>NC_069438.1:9531655-9594155 GCF_026875155.1 Cherax quadricarinatus
TTCACATAAGCTTGCTTCACATAACTTGCTTCACTTTAAGTTGTTTCCACATCAAGCTTTGTTTCCCACTTCAACCCTTGCTTCACATAAAGGGCTTGCTTCACATAAGTTTGTTTTCCCCCAATAATCTTGTTTTAAACATAAGTTTCTTCAACATCAAGCTTGCTTCACATCAAGCTTGTTTCCCACACAACTTGTTCCCACAAGCTTGCTTCAACATGTTGCTTCACATCAAGCTTGTTTCCACATAAGCGGGCCACAAAAACTTTTTAAAAAGAATTCCCAAATAAAGGGAAAATTTTGTTAAAAAAAAAAGGAAAAAAACAAAGCTTGGCCTTCAAAAAAGTTGGGGGGTTCAGAAAAAATTCCCATAACGGTTAACAAAAGTGTTTAAACTTTTTTCCAAAAAACTTGAAAATAATTGTTAAAACTTTAACGGGTTAAAACCAAGTGCAAAAAACTTTAACGTCCACATAATTCCAAATGGAATTTTTAACCAAAATCCAAAAAAGGGGATAAAAATGGAAAAATTTTGTGAAACAAAAAAAAAACCCAAAAATTTTGGGGCCCCAAAAAAGAAAAAATAATCGGGGGAAATTAAAGAAAAAAAATAGCCAAATAAAAGAAAAGGCCCAAACCTTTTAAAAATTTAATTTTCAAAAATTAAAAGGGGAAAAACCCGAAAAATTTTTAACAAAAGGGAAATTTCCCAAAGGGGAAAATTTACTCATTTAAAAAGGTTTTGGGTTTGGGGGGGGTTGGGGGGGGGGGGCCGGGTTTTTTTGGGTTTAAAAAATTTCTTTTGGGGGTTGGGTTAAAAAGGGGTTGGGTGGGGGTTTCCTTTTTGGGTAAAAAGGGGGGGTTCCCGGGGGGTTGGGGGGGCGGGGGGGGAAAATTTTTGGGGGGTTGGGTTTAATTGGGGGGGGAAGGGGGGGTTGGGGGGGTTTTGGGGGGTTTGGGGGGGGTTGGGGGGGTTTGGGGGGGTTTTTTTGGGTTGGTTTTTGGGGGGTTTGGGTTTGGGGAAGGGGGGGGTTTTGGTTTTTGGGTTATTGGAAATTTTTAAATGAGGGGGTTGGGGTTGGGTTGGGGGGGTTTTTGGGGTTTTTTTTTTGGGGGGGTTTTGGGGAAATTTTGGGGAATTGGGGGGGGAGGGGTTTGGAAGCTTTGGTTGGGTTTGTTGGGGGGTTTAGGGGGTTTTTTTGGGGTTTTTGGGTTGGGTTTTGGGGGGGTTTGGGTTTAGGGTTTGTTTTGGGGAATTTGGGTTGGGGTTTTGGTTGGGGTAGGGTTTTTGGGGTTTGGGATGCTTTTGGAATGTTTTTTTTGGGGTTTGGGGAAGGGGGTTTTTGGAATGAAGGGGGAAGGGTAAGGGAATGGGTTTTTGGGAGGGGTTCCTTGGGGTTTGGGGTTGGGGTTTTGGTTTGTTTTTGGGGAAAGGGTTTGGGGTTGGGGGTTTTGGGGGGGTTTGGGGGGGGTTTTTGGGGTTGGGGTAGGGTGGGTTTGGGTTTTGGGTTGGGCTGGGGTTTTAGGGTTGGGGGTTTTTGGGTGGGGTTGGGGGGGGTTTTTGGGGTTTGGGGTTGGGGTTAATGAAGGTTTTTGGGAAATGGGGGGGTAATGGTTTTTTTGGGGGTTTTTGGTAGGGTTTTGGTTGGGTTTGGGGGGGGAAAGGGTATTTTTTGGGAAATGGTTATGTTTGGGAATTTTTGGGGAATGGGGGGGAAAATGAAAAGGGTTTTAAAGGGAGGGGAAAGGGTTGGGTAATGTAGGTAATGTGGGGGAATGGTGGGGTTTAAGGGTTTGGTAATGTATGGAAATTGTTTTGGTATGTATGGTAATGTAGGGTTTATTTTTGGGAAAATTGTGGGGGAATTTTTTGGTAATGTATGGGAAACGAAAGGGTTAACGTATGGTAATGTATGGTAATGTATGGTAATGTAGGGTTTATGTATGGTAACCTAGGGTTTAACGTATGGTAATGAAGGTAATGTTTGGTAAAGAAAAGGGAAGTATAATAAGGTAGGGGTTAATGTATGGAAAGGTATGGGAAAATGTATGGTTATGTATGGAAAAACTATGATAATGTATGGTAATTAGGAAATTGTATTTTTAAGAAAGGGTAATTTTTGGGGAAGGGTTGTTTAGTATGGTGATCAAAGGGAAAAGTAGGTAATGTATTGTGACCCATGGTAATGTATGGTTAGAAATGGTGATTTAGGAAATGTATGGTGATCTTTGGTAATGTATGGTAATGAAATGGAAATGAAAGATTATGAGGTGATCAAAGGTTTAAGTATGGTAATGTATTGTGACCCTATGGTAATGTAGGTTTATTATGGGGATCAAAAGGTAATGTATGGTGATCTCTGGTAATTTTTATGGAAATTGTATGGAAAATTTATGGTAATGTATGGTAATGTATTTTTAATGTATGGAAAATGTAGGGTAAGGGTATAAAATTTTGGGGGGTTAATAAATTTGTAATGTATGGTAATTTTCAAAAAGTTCACTGCCCGGAAACGCCCCATTGAGGAACTATACAAAAAGGAACTGCACAAGGAAAATGGCAAGGCACTGCGAAAGGGCCCACGGAAACAAGGCACGGCGAAGGCACTGAACAAGGCATGAAACAAGGGATGCAAAAGGCACTGCACAAGGGCACTGCACAAGGCACTGCCCCAAGGACTGCAAAAAGGCACTGCAAAAGGCACTGTAAAGGCCCCCTCCCAAAAGGGCCTTTTACAAGGGCAGGGCACAAGGAAAGCACAAGGCACTGCACAAGGCACGCACAAGGCACTGCGCAAGGCACTCCCACAAAACTGCACAAGACACTGCAAAAGGGCACTGAAACTTTCACGCACAAGACACCCCACATGACACTGCACACCATGCCCCAAAACACTGCACAAGACCCCTGCAAAAAGACACTGCACAAACCCACTACAACAAGGCACTGCACAAAGCACGGGCACAAAGCATGCAGGGGTGTCCCTGAGCACTAAAAAACACAAGTAGACAACCCCTAGGGGGTGTTTAAAACTTTAATTTAAAATTTTAAAATTCCTTTGGTTCAAACACAGAAAAAAATATAAGGAAACGAAAACACCGGGAATTTTTCCTCTGTTACCCACAGTCAGTTTTTTTCCCCGGGGTAATATATACTTTTTTTAACCTGTATTTTTCCCTTTGGAGAGAGTTCCGGGGAGGAACGAAACCCCCCCCCGGGCCCGGTTTGTGCCAGGCCTAAAAACGTAAGGCATTCCTTTTTAATATCAAAAATTGTTAATACAAAATCGAAAAACTTAAGGGGAAAATTATCCCCAAAGAAACCCGATAAAAGGGGGTTACTTGTAGCTCCCTGGTAAAAAATAAAATCAGATGTACTTGTAGCGGCCTGGTGAAATCAACAGTGTACTTGTAGCTGGCCTTGAAATAAAATCAGATGTACTTGTAGTTTTCCCCCGGGTTTAAAATACTTTCAGATGTCCTTTTTTAGCGCCTGGTGAAATACAACAGATGTACTTGAAACTCCGGTAAAAATACAATCGATGTACTTGTACTCCCTGGTGAAATCCCATCAGATGTACTTGTAGCTCCCTGGTGAAAAACATCAGATGTATTTTAGCTGCCTGGGAAATAAAACAGATGTACTTGAAAGCTCCCCTTTGGTGAAATCATAAATTTATTTTGTAGCTCCTGGTGAAATCCCAACGGGATGTACTTGTAGCGGGCCGGGTAAAAAATAAAACAGAGGGTATTGTACCCTGCCGGGGTGAAATACATAAAGATGTACTTTTAGTGCCTGGTAAAATTTACAAAAATTTTGTACTTGTAGCTGCCTGGTAAAATTTCCATCAGATGTCTTGTAGCTGCCTGGTGAAATCCATCAGAGGGTACTTGTGGCTGCCTGGTGAAATACATCAGAGGGCCCTTTTAGCTGCCTGGTAAAATACAACAGATGTACTTGTAGGCCGGGTTTGAAATACATCAGATGTCCCCTTTGTTAACCCCCTGCCGGGTAAATTTTAAAACAAAAGTATTTGTAGGCCTTTTGAAATACTCAAAATTTTATTTTTTTAGCCCCCTGGTAAAAAAACAACAGATTTTCCCTTGTAGCTCCCGGGTTTAAAACCCCCATAGATGTACTTGAAACTGCGGGTGAAATACATCAATGTACTTGTAGCTGCCGGGAAATACTCAGATGTACTTGAAACTGCCTGGTGAAATACACCAAGTACAGTAGCTGCCTGGTGAAAATTTCAAAATTACTTGTAGTTTGCGGGTTAAAAATTTTCCAACAGATTTTACTTTTTAGCTGCCTGGTAAAATTTCAACAGATTATTTTGTATTGCCTGGTGAAATAAAAAAAGTTTGCACTTGTGGGCCTGCCTGGGGGAAATTTTAAAACCCAATTACTTGTAGCTGCCTTGGTGAAAATACAACAGATTACTTGTAGCGCCTGGTAAAATACATCAGATGCATTGAAAGTTTCCCCCCTGGTGAAATCAACGATGTACTTGTAGCTGCCTGGTGAAATACAAAAAGATTTATTTTGTACCTGCCTGGTAAAAATTAAAAAAAAAAGATGTACTTGTAGCTGCCTGGGTAAATCAACAATGTACTTTTTAGCTGCCGGGGTGAAAAAAACAACAGTTTTTACTTTTAGCTGTCTGGGGGAAAATACAACGGGTTGTACTTGTAGCGCCTGGTGAAATACAACAGATGTACTTGTAGCTGCCTGGTGAAATACAACAGATGTACTTGTAGCTGCCTGGTGAAATACAACAGATGTACTTGTAGCTGCCTGGTGAAATACATCAGATGTACTTGTAGCTGCCTGGTGAAATACATCAGATGTGCTTTGTAGCTCCCCCGGGTGAAATACAACAGATGTACTTGAAAGGCTGTCTGGTGAAATACAACAGATGTACTTGTAGCTCCCCTGGTGAAATCAACAGATGTCCCTTGTACCCCCCCTGGTAAAAATAAACAGATGTACTTGTAGTTTCCCTTTGGGAAAACAACAGATGAAACTTGTAGCTGTCGGGTTTGAAATAAACAGATCCCACTTGTAGCTGCCGGGTAAATACAAAAGTGTACTTGTAGCTGCCTGGGAAATACAACAGAGTATTTGTAGTCCCGGGGAAAAAATAAAACCCAAAATGTATTTGTAGCTGCCTGGTGAAATAAAACCCAATGTACTTGTAGATGCCCTGGTGAAATACAAACGGGGTTGGGCTTGAACTGTCGGTGAAATACAACAGATTTACTTGTGGGCTGTTTGGGTTAAATACAACAAAATTGTATTTTGCAGCTGCCTGGTGATTTACAACAGAGGGTACTTGATTCTGCCGGTGAAAAAACCAGATGAAAACTTGTAGTTTGCCGGGTTTGAAATACATCAGATGTATTTTGAAACTGCCTGGTAAAATTTTGCAAACCCAATGTACTTGTAGCTCCCCTGATGAAAATACATAAATTTGTATTTGGGAAGCTGCCAGGTAAAAATACATCAATGTGTTTTTTAGCTCCCTTTGGTGAATACTTTCAAAGTACTTGAAACCCTGCTGGTAAAAATACATCAGATGTATTTGTAGCTCCCCTGGGGGGAAATTTACATCAGATTCCCGGGTAGCTGCCTGGTGAAATACTTTCAGATGAAACTTGTGCTCCCCTGGTGAATAAAACGATGTACGGTACCGCCGGGGTGAAATCCATCAAAAAGGGTACTTGTAGCTGCCGGGTAAAAATGCCAACAGAGGTACTTGTACTCCCCTGGTAAAATACATCAATTTCTTGTAGCTGCCAGGGGGGAAATACATCAGATTTTACTTTTTTAGCTGCCGGGGTGAAAAAAACATCAGTGTGTTGTAGCTCCCTGGTAAATTTAAAACAAAATGTCTTGTAGTTGCCCTGGTGAAAATACATCAAAATGTACTTTAGCTGCCTGGGTGAAATAAAATCGGGATTTTGCTTGAGCCCCCGGGTGAAAAACACCCAAAATTTTTCTTGCGGGCCCCCTGGTGAAATAAAAAACAGATTTTTATTTTGTACCCTGCCCGGGTTAAATACATCAGAGGGTGCTTGAGCTCCCTGGTGAAAATACATCAATGTACTTCCCAGCGGGCCGGGGTGAAAACAACAGTTTGTTTTTGGTAGTGCCTGGTGAAATACATCGGGATTTGCTTGTACTGCCTGGTGAAATACATCAGATGGACTTGAGCTCCCTTGGGAAAATAAAACAGATGTATTTCCAGCTCCCTGGTAAAAATTAAAACAGATGTATTTGGGTAGTCCCCTGGTGAAATAAAATCAATGTGCTTGTAGCGCCGGTTTGAAATACAACTATGAAATTGTAGTTTCCTTTGGTAATAATCAGATGTACTTTAGCTGCCTGGTAAAAAAAAAAATTCCGATGTGTTGGGTACCCTCCCGGGGAAAAATAAAAACAGATGTATTTGTAGCTGCCTGGTGAAATACATCAATGTACTTGTAGCTGCCGGGTTTGAAATAAAAAAAAGATGTACTTTTAAGCTGCCTGGTAAAAATACAAAAATGACTTTTTAAAAGTTTCCCCCGGGCGGGGAATACAACAAAATGTACTTGTAGCTGCCGGGGTAAAATTCCCAACCCAGATGTATTTGTAGCGGGCCGGGGTGAAATCCCAAACAGATGTACTTTTTTAGCTCCCCTGGTGAATACAACAAAATGTATTTTAAAGGGCTGCCGGTAAAATACATCAGATGTACTTGCAGCTGCCTGGTGAAATAAAACAGTTTGAAATTTGGGGGTTTTCCTTTTTGAAATACATAGATGTACTTTTTAGGGGCCTGGTGAAATACATCGATGTTTTTGAAACCCTGCCTGGTAAAAAATAAACAAAATGAGCTTTTACAGCCTGGGGAATACACCCAGATGTACTTTTTAGCTGCCGGGTTTGAAATACATCAGATTGTTGTAGTGCCTGGTAAAATAAAATTCAGAGTGCTTGTAGCTGCCTGGTGAATACAGCAGTTTGTACTTGTAGCTGCCTGGTGAAATCCCAACAGTTTGTACTTGTACCCGCCTGGTAAAAATACAACAATGTATTTTTTTAGTTGCCGGGTTGAAATACAACGTTACTTGAAACGGGCCTGGTGAAATCCCCATCAGATGAATTTGTAGTTTCCCCTGGTGAAAAACAACAGATTTTACTTGTAGCTCCCTGGTGAAATACACCCAGATGTGCTTGTAGCTCCCCTGGTAAAATTTACAAAAGATGTGCTTGTGGCTGCCGGGAAAAAATTACAACAGATGTACTTTTAGCTGCCGGGGTGAAATACTCCCGATGAAATTTTGTGCTCCCCGGTTTAAATAAAAACGGGATGTACTTGTAGCGGGCCTGGTAAAAAATTTACAACAGATGTACTTGTAGCGGGCCCTGGTGAAATAAAACAATGTACTTGTAGCTGCCGGGTAAAATTAAAAACAGTGTATTTGGGAGCCTGCCTGGGTAAAAACCATCAAAATTGTATTTTGTACTGCCTGGGGGAAAATAAAAACAGATGTATTTTTAAAGCGGGCCTGGTGAAAACAAAAGTTTCCCTTGTACTGCCTGGTGAAATACAACAGATTTTTCTTGTAGCTGCCGGGTGAAATAAAAACAGATGTACTTGTAGCTGCCTGGTAAAATACATCAGATGTGCTTGTGCTGCTGGTGAAATACTTTCCAGATGTCTGTACCCTCCCTGGTAAAAAACCCAACGATTACTTGTGGGCTCCCTGGTGAAATACATCAGATGTGGCTTTTTTAAAGCTGCCTGGGGTAAAATTTACAACAGATGAAATTGTAGCTGCCGGTGAAATAAAATCAGATGTGCTTTTTAGCTGCCTGGTAAAATACATTAGAAAAAATTGTAGCTGCCTGGGGGAAATACATCAATTTATTTGGGAGATGCCTGGTGAAAAAACATTCGAGGTATTTGTATTGCCGGTAAATACACCCAGAGCACTTGTAGTGCCGGTGAATACATCGGGAGTACTTGTAGTTCCCTGGTAAAATAAAAACGATTATTATTTTTAAATTTTTATTATTATTATTATTATTACTTTTATTTTTATTTTTTATTAAAATTATTATTATTATTATTATTATTATTTTTTACCCAGTGGGAAATAATGGGTAATAGTAGGGAAAAAATTTAATTAAAATAGTAGTAGTAATCGTAATTAGACTTGTTTTTAGTTAGCAATCCCAAATTTAATGTTAAAAGTAGTAGTAGTAAAATAAAAAAGTAGCAAAAGAATAATAGAAAGAAATTAGTAAAAATTTAAATTTATTATTGGCATTATAGTAGTGAAAATGGAAGAGTAGTTGTTGTAGTACCCGAAAAAGGGATTATATAATAATAATTTTGTAAAAATTTAGTAGTGTAGTAGTTTTAGTAAAAAATAAAAATTAGAACATAGTAATAGTAGTAGTAGTAATAATTTTGTGGGGTAGTGGTTTAGTAGTAGAAAGGAATAATAATAAAGTATTTAGTAGTAGTAGTAGTAGTAGAAAGTGTAGTAGTATAGCAGTATTAGTGGGTAAAACCCAGTAGTGGTAGTAGAAAGTAGTGTATAGTGTAGCAGTAATGGTAGTAGTAGAAATTAGTAGTAGCCGTAGTAGTAGTAGTAGCGTAGTGGTAGTAGTATTTAGTATAGTAGTAGTACAGAAATGGTAGTAGTAGAAATAGTAGTAGCAGTAGTAGTAGTAGTAGCAGAAAAGTGGAAAGTGTAGTATTTGTATATTTAGTTCAGTAAATGGAAAGAAAGTAGTAGTAGTATATTTGAGAAAGTATTGGTAGTAGTAATAGTATTTAGAAAGTAGTATAGTATTTTTTGAAACAGTATGGAAGTAGTAGTAGTATATTTAGTCAGTTTCCAGCGGGTATTGGAAAAAAATGTAGTAGTAGTATTAGTAGTAGTAGTAGTGGTAGTAGTAGTATAACCCGCAAAAGGGTAGTAGTAGTAGTATTTAGAAGTAACAGCAAAATGGTATAGTAGTAGTGAGTGGTAGGGGTACTAGTAGAGAAACCACCCAGTAGTGGTAGTGTAGTGTAGATTTTGGTAGTGGTAGAAAGTAGTAGTAGTAGTAGCAGCAGTAGTGGTAGTAGTAGTAGTGGTAGTAGTGTAGTAGCAGCAGTAGTGGTGGTAGTAGTAAGTAGTAGTAGTAGTAGTAGTAGTAGTAGTAATAGTAGTAGTAGTAGTAGTAGTAGTTAGTAGTAGTAGTGGTAATAGCAGTAGTAGTAGTAGTATATAGTAGCAGCAGTAGTAGTAGTGGTAGTAGTAGTAGTAGTATTAGTAGCAGCAGTAGCAGTAGTAGTAGTAGGTAAGTAGTAGTAGTAGTATAGTAGTATGTAGTAGATAGTAGTAGTAGTAGTAGTAGTTTATTATGTAGTAATATTATAATAATTAATTAATAATAATAATAATAAAATAATAATAATAATAATAAATAATAATAATAATAATAATTATAATAATAATAAATAAAATAATAATAATAATAATAATAATAATAAATAAATAATAAATAATAGTAATAATAATAATAATAATAATAATAATATAATGATGACAAATAAATAATCTTATTATCATTATCATATTACTACAGTTAATACTCTCAAGACGCACAATAAACCCTTGCGGGTTGATAATGATAATTATATTCCATGGGGTATTTAAGAAGCAACCTGTGTGAATCATGGAGAGTGAGATGCCACGGAGGACGCGGCTTTACAATGATTGATGTGTCTTCTTCTGACCGACTTTCCTGCCTTAATGAGGTCTCCCGAGACTTGGTTTTATGTCCCTCGTTGTGTGTCTATGTTCACGTTTGTCCTTTGGTTTCTGTATGCTCGCTTTTCTGCCTGTTCAGTTGTTTTGCTATTGATTTATATTTTATTTTATAGGATTTTTTCTTTTGTGTTTATATGATCGCTGGCCAGGAAACACACACACACACACACACACACACACACACACACACACACAACCAAAAACCAAAACCAATCCAAACCAAACCAAAACATTAAAAATGGGCTGCCAGAGAGCAGGAAAGAAAGCCAAGGCACTGGATGATGAATTTGCAAAGAAAAATTGGGCAGCAGAGCTCATGAAAAAGGAACATAAATGGGGAAAGAAGCTAGAAGAACTTAGCACGAGAATGGAAGAGAGGATAGATGCAGAGAGCAAGAAGTGGGAGATGCAAGTCACAGCAGCAGAGGCTAGGATACAGAGATTAAAAGAGGAATTGAAAAATCTGAAACAGCCTGAAGAACTAAAGAACAATTTGGGAATGACATCAGAGACTGCTACCTCAGTCACAGACAAGGGAACTGTAGGGAACGAAGGAGTGAAACTGCATGCAGAAGCCCTATCAGACCATCGTGAAGCCCGAGAAAAAGTGAGAAACACATCAGGAGCAATCAAGGGGACTGTAGAAAATGAAAGAACTAAACTGTATGTGGAGGCCCTAACAGACCACAGCAGAGCCCAGGGAAAGCTGAGAAGGGAAAGTGGCAGGCCACTGGGCCCAAGGACAATAGATAGTGAAGAAACTGAAGAAAGGAAAGCTGCAATGGAAAAAACTAAACAGAATCAGGGGATACATAGGGATATGCAGTGGGAGAATGAAAAGAAGAGGTTAGTCTTTGTTTATGGGCTCCAGGAAGTTGAAAGGGAAACTTGCAAAGCAAGAAGACAAGGGGAGAAAAAATGCAATCAAAAGCATCATAAAGGCAAGAGGAAAAGATGACATGACCCAGTTGGCAATTTTTTGGAGAATAGAGGGGTTGCAAGAAGGAGGACCCTGCCAGTGAGAGTGACTTTCACAGCAGAATCGACTCGGAACAGAATCCTGCAGGAGAAAGCAAGACTAAGGGACATGCCGGTGTACTGGAAGGTGTATCTTGACCGAGACAGAACACAAGAAGAAAGGCAGAAACTGAGAGAGATGGTACGAAGACGAAAGAAGGAAAGAGAGGTGAAGTTGGAGATGGACAGGAGAATCCAGACTCAGGAGGAAGATCAAATACAGACTCCCTCACAACCACCTACAGAAGCCCCCCATATGTAGTTGAGCTACAAGTGGAGAGAGTAGCAGGAATAGGATGGGAAAAACCAAACTACAAAATGGGGGACTACATAGGCATGAGGAACTTCCTGCAAGACGTTCAGTGGGAGAGACAATTGGCAGGAAAACCAGAAAAAGAAATGATGGACTATGTGACAACAAAATGCAAGGAGGCAGAGGAGAGGTTTGTTCCCAAGGGAAACAGAAATAGTGGAAGACCAGAACGAGTCCTTGGTTCACCCAAAGGTGTAGGGAGGCAAAAACTAAGTGTGCTAGAGAATGGAAAAAGTACAAAATACAAAGGACCCAGGAAAATAAAGAGAATAGCGGAAGAGCCAGAAATGAATATACACAGGTAAGAAGGGAGGCTCAGCAACAATAAGAAAATGACATAGCATCGAAAGTCAAGTCTGACCCAAAGCTGTTGTATAGCCACATCAGGAGGAAAACAACAGTCCAAGACCAGGTAATCAGACTGAGGAAGAATGATGCGGTGTTCACAAGAAACGACCATGAGGTATGTGAGGAGCTCAACACAAGATTTAAAGATGTATTTACAATGGAAACAGGTAGGACTCCAGGAAATCAGAACAGGGAGGTACAACAACAAATGCTGGATGAGGTACACATAACTGAGGAGGAGGTCAATAAGCTGCTATGCGAACTTGATGCCTCAAAGGCGGTGGGACCAGACAGCATCTCTCCGTGGGTCCTTAGGGAGGGAGCAGAGATGCTGTGTGTGCCACTAACAAAGATCTTCAGCACATCCATTGAATCTGGGCAACTCCCTGAGGTATGGAAGATGGCAAATGTAGTCCCAATTTTTAAAAAAGGAGACAGACACGAGGCATTAAACTACAGACCTGTATCACTAACGTGTATAGTATGAAAAGTCATGGAGAAGATCATCAGGAGGAGAGTGGTGGAGCACCTGAAAAGAAACAAGTGTATAATCGTCAACCAGCATGAATTCAGGGAAGGAAAATCCTGTGTCACAAACCTACTGGAGTTTTATGACAAGGTGACAGAAGTAAGATAAGAGAGAGAGGGGTGGATAGACTGCATTTTCTTGGACTGCAAGAAGGCCTTAGACACCGTTCCTCACAAGAGGTTACTGCAAAAGCTAGAGGACCAGGCACGCATAACAGGAAAGGCAATGGATCAGAGAATATCTGACAAGGAGGCAACAACGAGTCATGGTACGTGACGAGGTGTCAGAGTAGGCGCCTGTGAGAAGTGGGGTTCCAAAAGGATGAGTCCTGTGACAAGCGGGGTTCCACAAGGGTGAGTCTTAGAACCTGTGCTGCTTTTGGTATATGTAAATGACATAACGGAAGGAATAGACTCAGAAGTGTCCTTGTCTGCAGATGATGTGAAGTTAATGAGGAGAATCAAATCGGTCGAGGATCAGGCAGGACTACAAAGAGACCTGGACAGGCTACAAACCTGGTCCAGCAACTGGCTAATTGAATTTAATCTTGCCAAATGCAAAGTCATGAAGATCAGGGAAGGGCAAAGAAGACCGCAGCCACAGTAGGTGGCCAAAGACTGCAAACCTCACTCAGGGAAAAAGATCTTGGCGTGAGTATAACACCGAGCATATCTCTTGAGGAGCACATCAATCAGATAACTGCTGCAGCATACGGGCGCTTGGCAAACCTAAGGATAGCGTTCTGATACCTCAGTAAGGAATCGTTCAAGACTCTGTACACCATTTACGTCAGGCCCATACTGGAGAATGCAGCACCTGTTTGGAATCCACACCTGGTCAAGCACGTCAAGAAATTAGAGAAAGTGCAAAGGTTTGCAACAAGACTAGTCCCAGAGCTAAAGGGATTGTCCTATGAAGAAAGGTTGAGGGAAATTGGCCTGGCGGCACTGGAGGACAGGAGGGTCAGGGGAGACATGATAACGACATATAAAATACTGCGCGGAATAGACAAAGTGGACAAAGACAGGATGTTCCAGAGATGGGACACAGAAACAAGGGGTCACAATTGGAAGTTGAAGACTCAGTTGAGTCAAAGGGATGTTAGGAAGTATTTCTTCAGTCATAGAGTAGTCAGGCCGTGGAATAGCCTAGAAAGTGACGTAGTGGAGGCGGGAACCATACACAGTTTTAAGACGAGGTATGATGAAGCTCATGGAGCAGGGAGAGAGAGGACCTAGTAGCAGTCAGTGAAGAGGCGGGGCCAGGAGGTATGAATCGACCCCTACAACCACAAATAGGTGAGTACACACACACCCACACACACATCTATCGAAACAGGGCGACTACCTGAGGTATGGAAGACAGCAAATGTAGTCCCAGTTTTTAAAAAAGGAGACAGACAAGAAGCATTAAACTACAGACCAGTGTCACTGACATGTATAGTATGCAAAGTTACGAAAAAGGTTATCAGAAGAGTAGTGGAGCACCTAGAAAGGAATGAGCTTATAAACGACAACCAGTACGGATTAAATGTCACAAGCCTACTGGAGTTCTATAAAAGAGGGGTGAGTAGACTGCGTTTTCTTGGACTGTAAGAAGGCTCTCGACACAGTTCTACACAAAAGAATAGTGCAAAAGCTGCAGGACCAGCCAGGTATAACACGGAAGGCACTGAAATGGATCAGAGAATACCTGACGGGAAGGCATCAGCAAGTCATGGTACGTGGCGAGGTGTCAGAGTGGGCGCCTGTGACGAGGGGGGTTCCACAGGGGTCAGTTCTAGGACTGGTGCTGTATCTGGTATATGTGAACTACGTGACGGAAGGAATATATTCAGAAATGCCCCTATTGCAGAAGATGTGAAGTTAATGAGGAAAATTCAATCGGATGAGGATCAGGCAGAAATACAAAGGGATATGGAGAGACTGCAAGACTGGTCCAGAAACTGGCTCCTGGAGTTCAACCCCACTAAGTGCAGTATAATACTGAGCATATCACCTGAGGCACACATCAACCAAATAACTGGTGCAGCATTGGACACCTAGCAAACCTAAGAACAGCATTCCGACATATCAGGAAGGAGTCGTTCAGGACTCTGTACATCGTGTACGTCAGGCCCGTATTGGAGTATGCTGCACCCACGCCTGGTCAAGCACGTCAGGAAATTAGAGAAAGTGCAAAGGTTTGCAACGAGACTAATCCTGGAGCTAAGAGGCATGTCTTACGAGGAGAGGTTAAGGGAAGTCGACCTGACGACACTGGAGGACGGGAGAGATAGAGAAGACATGATAACCATGTATAAAATACTGACAGGAATCGACATGGTGAACAGGGGCAAGATGTTCCAGAGATGGGACTCAGCAACAAGGGGTCACAGTTGGAAGTTGAAGACTCAGATGAGTCACAGGGATGTTAGGGTATCTTTATTAAGGAAACGTTTCGTCACACAGTGGCTTCATCAGTTCACACAGGAGAAGCTTGAAGAACAGGAGGAGAATGAGGTAATCAGTCCCTCAACCTTGAGTCGATGTGGTCAGTCCATCAATCTTGAGTAGAATACGGCATATGAGCGGAGAAGGAGCTTATAAACCGTGTCGGTTCTGTGAACCATTCATCTACAATCCTGTCAGACACTGCAACTTCTTGGGATCTTAATACTTGGGAATTCTTCGCTTGCCTAACCCTTGGGCACGACCTACTTCCACATTGGGCAAATATGACACCACCTACGACTGCTTCACCTCTCTTACCTACGGTTTATAAGCTCCTTCTCCGCACATATGCCGTATTCTACTCAAGATTGATGGACTGACCACATCGACTCAAGGTTGAGGGACTGATTACTCATTCTCCTCCTGTTCTTCAAGCTTCTCCTGTGTGTGGGCTGATGAAGCCACTGTGTGGCGAAACGTTTCCTTAATAAAGATACCCAAGAGTTGCACATGTGTCTAATTTATCAACGTGTCGGTTCTGTGAACCATTCATCTACAGTCACAGAGTTGTCAGGAAGTGGAATAGTCTGGAAAGTGATGTAGTGGAGGCAGGATCCATAGACAGCTTGAAGAAGAGGTATTATGAAGCTCATGGAGCAGGACGACCCTTGAAGAGGCAGGTGCAAAGAGCACCTACTCCTAGGTTGAGGAACTGATTGCCTCATCTTCTGTATATAGTCCTACTGTCTTCAAGCTATGTCCTAGAATTTGTATTGATAAAGCCACTTGATGGCGAAACGTCTACAATAAAGATACCCAGATGTTGCACATGTGTCTTAATTTCAAGCCATGTATTGTTTAGGTAAGACACATATGCAACAGTTAGGTATCTTTATTTCGAAACGTTTCGCCTACACAGTAGGCTTCTTCAGTCGAGTACAGAAAAGTTGATAGAAGCAGAAGAGACTTGAAGACGATGTAATCAGTCCATCACCCTTAAAGTTTTGAGGTGGTCAGTCCCTCAGTCTGGAGAAGAGTATTGTTCCATTGTCTGGAATAATCTGGAGTTGAAGTGACAGGATGGAGCCTTATATAGCGCCAGGAGGTGAGACGTAGGTCACTAGTAGAGTAAGAGTGTAGACATTGTTCACTCTGTCAGACACTGCAACACAAGGGTATCTTAGTATAGACTTGGAACCACTTCAACAACCTCTACTAGTGAGAAAGGCTGGATTTGAGAGGGACCTGACCTCTCAATGTCTACACTCTTACTCTACTAGTGACCTACGTATCACCTCCTGGCGCTATATAAGACTCCATCCCATCACTTCAACTCCATTGTCGTTTTGATAAGGACCTGCCTCGTATGGGCCAGTAGGCCTTCTGCAGTGTTCCTATGTTCTTATGTTCTTATGCCTACGTGATATCATCAGACACACCAGAGCACTGCTTACTCACGATGCATTACTCTAACAGAGTAAAGATCAAACCAGCGAGTGTTATAACCAATGAGTCGTCCAAACTAGCACTTGCAGCTGTCGTTAGTGGCAGGCTGCAAGTCAAATGTAATGCGATTTTATCGCTCAAAGAGACCTTTGTTGTCGTCTGTACAGACGACACAGAGGCTGAGAAACTACTTACCACCACTGCTACTACCACTCTACGAGACCAGGGATTTCTTGTCTTGACTTCCCCAGCACTGAGGGCCAGGAGAACTGTGTTCCTCAAGCGACTCGACAACCTTATCACTGTACAGGCCACTGAAGAAATCAAGTCATCTATCGAAGCAAAGAACCCTTGGGCCAAGGTGGACTTCATTACTAAAATACCCAATGCTTCATCCATGCTGAAGGTCACCTTCAGTGACGTCAACATGGCAGCCAGAGCTCTCGCTGAGGGCCTGGCTATTCACTACTTCCACATCAACCCAGCCTTCATCGAAGCAGAGAAATTCCATCATATCTCACAGTGCTATAATTGTTACTCATACTTACACACCACAAATGATTGTCCTACCAAGGACAAGAAGTTCTGCTCCACCTGTGGCCGTGAGGGTCATGACTTCAAGAACTGCACTACTGCTTCACCACCTAAATGCTTGAACTGCAAGAATGACCACCATACTCTTGCTGCCAGGTGCCCTACCAGAAGAGACATACTCAAGAAACAACAACAACAAAAGAAACCCAACCCACAAGCAACCACATATTCTGCTATCGCCAAGCTTCAACCAGACACTACCAAGATACTACATGCCATGCAAGCTGCTCCCACCACTTCCCTGCCAGCACCTACTGCCGACTCCACCAAGATTCTTTGTTGCATTATGTATGCTCATGTACAGAATGCAGCTGAGCCTGGTTCCTTCAACACCACCATCAATGAACTTTTCAAACTAAATAATATGCCTGGCCTCACATTCCCTGCATCACCACCTTCCACTGAGATCCTAAAATCTACTGCAAATATTACCAGCATCACCGCTGCTCCACCACTGTCACAACCTCCACTAGACACAGAGATGGACCAATCAGAGACCACTGAGACGTCGGCAAACCCCACCAATGAGAGTCCACTACCGCTTTCATCCACTGCTAGAGCAACTGACCAGTCGGAAATCTCGCCTTCACCAGTTCAGCCACCAGCCAAGAAAGCAAAAACACAAAACACTGCGGATGCACCTCACGGTGCCACTGACACTGCTGCACCACAACAAGTCCGATATCTGAAGGGTGTATACTTCTACACAACCAAGCAGTATAAGAACACAATGCTGTCTTCAGAAATCCATCATCACCTCCAGGACGGAACAGTCAAGTATACCTACGACCAAACTGCTACATACACCACTGCAGACATGACCAGACTACTCACTGCCAACACCCAACACCTTGTGGAAGTCAAGTACACCTCAAAGAGGAAATTCAGGATGCTTCAGAATAGGGACCTTGAAGACGGTACCCTCGTCTAGCACGACTATCCATGACCATTCACCCAGCACTTTGCTGTCCGCTAAAGCTGGGGTGTGGCTCCAATCAACCCTGTAACTGCTGCCTCTGCCCGACTGCGCTTCTCTTTGGGGAAGTCAGCGCAAGATAGAAGAAGACGACATCCTCCAACCGGAGGGCCCAAAAAAGAAGAAGATGATTATCGTCACCCCCCACCCGGGGGGGCCACTGCCGGGTCACCATCTGGAGAAGACCTGGGCCAGAAGGACCTGCGAATCAACATGAATGAAAATGAACACCAACACACGACACTCCACACAGGACAGCACAGCGCTAGCACGATCGACACCATGCATTGCCCTTCTAGGGCATGGTTGGTGCCAGAGCCCTAGTTTGTAGCTCACAAGATGAGGGGGGTACTTGTGCCTCCTCCCATGGGAGACTTAGGTCTCAGACACTCCCTAGACAGGGAGCCAGTGCCGGGCCACCACTTGGAAGGGCCCGGGCCGGGAGAATACCGCGAATCTTTAACAACAACTTCAACTCCAGATCAAGCTTGATCTTCAGATAGTTCCTGACTATGGAACAGAACTTCTCCAGGCTGAGGGACTGACAACCTCAAATTCTACGACTACAAGGGTGATGGACTGATTACATCGTCTTCACATCTCTACTGTTCCTGCCTACTTTCTGTATTCGACTGAAGAAGCCTACTGTGTAGGCGAAACGTTTCGGAATAAAGTTGTCTAACTGTTGCATATGTGTCTTACCTAACAATATCTCCCTTGTTTATGCCCGTCATCCACTTATACACTTCAATGATATCTCCCCTCATTCTACGCCTCTCCAGAGAGTGGAGATTTAAGTCTTTGAGTCTATCTTCATACGGGAGGTTCCTTACACAGTAAATCATTTTAGTCATTCTTCTCTGTATGTTCTCTAATGAGTCTATGTCCATCCTGTGGATAAATTAGACACACGTGCAACTTTGTAGATGAATGGTTCAGAGAACCGACATGATGATAAATTAGACACATATGCAACTCTTGGGTATCTTTCTTGTGGAAACGTTTCGCCACACAGTGGCTTCATCAGTCCATACGTAGGAGAAACTTGAAGAACAGCAGGAGAATGAGGTAATCAGTCCCTCAACCTTGAGTCGATGTGTTCAGTCCATCAATCTTGAATAGAATACCAAGATTGATGGACTGAACACATCGACTCAAGGTTGAGGGACTGATTACCTCATTCTCCTGCTGTTCTTCAAGTTTCTCCTACGTATGGACTGATGAAGCCACTGTGTGGCGAAACGTTTCCACAAGAAAGATACCCAAGAGTTGCATATGTGTCTAATTTATCAACATGTGCAACTCTTGGGTATCTTTATTGAGGAAACGTTTCGCCTCACAGTGGCTTCATCAGTCCATACAAAGGAGAATCTTGAAGAACAGGAGGAGTTACAATGAGTTACAATTTCCTTCTTTTTTCATCAAAGACTGCAAGAAAAGAGCTCTTCAGATCATCAATTCTCCACGCATCAACACCGCTCCCAACAAAGTTATAATTCTTCCCAACAGCCAGGTTGCACTAAACGTCTCAAAAGTACTTTCACAAGCTAACACCAGAGTCGCCATCGCTTCTACCACTTCAATAAAGGATCTAACCAGGACAAAACCCAAGCACCACGAACCAGTCAATGCAGGAGTTTACACTACACCCTGTTGTTAGGTAAGACACATATGCAACAGTTAGGTATCTTTATTTTGAAACGTTTCGCCTACACAGTAGGCTTCCTCAGTCGAGTACAGAAAAGTTGATAGAAGCAGAAGAGACTTGAAAACGATGTAATCAGTCCATCACCCTTAAAGATTTGAGGTGGTCAGTCCCTCAGTCTGGAGAAGAGCATTGTTCAGAAGTCTGAAACAATATGAAGTTGAAAGGACAGAATGGAGCAGAATGTGTAGGCGAAACGTTTCAAAATAAAGATACCTAACTGTTGCATGTGTCTTACCTAACAACCTGTCGGTATTTTATACCATTTTAATGTTCACACTACACCCTGTGGAGGCTGTGACAAGATCTACGTAGGTGAAACAGCCAGAAACCTCGACACCCGCCTCAATGAACACATTTACGCATGTAGGAACGACAACTTAAACAACGCCTGTGTACAACACCGAAATTCCACCAATCATCTCATGAAATTCAGAGACGCCCAATTAGTGATCAAAGAAGCTAATTTCCGCAGACGCAAGTGCCTTGAATCAGCACTGATCGCTGTTTCGAATACAATTAAACAAAACAACGGCAGCTTCACCATCTCCGAAGTCTTAGCAAGAATCCTCCTGAAAACAGTAAACCCTGCCATCACATAGTCTCTCCTGTTATACTACACAAGCACATTACAGAGAGTGAACACCGAAAAAACCTGCCTCTTTCCAGTCTATATTTGTCCAACCTATTTTTATGTTACCCAAGTAATAGCTTTTATATCCTTTTACTCATGTACGAATTATTTGCTCTTCCATATTGTATTATTTTTGTTACTACTACTACTACTACTACTACTACTACCACCACTAGTGAACATCGAAATGGTACCTCACTAGTATTGCACCTCACTCAGAGCCTTTATATACCCTCTGTGTCCATGTATTGTTTGTAATGGCTTGATAAAGCTCCTGGAGAGCGAAACGTTGCCACAATAAATGTCACATTAGTTGCACTTGTGTCCTTTTACTTTACATATTGTCGGTAATTCTACCAACTTTATTACGAGAATGAGGTAATCAGTCCCTCAACCTTGAGTCGATGTGGTCAGTCCATCAATCTTGAATAGAATACGGCATATGTGCTGAGAAGGAGCTTATAAACCGTATGGCAGGAGAGGTGCAGCAGTCATAGGTGGTGTCACATTTGTTCAATGTGGAAGTAGGTTGTGCCCAAGAATTAGGCAAGCGAAGAATTCCCAAGTATTAAGATCCCAAGAAGTTGCAGTGTCTGACAGATTTGTAGATGAATGGTTCAGAGAACCGACATGTTGATAAATTAGACACATATACAACTCTTGGGAATCTTCATTGAGGAAACGTTTCGCCACACAGTGACTTCATCAGTCCATACGAAGGAGAAACTTGAAGAACAGGAGGAGAATGAGGTAATCAGTCCCTCAACCTTGAGTCGATGTGTTCAGTCCATCAATCTTGAATAGAATACGGCATATGTGCTGAGAAGGAGCTTATAAACCGTATGGCAGGAGAGGTGCAGCAGTCATAGGTGGTGTCACATTTGTTCAATGTGGAAGTAGGTTGTGCCCAAGAATTAGGCAAGCGAAGAATTCCTAAGTATTAAGATCCCAAGAAGTTGCAGTGTCTGACAGATTTGTAGATGAATGGTTCAGAGAACCGACATGTTGATAAATTAGACACATATACAACTCTTGGGAATCTTCATTGAGGAAACGTTTCGCCACACAGTGGCTTCATCAGTCCATACGAAGGAGAAACTTGAAGAACAGGAGGAGAATGAGGTAATCAGTCCCTCAACCTTGAGTCGATGTGTTCAGTCCATCAATCTTGAATAGAATACGGCATATGTGCTGAGAAGGAGCTTATAAACCGTATGGCAGGAGAGGTGCAGCAGTCATAGGTGGTGTCACATTTGTTCAATGTGGAAGTAGGTTGTGCCCAAGAATTAGGCAAGCGAAGAATTCCCAAGTATTAAGATCCCAAGAAGTTGCAGTGTCTGACAGATTTGTAGATGAATGGTTCAGAGAACCGACATGTTGATAAATTAGACACATGTGCACATGTGTCTAATTTACCACTTCTTGAGATAAATCCAAGTAATCTGTTGGCCTTGTTGCGTACACTAAGGCACTGCTGTCTTGGCTATAGATTTCTGCTTACCATGACTCCCAAGTCTTTTTCACATTCTGTATGACCAAGCTCTACTTCACCTAGATTACTTCGAGGGTTATTTTCATTACCAAGGGCAAGTACCCTACACTTATCCACATTAAACTTCATCTGCCATTTTTCAACTCGTAGTGTTTACACAGCGTCTGTGGCACACGTGATGACAGAGTCTAATCCAAGGACGGGAAGGGTATTTAAAAATCCCTTGGATCAAGATCCCTTCTCCAGCATCACGGCTTTTCCCCTTGAAGCTGCAAATGTAAAATCTCTTAGGGTGTGTTGCATCCCTGCTTTTCACAGTGAGTTTCTTGCACCTTGTGCCGAGCATTGTAAATATCGGTTTGTCACTAAGGTTATCTGCTGTGTACTGCATTAGTGTCTGCTGAAGAGGACCTCAGTTTCCACCCTGTCCTCCAATTGCTTGTTTTTTGTAATAATAAAAAATACAATAATAATAATAATAATAATAATAATAATAATAATAATAATAATAATAATAATAATAATAATAATAAATATTATTATTATTATTATTATTATTTTATTATTATTATTATATATTATTATTATTATTATTATTATTATTATTATTATTATTATTAATATTATTATTATTATCATTACTATTACTTTTCCCCAAAAGGACTTGTAAGTGGTTGCGATCATTTTTTCTTCTTTCTCTAACTTCTCGTTTCCGTTTCATTTAAATAGAAGAATGAGGGAAATGAGCGCTAGTACTTGACGTTGTGGTCCTTCGATCTTGTCTTCCCAGGATTCCACCCACACCCAGGTACTTACTTACTGCTAGGCAAACAGGGACAGTCTGTGTAAGAAACATGCATATTTCTACTCGGCTGGGGTTTGAATCACGGATACCCAGTGTTTGATGCCAGAGCGTTGCCTACCCAAGCACGGGCTACATAGCCGCACAGGTGTAGTCCCATGCTATCAACCTATCGTCTTTCCAAGTAACCTCATCGTGGTATTTCTGGTTGTAGTTCAGCGAAACCTTCCCTAGTGATATCGTTAACCTCTTCGTGTCTTGTATTCTCTCTTCTTGACCTACACGAATGAGAACGTCGACACCAAACTGATCTGTCGACTGTGTTAGGGCCAAGATGATAAACAGTTTCCAGTGAAATGCTGGAAATATCTTACATCTGATGTCACATTTGAAGGCGCCTGTTAACATGATCTAGAATAAGATTTTTCTTATTGTAGCCAGGATTGTCTAGTTGGCAGTGCAACGCATCGGCCAATTCTCGTTGGCGAGGTCGAGACTCTGTCAGTCCGGGAAAAATTAAAAATAACTGGAATGAAAAACCTCAGATGAAACACTCTAGCAAACGGATCCTGGGGAAAAAAATGATTGTCCAGGGCTGGTTGGTGACTACCATCCCTCAGTCTGGCTGTCATAGTATGGTTTCAGCGTGAAGAAACGATGGTAAAGACCATTATCCAGCAGGATGCCGTTGGCAACTAACCTAACCCGACCTAACAGGGGAAACCACAAGAAAAAAAAAAGTACCACGGGCGGGGTCAGAACCCGCGATCAGAGAGTCACAAAACTCCAGACCGACGCGTTAGCCACTGGACCAGCTAGCTACAATAAGATTCATCCAACTAGGTATATTTATACACCATAGAATCTTATTGTAGCCAGCTAGCCCAGTGGCTAAGGCATCGGTCTGGAGTTTTATGATTCTCTGATCTCGGGTTCTAACCCCACCCATGGTATGCTTTGTTTGCAATCGTGTCATCACGATTTCGTGAGTCAAGAACCACAAGAGTTCCTTCATGTAATGTAAATCGTGTTTTCAACGTGTACAAGTCAGTTAACAGCCGATTTAAAATATTTCTTGGTTTCAACACTTTGTTTACAGTATTTAAATAAACTGTGACTTTTATTCCAGTGACCTTCATTTCTCCCAGCCAAAACTGTGACCTATTTGCCGGTCACCTAGCAAACTAACCACGGATCTAGTCCACATCTGTTCTTCAGTTTATTTTATGACGTTCTTCACTATTTACCTTGAGTTTGTAAATTGGATATAAGAATAAATTCTCCTCTCGCTTCCCCATTAAGATTTATTTTTTAAATGGATATATTCTACTGAGTGAACATTGGTTGAACGTTGAACTTTTACTGGGCAGCTAATAACCATAACAGAAAAAAAGTGAACATTAGGTACAAAAATTGAACATTCACTAAGCTTATATTAAGTGGGTAAACTTTAAGTGCACGTTGAACACTAAGTGAACACTGAGTGAACAATAAGTGAACACTGAGTGAACAATAAGTGAACACTGAGTGAACAATAAGTGAACACTGAGTGAACAATAAGTGAACACTGAGTGAACAATAAGTGAACACTGAGGTGAACAATAAGTGAACACTGAGTGAACAATAAGTGAACACTGAGTGAGCAATAAGTGAACACTGAGTGAACAATAAGTGAACACTGAGTGAACAATAAGTGAACACTGAGTGAACAATAAGTGAACACTGAGTGAACAATAAGTGAACACTGAGTGAACAATAAGTGAACACTGAGTGAACATTAAAGTGAACATTGAGTGAACATTAGAGTGAACATTAAAGTGAACATTGAGTGAATAATAAAGTGAACATTGAGTGAACATTAAAGTGAACATTGAGTGAACATTGAGTGAACATTGAGTGAACATTAAAGTGAACATTGATTGAATATTAAAGTGAACATTGAGCGAACATTGAGTGAACATTGAGTGAACATTGAGTGAACATTAGAGTGAACATTGAGTGAACATTAAAGTGAACATAAAATGAAGATTAAGGTGAACACTGAGTGAATATTGAGTGAACATTAAAGTGAACATTGAACATTAAAGTGAACATTGAACATTAAGGTGAACATTGAACATTAAGGTGAACATTGAACATTAAGGTGAACATTGAACATTAAGGTGAACATTGAACATTAAGGTGAACATTGAACATTAAGGTGAACATTGAACATTAAAGTGAACATTGAACATTAAAGTGAACATTGAACATTAAAGTGAACATTGAACATTAAAGTGAACATTGAACATTAAAGTGAACATTGAACATTAAGGTGAACATTGAACATTAATGAAGCAGGTTGAGGGTGGGTAGTGACTAACTGTGACGGAGGTCAAGAGTATTCTGACAGTATCATGGTTCCTTGGCTATCACAGTCTCTGACAGTCTTGACTTATTAATGCGTGACTGTACCAGGCACTGTTACCTCACCCGACAATGTCACCCCATGAAAGAGGCACTTTCCCCCGGTCAGTGCCACCTACTGGTTTAATCATTCTCAGGTCAACATTGCAAATACAATGAAATAGGTATAGGAGGGTCAGTCCCATGCTGTGGTTCAGTATTCTTGGCTGGACAGTCTGCCGTGTGACGTAAATCGACACTCCCGATAATACCATTCAACTGTTACATACATGTGGGTCGAGACTGATACAACTTTAAACGGTTTAGGTTCGATAAAGAACATGAAAATGGAGTTACAATTCCTTTCGTAGGTTTAAAAGTAATTATCTCATTCCCTTCTCTGCATCACTCCTATGGGCTTAGCACCTCCCAGGAATTATATTATTTCATAATTTTGGTAAAGCATTTAATTAAGCATCGACAAAGACCAATTGTGACATCAATTTCTTATCAGATTGATGGTTCTTCCAGCCTTCATATCTTCCCACCACTCTAGCAGTGATTTATTCTTGTAACTCCATTCATTAATTCCTAAATTAATGACTAATTAGATATTTGTGTGACACAATGCTGTGTTTATTGTGGAAACCTATCGCCAACCAGTGGCTTCCTCAGTCCAGTGCAAAGAAGAGTGATTGAAAATCAGGAGTTTTGAGTCTATCAGTCCCTCAGCCTGGATCACATCGACTCCAGGCTGGAGGACCGATTATCTCGAAACTTCTTCCGATCTTCAACCATTCTTCTCTGTATTGGACTGAAGAAACCACTGGTTGGCGAAACGTCTTCATAATAATGATATCTGTCGGTTCCCTCAACCATTTATCCACATGCCTAAATTAATCAACAATGGGGACATTATACATCCTTGTTTAAGATCTACCTTAACTGATAACTATTGCCATGTCTGAGGCATGTCCAGGCCAGAGCATGTCCAGGCCTTAGCATGTCCAGGCCAGAGCATGTCCAGGCCTGAGTATGTCCAGGCCTGAGCATGTCCAGGCCTGAGCATGTCCAGGCCTGAGCATGTTCTGACCTGAGCATGTCCAGGCCTGAGCATGTCCAGGCCTGATCATGTCCAGGCTTGATCATGTCCAGGCCTGAGTATGTCCAGGCCTGAGCATGTCCAGGCCTGAGCATGTCCAGGCCAGAGCATGTCCAGGCCAGAGTATGTCCAGGCCAGAGCATGTCCAGGCCAGAGCATGTCCAGGCCTGAGCATGTCCAGGCCTGAGTATGTCCAGGCCTGAGCATGTCCAGGCCTGAGCATGTCCAGGCCAGAGCATGTCCAGGCCTGAGTATGTCCAGGCCTGAGTATGTCCAGGCCTGAGCATGTCCAGGCCTTAGCATGTCCAGGCCAGAGCATGTCCAGGCCTGAGTATGTCCAGGCCTGAGCATGTCCAGGCCTGAGCATGTTCTGACCTGAGCATGTCCAGGCCTGATCATGTCCAGGCCTGATCATGTCCAGGCCTGAGCATGTCCAGGCCTGAGCATGTTCTGACCTGATCATGTCCAGGCCAGAGCATGTCCAGGCCTGATCATGTCCAGGCCTGAGCATGTTCTGACCTGAGCATGTCCAGGCCTGATCATGTCCAGGCCAGAGCATGTCCAGGCCTGATCATGTCCAGGCCAGAGCATGTCCAGGCCTGATCATGTCCAGGCCTGATCATGTCCAGGCCTGATCATGTTTAAAAGTTTCCAGAGAAGTGTCGAAGGAACATTTCAGTTTTTTTTTTTTTTTTTGTATTCACAGGTTATTTATTTCTGCCTAAGAGGAACTTTAATCTTGTCTTCCCCGAAAGAGGATACCTGGAACGGGTGTTAGAATTATTTTTAACACTTTTGTTCTCCTGTTCTCCAAGATCATTTTGAGGTAACTTGAGAATATGCTTCTGGTGATCCGTTATATTTTCAACGCTTAAGTACCATACTTAGAGAATGGTTTCCTTCGATATTGGACAGGTGGGACCTTACCAGATTTAATGACGAAAATGTGATACTCCTTTCCGTGCAATAATTTGAGAATGTGTGTTTTTATGGTGTTGCATCTACGAAATCTTGTGTATCAGTCGTGTTATTATCTTGTTTATCAATCGTGTTATTATCTTGTGTATCAATCGTGTTATTATCTTGTTTATCAATCGTGTTATTATCTTGTTTATCAATCGTGTTATTATCTTGTTTATCAATCTTGTAATTATCTTGTGTATCAATCGTGTAATTATCTTGTGTATCAATCGTGTAATTATCTTGTGTATCAATCTTGTAATTATCTTGTGTATCAATCTTGTAATTATCTTGTGTATCAATCTTGTAATTATCTTGTGTATCAATCTTGTAATTATCTTGTGTATCAATCTTGTAATTATCTTGTGTATCAATCTTGTGTAATTATCTTGTGTATCAATCTTGTAATTATCTTGTGTATCAATCTTGTAATTATCTTGTGTATCAATCTTGTAATTATCTTGTGTATCAATCGTGTAATTATCTTGTGTATCAATCGTGTAATTATCTTGTGTATCAATCTTGTAATTATCTTGTGTATCAATCTTGTAATTATCTTGTGTATCAATCGTGTAATTATCTTGTTTATCAATCGTGTAATTATCTTGTGTATCAATCGTGTAATTATCTTGTGTATCAATCGTGTAATTATCTTGTGTATCAATCTTGTAATTATCTTGTTTATCAATCGTGTAATTATCTTGTGTATCAATCGTGTTATTATCTTGTTTATCAATCGTGTAATTATCTTGTTTATCAATCGTGTAATTATCTTGTGTATCAATCTTGTAATTATCTTGTGTATCAATCTTGTAATTATCTTGTGTATCAATCGTGTAATTATCTTGTGTATCAATCGTGTAATTATCTTGTGTATCAATCGTGTAATTATCTTGTGTATCAATCGTGTAATTATCTTGTGTATCAATCGTGTAATTATTCAGCTGAGTTGGTAGTAATATAATTAGTTCTTCGAATGTTTGATATTTTTGTATGCCAAGTGCTTGGCTGATTAGATACTTGCATTAACGAACAGGTGTAAAAGTGTACCTGATATAGTGGCGACTGTATGCGTATGTGTGAGTGGTGAGCGAAACGTTGCCACAATAAAATGTCATATAGGCAGGAAAATGGACTCGTATATACAAGAGTCAGATGAGATGTTGCAGTTGAAGTGGCGGCATAAGTGGGCGGTACCCATCTAGTACCTGACCTGTTCACTGCACCTGGTCGGTCTCCAGTAGGTGAACACCACCGAACTATATTTTCTGTTTTTATTGATTTGGTAAACTTTCTGGTGAGCAAAACGTAGCAGTAATAAATGCCTGATTATGGGCACTCGTGCCCATTCTCTTATCACAGTGTAGGTAATTCCGCCAACATTTAACATAATAATCACATTAGCCATCTTCCACCTCTCCTTCACCACCCTCGTTATCAGTAATATTGTGAATAAGTTAACAAGCCACTTAATTCCTTCTTGCACTTTTTAAGTATTCCAGAAAACAGGTCGTTCGTGACTTATTTTGCAATTTCTTGTATGATAACCATGTTCCTACTGTGACACTATATGTTTTAATTGATGGGAAGTTATTCGTTGGCCCGGTGGTCTGGTGGCTAAAGCTCCCGCTTCACACACGGAGGGCCCGGGTTCGATTCCCGGCGGGTGGAAATTCCGACACGTTTCCTTACACCTATTGTCCTGTTCACCTAGCAGCAAATAGGTACCTGGGTGTTAGTCGACTGGTGTGGGTCGCATCCTGGGGGACAAGATTAAGGACCACAATGGAAATAAGTTAGACAGTCCTCGATGACGCACTGACTTTCTTGGGTTATCCTGGGTGGCTAACCCTCCGGGGTTAAAAATCCGAACGAAATCTTATCTTATCTTATCTTATCTTCGTTCATTATCAGCAAGCTGCCCCAGACCTGCTTTTATGTGTCCAGGCTGAGGGACTGATTACCTCACACTCCTCCTCGCCTTATACCTTCCTGTTTTGTATTGGACTGATGAAGCCACTGTGTGGTGAAACGTTTCCTCAATAAATATTCCCATAAGGTGCATAAGTGTCTCAAATAGTTCTTTTACCATGAAATCAAATAGCCGGATACATGGACACATAATTCTCCTCGACTGAATGCTGCTACTCCCGGCCTACACAAATGCACTCCATCCTTGACACACCTGTCCTTCTTGCTGCAGTAGTAATCTCAATTATCAATGTGTTCCAGAAAACAATTAACACTAATTGCTATATACGGCAGATACTTCTCCTATCTTCCCAATTGTGGTGATCATTGTCCTATACTTAGTAAAATGTTCCTTACTCTTTCCAGCATCATTTCGTCCAGCTATGAGACAAATAAGAGAGTGGCTCCCATTACCAGATCTTCCATCACAGCTCCAGGAAATCTCTTGATACGATGTCCACAAATTTAATCTGAGATTTTCACTGGACAAGAACGTTCTTACCTTCAACAATGGGTTTCGTTGAATTCTCAGTATAATTAGTATTTTTATCTTTCTCCATTTTCTTTCTAAATCCTGTTTTGCAAACCATTTTCCATTCGTTGCAGCTGGTATCCACTTCCTCGTTCAGGAAACTTCCTGACCTTTCTTTCCTCCAACCTGACGACACAGCTGCTCGATATACAGAAGACATCTTCAACACCTCAGCAGCACTAGAACAGAGAACCCAATAAGGTATTCACTGGATGCAGGTTACCTTTCTTCCTACAGCATAATTCGCTATTTTTCTGTCTGTGTAAGACTGAAGAAGCCACTCACGGCGAAACGTTTCCTTTAATAAATGTCCTGAACTATACATAAGTGTCTTTTCCCACATCTCGTCGGTATCACCAGACCATTTCCTCAATAAAGTGGACCCCCGGTTAACGATATTTTTTCACTCCAGAAGTATGTTCAGGTGCCAGTACTGACCGAATTTGTTCCCATAAGGAATATTGTGAATTAGATTAGTCCATTTCAAACCCCCAAACATACACATACAAACGCACTTACATAAATACACTTACATAATTGGTCGCATTCGGAGGTGATCGTTATGCGGGGGTGTATTGATGAAGCTACTGGCTGGCGTAACGTTTTCATTGCGTACCTGCGTCTTTTATACTATGGAAGGCAAATTTTAATTTATTTAGTCAAAAGTTCTTCACGATTAAAACACTCCCTCCACACCAATGCACTCGCTAGAGTGTGTAGACAATGCTTATTATATCGGCATTATTACAGTTGTGGAGAATGTAAACACCTCTCGTGTGGAGACGGAGCTCGATCCTGGGTTATAACATCACAGTCAACAACACCTGCTTCTGATAATGCTATTAACATTAACTTCTGCTGTCAACGCGTTAATTTGAGCCAATGCAAGCCTCGTTAGTGTGTGTGTGTGGTGTCCTTAGGTGCCATTGAAGACACTACTGTTGGCTAGAGCTCTCGCTTCACACGACGAGTGTCTTGGCTCAATTCCCAGAGAGGTTAGAAACATTGGGTGTGTTTCTTTACACCGGTTGCCTGTGTTCCCTATCAGTAAAATGGGTACTTAGGTGTTAGTGGACTGGTGTGAGTCGCATCGTGGGTGTCGTATGTAAGTTAAGACACATGTGCAGCATCTGGGTATCTTTATTGTAGACGTTTCGCCATCCAGTAGCTTTATCAATACAGATTCTAGGACATAATTAGAAGACAGTAGAACTATATACAAAAGATGAGGTAATCAGTACGCTGAGGTCAGTGGTCACCTGCGGTCATACCTGCCTAAGCTCTTGGGAGTTAGCGTGGGCTGTTACCAAGCACCATGACTTGTTGTAGTGTTCTAGAATCTCAGGTTCAAGTGTTGAAGAAGGAAGTTCTACTTCTTCAGGAGGAAAATAGGAGGCTGAGATTCGCATAGATGAGTGTGGGAGTGAGTGTGAGAAAGATTTAGCTGGTAAGGAGGAAATGGTCACCAGCAGTGATAGTGGCAACCGCTTTAAGTGGCAAGTGGTTCACAGTTCAGGAAGAAGGAAGATAAGGAGGGTTAACAGAGAAGATGTGAAGGTAGGAAATCGATTCTCTGTTCTTCAGGACGAGTGCATTTCAGTGGTTAGTGAGGTTGAAGGTACCACTGATTCCCCTGCTAATCAAGGTAAGAATATTTTAAAAGTAGGAAATTCTCAGGTAAGATTTATGGACCGTGCATTTTGTAACAGAGACAGAAAGGTCAGACAGAGAGTGTGCCTTCCTGGAGCTGGTGTTGGTGCCATAGTCAGCAGGTTGGATAATATTATGGCAGGTAATGGGAACAAGCCCATTATCTGTCTTAGTGCTGGGGGTAATGACATTGGGAAGGGCAGGAGAGAGGAGCTGTTAGATGGGTACAGGTTAGCCACAGAAGTAGTTAGGTCTAAGGGAGGGATCCCAGTCATATGTAGCATTTTGCCTAGAAAGGGAGTGGGCAATGAATGGATGTCTAGAGCAATTGGTACAAATTGCTGGCGTTCCCTGGAACGCAGGCGGGAGAGATACATGATTATATACACCTGGAAAATCCTAGAGGGACTAGTACCGAACTTGCACACGAAAATCACTCACTACGAAAGCAAAAGACTTGGCAGACGATGCAACATCCCCCCAATGAAAAGCAGGGGTGTCACTAGCACGTTAAGAGACCATACAATAAGTGTCAGGGGCCCGAGACTGTTCAACTGCCTCCCAGCACACATAAGGGGGATTACCAACAGACCCCTGGCAGTCTTCAAGCTGGCACTGGACAAGCACCTAAAGTCGGTTCCTGACCAGCCGGGCTGTGGCTCGTACGTTGGTTTGCGTGCAGCCAGCAGCAACAGCCTATTTGATCAGGCTCTGATCCACCAGGAGGCCTGGTCACAGACCGGGCCGCGGGGGCGTTGACCCCCAGAACTCTCTCCAGGTAAACTCCAGACAGGTACTGCAAGGAACTTGCAATCCCATTCATTGATAACTGGGACCTATTCTTTGGCAAACGTGATATGTATGCAAGGGATGGGGTTCATCTCTCTGGGGATGGAGTGGTTGCATTAGCCAATTCAATTGAGAGGGTAATTGATGACTTATCTAGAAATTTAAACTGATAGATTATAGAGGTATGGGTGTTTGTGGGAAACAATCAGGCTGTAGCATTAGGGTTAAAAACAGCAGCTAGTACCGGGATACCTCAGGGATATGTTTAAAAGACAATATTCAAAATAAAGTTGCTAGTAATGGCAAATCAATTGATCAACAAACAAAGAGATAGTAGAGGGCAACGAGTGACTAGCTCCCTTAAGGTTTACTATACAAATAGTAGGAGTCTAAGAAATAAGACAGATGAGCTAAGATTACTTGCAAGTGTAGGTAATATAGATATTATTGGTATAACAGAGACCTGGTTCAACCTGAAAGATAGAGAAATGCCTTCTGAATGCAACATACATGGTTATAAACTATTCCACACTGATAGGGTCAACAGGAAGGGTGGTGAAGTGGCGATGTATGTCAGAGAAAATTAAATTGTTGTCTTAGACATGATATAAGATGAGAAACATCGAACACAGAATCTGTTTGGCTACAGTTTCTCGAGATGTTGCAACCCCTGAATGGGTTGCAATGATTATGTATATATATAAAATTATTACCTTTTCATATAATTTTGTATTGCTTATATTTGCGATAATAGCTAAATCATAAATGTATTGCTTTATATTGTTATTTGACTTAGCTTCCTTTGTTAGGTAGGATGTAACATATTATGTGCTCAGTTCAAGTCTTGATTGTCTAACTACTGTAATTATCGCTTGTGGCTCGTTAGACTGCCGGCTTCTGTTACTGAGCTGCAGCTGTCCACGGAGCTATCACGTGATCGAGGGGGGTGTCCTCACCTCGCCTGAAGTATTCAGTCTGGTCTAGACTCTCTTGGTGGTTGGACAGATTGTCTGTCTCATTATTCTTGTTAGTTCTGTAGAACTCTGTTCACAGAACATTGTATGACTTAGTGATTTTCGACGTTGTACTGAGGTTGTGTGTCGCATAGACACTCTGAGCAACTCAGGTCCTGAGCTGTAGCTTCTGACCTAACTTGTACTGGTATCTGTGTATTATCACAGTCGGGGATTTTCTTATGCTGAACTTAGATTCAGTAGTATGGGAGTTTGGTGACTTTTGTGGAGGATCTGCTGATGGTCCCTACTTAGTGTCTTTATATTATCTCCTTGTTCCTGATTCTGTGTCGCAGTTGCTTGTTATATTGCTATTGGGCTTAGCATTCTTTTTATTGTTCAAGCAGACTGTTCTGATTGCCAGTTGGTCAAGAAGTTAGTTTATTTGATGACTTTGTCAGTCACTTGTTTAAGTCTAGTCGAGTCGTGAGACATAGCGAACTACTTAGAGCACTTACACACATACACATAAACTTACTTGTACTTATTTGTAATATCTTATTAAATATTAATGTACCAGACGGTACTTAAGAATTATAAATGTGATATGTGCTTTTAGCACAATAATACTGTAAACGAGAGAAGTGAATATTATTTTGATTACTGTGATTAATTTAATTTAATTTGATATACGCCTAGACAAGTTAATAAATTCATTAAATTTTAATTTCTCTAGTTAGTAGCCTACCAGTTGTAATCCTGAAGCACTATTGAATCATACTGAATTCTAATGGATAATTGGACAAGGATACTGACTACTTGTTACGAAAACCCAGTAACAGGCTGGATGTTACAAGGGCAGTCCTTTCTAGTATTCACTGGAGATCTCTAAGCTTTTAGAATCGCGTTTCTTGTAACACGAGAGATGTGACAAATTAATTTTGGGTGTGATTTATAGGCCCCCAAACCTTGATAGAGAGTGCAGTAAGCTATTATGGGACGAAATTAATAAGGCATCTAGATATGAAAATGTTGTGATAATGGGAGATTTTAACTTTAGACAAATTGATTGGAACAATATGACAGGAAATCTTGAGTCTAGTGACTTTCTTGATACGGTTCAGGATTGCTTGCTGGAAGTCCAAGCCCCTCGCAAACAAAACCCTCCTTTACCCCCTCCCTCCAACCTTTCCTAGGCCGACCCCTACCCCGCCTTCCCTCCACTACAGATTTATACACTCTCGAAGTCATTCAGTTTCGCTCCATTCTCTCTACATATCCGAACCACCTCAACAACCCTTCTTCAGCCCTCTGGACAACAGTTTTGGTAATCCCGCACCTCCTCCTAACTTCCAAACTACGAATTCTCTGCATTATATTCACACCACACATTGCCCTCAGACATGACATCTCCACTGCCTCCAGCCTTCTCCTCGCTGCAACATTCATCACCCATGCTTCACACCCATATAAGAGTGTTGGTAAAACTATACTCTCATACATTCCCCTCTTTCCTTTCATGGACAAAGTTCTTTGTCTCCACAGACTCCTAAGTGCACCATTCACCCTTTTCCCCTCATCAGTTCTATAATTCACCTCATCGTTCATAGACCCATCTGCTGACACGTCCACTCCTAAATATGTGAATACATTCACCTCCTCCATACTCTCTCCCTCCAATCTGATATCCAATCTTTCGTCACCTAATCTTTTTGTTACCCTCATAACCTTACTCTTTCCTGTATTCACTTTTAATTTTCTTCTTTTACATACCCTACCAAATTCATCCACCAACCTCTGCAACTTCTCTTCAGAATCTCCCAAGAGCACAGTGTCATCAGCAAAGAGCAACTGTGACAACTCCCACTTTATGTGTGATTCTTCATCTTTTAACTCCACGCCTCTTGCCAAGACCCTCACATTTACTTCTCTTACAACCCCATCTATAAATATATTAAACAACCACAGTGACATCACACATCCTTGTCTAAGGCCTACTTTTACTGGGAAATAATCTCCCTCTTTCCTACATACTCTAACTTGACCCTCACTATCCTCGTAAAAACTCTTCACTGCTTTCAGTAACCTACCTCCTACACCATACACCTGCAACGAAAGTTTCTCTTAATAAATTTAGTAATGTATCCAGAAGAAGGGATTACTAGCCCCTTCCCCTCGGCGTTTTAATTGCCTCTTACGACACGCATGGATTACGGGGTAAGAATTCTGTTCCACTTCCCCATGGAGTAGATTATTATTATTATTATTATTATTATTATTATTATTATTATTATTATTATTATTATTATTATTATTATTATTATTATTATTATTATTGTTGTTGTTATTATTATTTATACAAGTACATGTACAACGTATATAGACCAAGCTGACACTGATATACTATAAAGAAAGCCCTTTGTTATACAGAGGATTTCGGACAACTTAGGTTAATTTTGTCCTCAGGATGCGACCCACACCAGTCGACTAACGCCCAGGTAATTATTTACTGACAGATCAACAGGGACATCAGGTATCTTAAAGAAACACACTCCAATATTTCCATCCGTACCGTGGATCTAACCACGGACCTCAGTGTGAGAGCTGAGTACGCTACCAAGTTATTATCCGACAGGGACTCATGCTACGAGACATCAATTACCCTCTCAAATGAATTGGCTAATGCAACCACTCCATCCCCAGAGAGATGAACCCCATCCCTTGCATACATATCACGTTTGCCAAAGAATAGGTCCCAGTTATCAATGAATGGGATTGCAAGTTCCTTGCAGTACCTGTCTAGCCAGCAATTTATACCAATTGCCCTAGACATCCATTCATTGCCCACTCCCTTTCTAGGCAAGATGCTACATATGACTGGGATCCCTCCCTTAGACCTAACTACTTCTATGGCTGACCTGTACTTATCCAGCAGCTCCTCTCTCCTGCCCTTCCCAATGTCATTACATCCAGCACTAAGACAGATAATGGACTGTGTTTCCTGACCAGCAAAGCACCACAACTATGTTTGTCATTGGGCACTTTATCGAGGACCCGTGTTAGGAGACACTTGCACCGTATCCTGACTGAAAAAAAACATTACGGTCAGGTAGGCCAACAGATACTTAACTACTTAATATGGCATAAAACCGCGTCAGGAAACACTATCAATCCTGATTAACAAAGCAACATCGATTGCAATTTAAAAAATAAACAGAATCTGTGTAAAGGAAAGATTTTACACCGAACAGATTGAGACTGATTGACCACTGATCACTGTAGTTTAAAAGTCGTTACAGCTTGCAGGAAGAAACACCAAATCTGACCTTCCAGAGGTCAGAGCCTTCCAGGAATTGCAGCCCGTTGGCCACCAGGGGTAAATAAAAGGCAGGAACTTTGTTTGAGTTTGCAGGGAGGTAAAAAAAATATTGGATCTGAAGCGGCAGTAAGTCGAGAAGACGCTGTCGACTTTCACATAATTATCTCTGAACTGTAATAAACCTCACTTAAATCACTGATTTTTTCCTCGTCTGGAAAATGTTGATAATCTTAGTGTGACTAACTTATTGATTGTCGTGATCTTGACCTCCATGACTGTGTAGTGACCTCCATGACTTTGAAGTGACCTCCATGACTGTGTAGTGACCTCCATGACTTTGAAGTGACCTCCATGACTGTGTAGTGACCACCATGACTTTGAAGTGACCTCCATGACTGTGTAGTGACCACCATGACTTTGAAGTGACCTCCAAGTTTGTGTAGTGACCACCATGACTGTGTAGTGACCTCTATGACTGTGTAGTGACCTCCATGACTGTGTAGTGACCTCCATGACTTTGAAGTGACCTCCATGACTGTGTAGTGACCTCCATGACTTTGAGGTGACCTCCAAGTTTGTGTAGTGACCACCATGACTGTAGTGACCTCTATGACTGTGTAGTGACCTCCATGACTGTGTAGTGACCTCCATGTTTGTGTAGTGGCCTCCATGACTGTGTAGTGACCTCCATGACTTTGAGATGACCTCCAAGTTTGTGTAGTGACCACCATGACTGTGTAGTGACCTCTATGACTGTGTAGTGAGCTCCATGTTTGTGTAGTGACTTCCATGTTTGTGTAGTGACCTCAAAGTTTGTGTAGTGACCACCATGTTTGTGTAGTGACCTCCATGTTTGTGTAGTGACCTCAAAGTTTGTGTAGTGACCACCATGACTGTGTAGTGACTTCCATGTTTGTGTAGTGACCTCAAAGTTTGTGTAGTGACCACCATGTTTCTGTAGTGACTTCCATGTTTGTGTAGTGACCTCAAAGTTTGTGTAGTGACCACCATGACTGTGTAGTGACCTCTATGACTGTGTAGTGACCACCATGACTGTGTAGTGACCACCATGTTTGTGTAGTGACCTCAAAGTTTGTGTAGTGACCTCAAAGTTTGTGTAGTGACCACCATGTTTGTGTAGTGACCTCAAAGTTTGTGTAGTGACCACCATGTTTGTGTAGTGACCACCATGACTGTGTAGTGACCACCATGACTGTGTAGTGACCTCAAAGTTTGTGTAGTGACCACCATGTTTGTGTAGTGACCTCAAAGTTTGTGTAGTGACCACCATGTTTGTGTAGTGACCTCAAAGTTTGTGTAGTGACCTCCATGTTTGTGTAGTGACCTCAAAGTTTGTGTAGTGACCACCATGTTTGTGTAGTGACCTCAAAGTTTGTGTAGTGACCACCATGACTGTGTAGTGACCTCTATGACTGTGTAGTGACCACCATGACTGTGTAGTGACCACCATGTTTGTGTAGTGACCTCAAAGTTTGTGTAGTGACCTCCATGTTTGTGTAGTGACCTCCATGTTTTTGTAGTGACCTCAAAGTTTGTGTAGTGACCAAAATGTTTGTGTAGTGACCTCAAAGTTTGTGTAGTGACCACCATGACTGTGTAGTGACCTCTATGACTGTGTAGTGACCACCATGTTTGTGTAGTGACCTCAAAGTTTGTGTAGTGACCACCATGTTTGTGTAGTGACCTCAAAGTTTGTGTAGTGACCACCATGTTTGTGTAGTGACCTCAAAGTTTGTGTAGTGACCACCATGTTTGTGTAGTGACCTCAAAGTTTGTGTAGTGACCACCATGTTTGTGTAGTGACCACCATGTTTGTGTAGTGACCTCAAAGTTTGTGTAGTGACCTCCATGTTTGTGTAGTGACCTCAAGTTTGTGTAGTGACCACCATGTTTGTGTAGTGACCTCAAAGTTTGTGTAGTGACCACCATGTTTGTGTAGTGACCTCAAAGTTTGTGTAGTGACCACCATGTTTGTGTAGTGACCTCCGTGACTGTGTAGTGACTTCCATGTTTGTGTAGTGACCTCCATGACTGTGTAGTGACCTCCATGACTGTGTAGTGACCTCAATGTTCGTGTAGTGACCTCCATGACTGTGTAGTGGCCTCCATGTTTGTGTAGTGACGTCCATGACTGTGTAGTGACCTCCATGTTTGTGTAGTGACCTCCATGACTGTGTAGTGACCTCCGTGACTGTGTAGTGACTTCCATGTTTGTGTAGTGACCTCCATGACTGTGTAGTGACCTCCATGACTGTGTAGTGACCTCAATGTTCGTGTAGTGACCTCCATGACTGTGTAGTGACCTCCATGTTTGTGTAGTGACGTCCATGACTGTGTAGTGACCTCCATGTTTGTGTAGTGACCTCCATGACTGTGTAGTGACCTCCATGACTGTGTAGTGACCTCAATGTTCGTGTAGTGACCTCCATGACTGTGTAGTGACCTCCATGTTTGTGTAGTGACGTCCATGACTGTGTAGTGACCTCCATGTTTGTGTAGTGACCTCCATGACTGTGTAGTGACCTCCATGACTGTGTAGTGACCTCAATGTTCGTGTAGTGACCTCCATGACTGTGTAGTGACCTCCATGTTTGTGTAGTGACGTCCATGACTGTGTAGTGACCTCCATGACTGTGTAGTGGCCTCCATGTTTGTGTAGTGACGTCCATGACTGTGTAGTGACCTCCATGACTGTGTAGTGACCTCAATGTTTGTGTAGTGACCTCCATGACTGTGTAGTGACCTCCATGTTTGTGTAGTGACGTCCATGACTGTGTAGTGACCTCCATGTTTGTGTAGTGACCTCCATGACTGTGTAGTAACATCCATGACTTTGTAGTGACCTCCACGACTGAGTAGTGACCTCCATGGCTGTGTGATTACCTCCATGACTGTGTAGTGACCTCCATGACTGTGTAGTGACGTCCATGACTGTGTAGTGACCTCCATGACTATGTAGCGACATCCATGACTTTGTAGTGACCTCCACGACTGAGTAGTGACCTCCATGACTGTGTGATTACCTCCATGACTGTGGAGTGATTTTCATGACTGTGTAGTGACCACCATGTGTGGTGACCTATACGAATGCATAGTGACCTTCATAATTGTGCACTCGGTGACCTCTAGAAATATGTAATGACTTGTATGACCGTTTGGTGACTTTTTATGACTCTATGGTGAGGTTTACGACTGCTTGGTGACCTTTATAGTTGCTTGGTGACCTTTTTTGCTGCGTGATGACCTGCACTGCAACGCTGCTGGTCTGCGCCGTTACCACCAGGAAATTACTTCCGTCATATTGAATTCTCGCTTAGAAAAAAGGTACGTGAAAATTTTTTTGGTGTCGCCAATTTGTCGAGACTCTGAAGGTGGTACCTTGATGCTGGCTGAAGGATCCTTGAAGGTGGTACCTTGATGCTGGCTGAAGGATGCTTGAAGGTGGTACCTTGATGCTGGCTGAAGGATGCTTGAAGGTGGTACCTTGATGCTGGCTGAAGGATGCTTGAAGGTGGTACCTTGATGCTGGCTGAAGGATGCTTGAAGGTGGTACCTGATGCTGGCTGAAGGATGCTTGAAGGTGGTACCTTGATGCTGGCTGAAGGATCCTTGAAGGTGGTACCTTGATGCTGGCTGAAGGATGCTTGAAGGTGGTACCTTGATGCTGGCTGAAGGATGCTTGAAGGTGGTACCTTGATGCTGGCTGAAGGATCCTTGAAGGTGGTACCTTGATGCTGGCTGAAGGATCCTTGAAGGTGGTACCTTGATGCTGGCTGAAGGATGCTTGAAGGTGGTACCTTGATGCTGGCTGAAGGATGCTTGAAGGTGGTACCTTGATGCTGGCTGAAGGATCCTTGAAGGTGGTACCTGATGCTGGCTGAAGGATGCTTGAAGGTGGTACCTTGATGCTGGCTGAAGGATGCTTGAAGGTGGTACCTTGATGCTGGCTGAAGGATGCTTGAAGGTGGTACCTTGATGCTGGCTGAAGGATCCTTGAAGGTGGTACCTTGATGCTGGCTAAAGGATGCTTGAAGGTGGTACCTTGATGCTGGCTGAAGGATCCTTGAAGGTGGTACCTTGATGCTGGCTGAAGGATGCTTGAAGGTGGTACCTTGATGCTGGCTGAAGGATCCTTGAAGGTGGTACCTTGATGCTGGCTGAAGGATCCTTGAAGGTGGTACCTTGATGCTGGCTGAAGGATGCTTGAAGGTGGTACCTTGATGCTGGCTGAAGGATGCTTGAAGGTGGTACCTTGATGCTGGCTGAAGGATCCTTGAAGGTGGTACCTTGATGCTGGCTAAAGGATGCTTGAAGGTGGTACCTTGATGCTGGCTGAAGGATCCTTGAAGGTGGTACCTTGATGCTGACTGAAGGATCCTTCAAGGTGGGTTCCTTGATGTTGGTGACGGTCTCTTGATCTACATAGGTTAGTTAAGGCTGTGCAGCATCAGATTATCTTATCTGTAGACGTATCGCCCTCCAGTGTCTTGATCAATACAAGTCAAGGACACACTGTGAAGACTAGGTCAGGTTTGTCAGGAAAGAGAACAAGTGTTTCCTGACGCGGATCTTAGATGATGACCCGGAGCTGGAGCTCAACCGACCGATATTACAATTATAACAAATTGTCTTCATCTGTTTAACTTTTGGGGGTATCACTATAGGTATTACTTTTGGGGGGTATCACTATAGGTATTACTTTTGGGGGGTATCACTATAGGTATTACTTTGGGGGGTATCACTATAGGTATTACTTTTGGGAGGTATCACTATAGGTATTACTTTTGGGGGGTATCACTATAGGTATTACTTTTGGGAGGTATCACTATAGGTATTACTTTTGGGAGGTATCACTATAGGTATTACTTTTGGGGGTATCACTATAGGATATTACTTTTGGGGGTATCACTATAGGTATTACTTTTGGGGGTATTCACTATAGGTATTACTTTTGGGGGGTATCACTATAGGTATTACTTTTGGGAGGTATCACTATAGGTATTACTTTTGGGGGGTATCACTATAGGTATTACTTTTGGGAGGTATCACTATAGGTATTACTTTTGGGAGGTATCACTATAGGTATTACTTTTGGGGGTATCACTATAGGTATTACTTTTGGGGGGTATCACTATAGTATTACTTTTGGGGGGTATCACTATAGGTATTACTTTTGGGAGGTATCACTATAGGTATTACTTTTGGGGGGTATCACTATAGGTATTACTTTTGGGGGGTATCACTATAGGTATTACTTTTGGGGGTATCACTATAGGTATTACTTTTGGGAGGTATCACTATAGGTATTACTTTTGGGAGGTATTCACTATAGGTATTACTTTTGGGGGGTATCACTATAGGTATTACTTTTGGGGGGTATCACTATAGGTATTACTTTTGGGGGGTATCACTATAGGTATTACTTTTGGGGGGTATCACTATAGGTATTACTTTTGGGGGGTATCACTATAGGTATTACTTTTGGGGGGTATCACTATAGGTATTACTTTTGGGAGGTATCACTATAGGTATTACTTTTGGGGGGTATTACTATAGGTATTACTTTTGGGGGGTATTACTATAGGTATTACTTTTGGGGGGTATTACTATAGGTATTACTTTTGGGGGGTTCACTATGGGTTTTTACTTTGGGAGGGTATCACTTAGGTATTACTTTGGGGGGGGTATTACTATGGGTATTACTTTTGGGGGGTTTCACAAAGGGTATTATTTTTGGGGAGGTATCACTATGGGTTTTTTACTTTTGGGGGGGTATCACTATAGGTATTATTTTTGGGGGGGTATTACTTTTGGATTACTTTTGGGAGGTATCACTTGGGTATTATTTTTTGGGGGGTATCACTATGGTATTTTTTTGGGGAGGTATACTATAGGATTCTTTTGGGAGGTAACTATAGGTATTACTTTTGGGGGGAAAGGAGCCTTTGCTTCATACCCCCTCTCCTCAGACAATTAGTGATACACAAATAGCCCTTTAATCTAGGGAGATACCCCCTAGAGATATCCTCGGGGGGGCTCCCAAGTCCCATATTGTTTCTCCCTATACTCCTTTTTGACCCCGTCTCCCCGCCCTCTTAGAAGAGGGGAAACAGAGAGACAGGGAGACAGCGAGACAGGGAACAGAGACGTGAGACAGATAGGGAGACGGGGAGACGAGACGTGAGCAGATAGGGAAAAGAGAGACAGGAAAGACAGGGAGAAAGGAGCAGCGAGAAACGGGAACAGAGAGACAGGGAGACAGAGAGACAGGGAGACAAGACAGAGAGACGGGGAGACAGACGGGAAAAGAAGGGGAGACAGACAGGGGACAGAGACAGACAAGGACGGGGGGACGGGGAAGACAGACAGAGAGACAGACGAGAGACGGGAGACAGAGAGACAGACGGGGGGAAAAAGGACAGAAAACAGGGAACGGGGAACAGAGAGACAGACAGGAGACGGGAGACGAGAGACGGGGAGACAGAGAGCGGGAACGACAAGAGACAGAGATACGGGAGAAAGACAGCGAGACAGAAGACGGGGAAACAGAGGCAGGGAGACGGGGGAAAAGGGGGAAGGGGGAGAAGGACAGAAGAGATAAGGAGGCAGGGAGACGAGGACGGGGAGCGAGAACAGACAGGGAGACAGGGAGACAAGAGACAGACGGGGAAAAGGGGAAAGAGAGACAACGGGAGCGGGGAGAAGAGAAGAGGGGAGAAGGAGACGGGGAGACAGACGACGGGGAAAAACAGACAGGGGACGAGAGCAAAAGGGGAGACAAGACAGGGACAGGGAACAGTCAGGGAAAGAGGACAGCAGGGAGACGAGACGGGGAGACAGAGAGGGTTTAAAAAAGAACAGAGACTCAGAGATTTCACGCCCCAAATTCTGGAGTTGATTTTCCTCAGTTTTATAATCACTGTCATTCAGGGGCTCAGTCCACCCTCTGTCAATCACGAGCTCGTCCACCCTCTTAATAAGAGCTACCCCAACCATCTGTCAATCACGATCAGTACCCACTGTCAATCAGGAGCTCAGTCCTTGTCAATCAGGGTCAGCCCATCTGTCAATCAGACTGTCCCCTTTGTCAATCACGGCTCGCCCACCCATCTGTCAATCACGAGCCGTCCACCCATTGTCAATCAGGAGCCAGCCCCATCTTAAATCAGGAGACAGTCCATCCATCTGTCAATCACGACTCAGTCCTCCATTTTAAATGGGTCAGCCCCACTGCAATCGGGAGCTCAGCCCATCTGTCAATCACGAGCTCAGTCCATCTATCTGTCAATCACGAGCTCAGTCCACCCATCTGTCAATCACGAGCTCAGTCCATCCATCTGTCAATCAGGAGCTCAGTCCATCCATCTGTCAATCAGGAGCTCAGTCCATCTGTCAATCACGAGCTCATCCTCTTCTTAAATCACGAGCTCCACCCAAATTTTTCTGTCAATCACGGTTCAGTCCATCTATCTGTCATACAAGCTCAGTCCATTTCAATCACGAGCTCATATCTGTAAATCACGGCTCAGTCCATTTCTTCAATCAAAAGCTCGTCCATCTATCGTCAATCACGAGCTCAGCCATCTGCAATCACGAGCCGTCCTCATTGTCAATCAGAGCTCAGTCCATTATCGTCAATCCATCTCCATCTGTCAATCACGAGCTCAGTCCATTGCAATCACGACTCGTCTAAAAAACCTGAGTTTTTCACGACCTCCATCATTCCGACGTCGATCTATCACGACTTCCAGATGAGGTACGACTTTACTTCACGCCCCGGACGACCCATTACATTAAAGACCCCCCCTTTAGTACGTGTACGACCCTCTGTACGGCATCCGTACGATGCGTTTTTGGGAAACTCCTCAGACACTGACCTCGGGAAAATCCCATCGAGAAGGGGGAACCCAGTAAAGGCCCTCGATCAATACAAAAAGCGATCGGGAAATGTTCTCCTGTTTCCCGATCAAACGGGTGTAAAAAAACTCGGGAAGGGGCAGAAACGGTCAAAAAATCTATTTTAGCGTTCGAGGGGGTAGTGTTTTGGTCAAGTTCTGAACAGAAATCAAAACATCCAGTGAAAGAGCTTTATTCGGCAGCGCGTCTGTGTAGACTTTTCCTGATTGAAAAGTCTACAGAGAGCGAAATGTTCCCCAAAAAAAACTTTATAGCATTACTGTTGCTACTTTTCGCACTGAAAAAGAGTTTTGTGGGCCCCCCTGGGGGGGTTTCGAGGGGGGTCACGCCCCCCCCCCCGCGACCTGATAAAAGGCTGTCATGCGGCCGCACGCAAACCACCATAAAACCCCGCTTTCACCCCGATAAATTTGATCCTAGCGGAGGTGGCGTTTTTAGGTAATTTCCCTGAAGGAGAAGAGAAGAGGGAGGGGGGGAGAGAGAGGGGGAGAGAGAGAGGGAGAGAGAGAGAGGGGGAGGAAGAGAGGGGGAGAGAGAGAGGGGGGGGGAAAGGAGGGGGGAGAGAGGGGGAAGAGAGGGGGAGAGAGAGAGAGGGGGGGAGGGGAAGAGAGGGGGGGAAAGGGGAGAGGGAGAGAGGGGGGGAAGAAGAAGGGGGAGGAGAGAGAGAGGGGGGGGCCTCAACCCCAGCACCTTATACAGGGGGACTTTGATGACCTTTTTGCAGTGTTTGACATAGAAACTTTGTTTTTTTCCCCTACTCATATCTCTGGCCCCTCCCTTGCCCCAGTATGAGTGACTGCAAAAGGATAGTCACTTGAAAACCCCTCCTCGTTGGATCTCTGCCCCAAAAGGGCTTTTTTTAACCAATTTAAGATCCAACAGAAACGAGGTGGGGAGTCCACACGCCAAACCTGGCTATGGGAAAGGGGAAATTGGCAGCCCTTTGCTCGAGCTCGCCACCACCGTCTGGAATGCTCTTCTCCAGGGGTTTTGAAAACCCAAGTGAAAGCCTCATTTTGGACACATCCTTAATCTGCAACAAGAACACATTCCCCCCGGGCAATAGGGGACAAAGTACGGGATCACCCTTTGGGGTTTGGTTTCTTTTGTAAGAGGTGCTACTGTAAGTACAAAGCTTGGCAAGGTAAAGAGACATCCTCCCACTATAACAGGAACTTGCACATGAAACCCTGTAGGATAGGGTGATTTTTTAAAAGGGGGCCATTACTAATGGGAGGGGACCTAAAAAAAGTTACATAGGTAGGGGGGGCCCAAAAACCCCGGTGGCCCCGGGTAAAAGGCCCGACAAGGTTATTGCCTGAGAATTTATTCCACCTCTAAATGACGGAGGGGGAACACCCTATATAGTCAAGGAAGGGGGGGTCCTCTTTGCTAAACCTTGCTACCAAAATGCAATTTCCGATCCAGAAAGGGACCCCCCTTGGCTACCCCTGTAAAAACTCAAGACAAATGACAGATTTTTTTTGACTACCATCACACTTTGTGATGTCTATGGCTTCAGGAAAGGTTACTCTGCTCTGTCTGTTTTTAAACTCTCACTAAGTGGACCAGTCACTGGAATGAATCCAAAGCAGCTTTTGGTAGCAGGAATTGCTGGCGCTTTCGACCGGGTGTTGGCCCGGGCCTTTAGCAAACTTCAAGCACTGGGAATTGCAGGCTTACGCTAGGGTCTCCCAGTGATTACCTTCATTGGTAGATTCTAAGTTTTAGTCCTCATGGAACGGAATCAGCAAGGCATCCTTTTGGGGCAAGCGTTCCACAAGGAAGGTGCTGGGTCACTGTTATGGAAATGTCTATTCAACGACCTTCTTCATCTCATCCAAAATCAATGCATAGAAAGACGACTGTACACTAAATTAAACTTATCCAAGAGAAATGCCAGGCTGCTCTAAGCTACATCATCACCGCTGAGGTTTATATAGTTGGGGAAATAGATGGCAAGAGACATTTGACCCCTGAAAAAAACGCAAATGATGTTGGTCTCTAGGCACCATGTGGTAATCTGGCGCAGTAGAAAGGTTAATGGGACGATGTTGGACCTGGGAGAAGTTGATATCCTTGGGGTGAAATTTGACTCCAAACTAACATGAAGAACATGTTGTAAATCTTGCAAACAAGGCGCCAGGAAGCTTACAGCACTTCGCCGTATTGATCGCTAATTAGGGGTTGCAAGTCCTGTACGAGGCACAAGTACGCTCACCTTGAGTATCCCTCCACTTTCTTGGTTTGCCTGCCCCCTCTCATCTGGGACTGCTTGACAGGGTAGAGAACAGAGCAAGACGTCTCATTTTCTCCCTGGCCCCATCTGGATAGATTGTCATTTCAGCAGAGCCTTCAAACATAGAGGGAGGGGGGGCCTTATGGTTATGTACAAGGCCAATCTTTGTCAAATACCACACTTGGTTTCCCACTTCGAGGACAGCGTGAAAACAAGCTTTTATGCACAAGACGGGCAGAAGCGCACTTCACTCTGGCTGTCCCTTTTCTCCAGAACTTTCATCATCTGAGATCAACAATAACCCGGGGATGACTCGAGTATGGAACACATTCGTACAGCATAATGATGTAAAACGAGATAACGTCAGTTGATCAAATGAAAATGCTGGCCCACAGATGGCTCCAACTTCGTCCTGTTCCCTACTTGTATTTTTCATAACAAAAATGCTTTCAAATGAGCTGTTGTAGGTAACAGCCCCTTAGCTTGCCCTAAAGTTAGGAATCCTTAACCTTTAATAGCTGTCAAAAAAAGCTAGGGATCCTTAACCTTGTCAAAACCCCGTGTAAAAAAAAAAAAAAAAAAAAAAAAAAAAAAAAAAAAAAAGGGGGGAGAGAGGAGGGGGAGAGAGAGAGAGGGGGAGGGGAGAGAGGGGGGGGGGAGAGGAGAGGGGGGAGGAGAGAGAGGGGGGGAGGGGAGGAAGAGGGGGGAGAGGGAGAGGGGGGGAAAAGAGAGTAAGAGAGAGAGAGAGAGAGAGAGAAAAGAAGGGGAGGGAGAGGAGGAGAGGGGGGGAGAAGAGGGGGGGGAGAGAGGAGGGGGAGAGAGAGAGAGAGGGGGGAGGAGTGGGGGGGAGGAGGGAGAGAGGAGGGAGGGGGAGGAGAGAGGGGGGAGAGAGGAGAGAGGGGGCGGAGGGGAGAGAGGGAGAAGGGAGTGGGATAGATGGGGGAGAAGGGAGGAATGGTGAGGGGGAGAGAGGAGAGAGAGAGGGGAGAGAGAGGGAAAAGGGGGGAGAGAAGAAGAGAAGGGGAAGGAGAAGGAGAAAACAGGATTTTAGGGCAAAAGGGTTTTGAAAGTCAGGAGGAAAATTTATAGAGAATCTAGGGAAAAAAGGTTTTTAAATAGTCCGTTTGTTGCCTCCGTGTTTTTAAACCAGTTCTAGGAACTAGTTTCCACATTAGTTTAATATTTTCCTTTTATTTAATTTAAAGGTTTATTTACCGGCTTGATCATCTGTGTATGTTTAGACTTGTCAGAAGTACTTGTAACAAGTCTAAGCCTGGCTACTACAATCAGTTTGTTGTGTCTGTCAAAATATGCAGGGTCCCCATCAGAGACTATTGGGAAAAATTACGGCACATGGAATGGGGGAAATTTTTTCCTGGATGAGGCATGTTATAATAGGCAGCAGAGAGTTTGCATAAATGGGGAGAAATCAGAGTGGGGAAGCGTCACGAGCGGTGTTCCACAGGGGTCAGTGTTGGGCCCCTGCTGTTCACAATCTACATAAACGACATAGATGAGGGCATAAGAGCGACATCAGCAAGTTTGCGATGACACCAAAATAGGCCGTCGAATTCATTCTGACGAGGACATTAGAGCACTCCAGGATGATTTGAGTAGACTGATGCAGTGGTCGGAGAGGTGGCAGATGCAGTTTAATATGGACAAATGCAAAGTTCTAAATGTTGGACAGGGACAATAACCATGCCACATATAAACTAAATAATGTAGATCTTAATATTACGGATTGCGAAAAGATTTAGGAGTTCTGGTTAGCAGTAATCTGAACCAAGACAACAGTGCATAGTGTTCGCAATAAAGCTAATAGAATCCTTGGCTTCATATCAAGAAGCATAAATAATAGGAGTCCTCAGGTTGTTCTTCAACTCTATACATCCTTGGTTAGGCCTCATTTAGATTATGCTGCACAGTTTTGGTCACCGTATTACAGAATGGATATAAATTCTCTGGAAAATGTACAAAGGAGGATGACAAAGTTGATCCCATGTATCAGAAACCTTCCCTATGAGGATAGACTAAGGGCCTGAAACTGCACTCTCTAGAAAGACGTAGAATTAGGGGGGATATGATTGAGGTGTATAAATGGAAGTACAGGAATAAATAAAGGGATGTAAATAGTGTGCTGAAAATATCTAGCCTAGACAGGACTCGCAGCAATGGTTTTATAGTTAGAAAAAATTCAGATTCAGGAGGATATAGGAAAGTACTGGTTTGGTAATAGAGTTGTGGATGAGTGGAACAAACTACCCAAGTACCGTTATAGAGGCCAGAACGTTGTGTAGCTTTAAAAATAGGTTGGATAAATACATGAGTGGGTGTGGGTGGGTGTGAGTTAGACCTGATAGCTTGTGCTACCAGGTCGGTTGCCGTGTTCCTCCCTTAAGTCAAGGTGACCTGACTGACTAGGTTGGGTGCATTGGCTTAAGCCGGTAGGAGACTTGGACCTGCCTCGCATGGGCCAGTAGGCCTTCTGCAGTGTTCCTTCGTTCTTATGTTCTTATGTTCTTATGTATTACTTTTGGGGGGTATTACTATAGGTATTACTTTTGGGGGGTATCACTATAGGTATTACTTTTCGGGGGTATTAATATTAGGTATTACTTTTCGGGGGTATTACTATAGGTATTACTTTTGGGAGGTATCACTATAGGTATTACTTTTCGGGGGTATTACTATAGGTATTACTTTTGGGGGGTATTACTATAGGTATTACTTTTGGGAGGTATTCACTATAGGTATTACTTTTCGGGGGTATTACTATAGGTATTACTTTTGGGGGGTATCACTATAGGTATTACTTTTCGGGGGTATTACTATAGGTATTACTTTTGGGGGGTATTACTATAGGTATTACTTTTGGGAGGTATCACTATAGGTATTACTTTTCGGGGGTATTACTATAGGTATTACTTTTGGGGGTATTTCTATAGGTATTACTTTTCGGGGGTATTACTATAGGTATTACTTTTGGGGGGTATTACTATAGGTATTACTTTTGGGAGGTATCACTATAGGTATTACTTTTCGGGGGTATTACTATAGGTATTACTTTTGGGGGCTATCACTATAGGTATTACTTTTGGGGGTATTACTATAGGTATTACTTTTGAGGGGTATCACTATAGGTATTACTTTTGGGGGGTATCACTATAGGTATTACTTTTGGGAGGTATCACTATAGGTATTACTTTTGGGGGTATCACTATAGGTATTACTTTTGGGAGGTATCACTATAGGTATTACTTTTGGGGGTATCACTATAGGTATTACTTTGGAGAGTTCACTATAGGTATTACTTTTGGGGGTATCACTATAGGTATTACTTTTGGGAGGTATCACTATAGGTATTACTTTTGGGGGTATCACTATAGGTATTACTTTTGGGGGCTATCACTATAGGTATTACTTTTTGGGGTTATCACTATAGGTATTACTTGTGCGGGGTATCACTATAGGTATTACTTTTGAGGGATATCACTATAGGCATTACTTTTGGGGGGTATCACTATAGGTATTACTTTTGGGAGGTATCACTATAGGTATTACTTTTGGGGGTAATACTACAGGTATTACTTTTGGGGGGTATCACTATAGGTATTACTTTTTGGGGCTATCACTATAGGTATTACTTTTGGGGGTATCACTATAGGTATTACTTTTGGGAGGTATCACTATAGGTATTACTTTTGGGGGTATCACTATAGGTATTACTTTTGGGGGCTATCACTATAGGTATTACTTTTTGGGGCTATCACTATAGGTATTACTTGTGCGGGGTATCACTATAGGTATTACTTTTGAGGGATATCACTATAGGCATTACTTTTGGGGGGTATCACTATAGGTATTACTTTTGGGAGGTATCACTATAGGTATTACTTTTGGGGGTATTACTACAGGTATTACTTTTGGGGGGTATCACTATAGGTATTACTTTTTGGGGGTATCACTATAGGTATTACTTTTGGGAGGTATCACTATAGGTATTACTTTTGGGGGGTATTACTATAGGTATTACTTTTGGGGGTATCACTATAGGTATTACTTTTGAGGGATATCACTATAGGTATTACTTTTGGTGGTATCACTATAGGTATTCCTTTTGGGGGTATCACTATAGGTATTACTTTTGGGGGTATCACTATAGGTATTACTTTTGGGGGTATCACTATAGGTATTACTTTTGGGAGGTATCACTATAGGTATTACTTTTGGGGGTATCACTATAGGTATTACTTTTGGGGGTATCACTATAGGTATTACTTTTGGGGGTATCACTATAGGTATTACTTTTGGGGATATCACTATAGGTATTACTTTTGGGAGGCATCACTATAGGTATTACTTTTGAGGGTATCACTATAGGTATTACTTTTTGGGGCTATCACTATAGGTATTACTTTTGAGGGTATCACTATAGGTATTTCTTTTGAGGGATATCACTATAGGTATTACTTTTGGGGGTTATCACTATAGGTATTACTTTTGGGAGGTATCACTATAGGTATTACTTTTGGGAGGTATCACTATAGGTATTACTTTTGGGGGTATCGCTATAGGTATTACTTTTTGGGGCTATCACTATAGGTATTACTTTTGGGGGTATCACTATAGGTATTACTTTTGTGGGGTATCACTATAAGTAACACTTTTGGGGGTATCACTATAGGTATTAGTTTTGGAGGGTGTCGCTATAGGTATTACTTTTGGATACTATAGGTTTTACTTTTGGATACTATAGGTATTACTTTTGGAGGATAAGGCAACAGCATATGGATACACAGAAAAGTCCTAAGAACTAGTCCCCAGATGGGTTAACTAGAGTACATCTCGTGGTAAAACTCTTCCCAGTGATGTTGATGGTAATGATAATCTGCTGCACCTTCCCAGAACTTCAGATAATTAATATCATCACATTTCGTATCGCGGACAAGTTGTTGGAATGTGGACGTATTACTGGAGTGATTATATGACGGTACGAGGGGAAGCCAGTACCAGGAAGACGCAAGAGTACGGAGAAGTGGAGGCTGTGGGGAGGTACCAAGAAGAGGAAGGGGATATGTCGGAGGAGGTAGGATGAAGGGGAATGTGATGTGTAGGAGGAGATACGGGGAAGAGAAAAGGGATACTGGCAAGAGAAACTTGTAAGGAAGAGAAACCTGTAAGAAAAAAGGGATACTGGGAAGAGAAACCTGTAAGGAAGAGAAACCTGTAAGAAAAAAGGGATACTGGGAAGAGAAACCTGTAAGGAAGAGAAACCTGTAAGAGAAAAGGGATACTGGGAAGAGAAACCTGTAAGGAAGAGAAACCTGTAAGGAAGAGAAACCTGTAAGAGAAAAGGGATACTGGGAAGAGAAACCTGTAAGTATTCCTCGAGATGGATACCTGACATGGCGCTGAAGTTGACTCTTTGATCATTACTGACTTTGTTATCACAGAAGACGTTTGACTCAATGACTAACAACATACTCATTGGAGAAGCCAGATATATATACTCAAAAATCTCAGAAGAAATGAATTAATGTACAATTTTTAAGGATTCCATCACATGTTGAATTACTTTTTCTTGATAAATATGGTAAGCCAAGAACAGCACCCGGAAGGAAAATGTAGAATAAACGTTGGTGCATCTGTGTCTAGCATTAAGAATAATATTAGGAGAGAAGTGAATAATGTAACTGAATGTTATAGGAATGCAGTTAGAAGTCTGAGTAGATCTATAACCCACTATGATAACATGAACGTAGATAAGTATGTTTATGGAGCAACTTGCAATGTGAACACTGACTGATGTTGCAGTGGCCAGGCTTAGGCTTGGTTACAAGTACTGACTGATGTTGTAGTGGCCAGGCTTAGGCTTGGTTACAAGTACTGACTAATGTTGTAGTGGCCAGGCTTAGGCTTGGCTACAAGTACTGACTGATGTTGTAGTGGCCAGGCTTAGGCTTGGTTACAAGTACTGACTGATGTTGTAGTGGCCAGGGTTAGGCTTGGTTACAAGTACTGACTGATGTTGTAGTGGCCAGACTTAGGCTTGGTTACAAGTACTGACTGATGTTGTAGTGGCCAGACTTAGGCTTGATTACAAGTACTGACTGATGTTGTAGTGGCCAGGGTTAGGCTTGATTACAAGTACTGACTGATGTTGTAGTGGCCAGGCTTAGTCTTGGTTACAAGTACTGACTGATGTTGTAGTGGCCAGGGTTAGGCTTGATTACAAGTACTGACTGATGTTGTAGTGGCCAGACTTAGGCTTGATTACAAGTACTGACTGATGTTGTAGTGACCAGGCTTAGGCTATATCTATAGTGATACCCTCCAAAAGTAATGCCTATAGTGATACTCTCCAAAAGTAATTCCTATAGTGATACCCTCCAGAGGTAATACCTATAATACCCTCCAATAGTAATACCTATGGTGATACCCCCAAAAGTAACACCTATGGTGATACCCCAAAAGGTAATACCTATGGTGATACCCCCAAAAGTAACACCTATAGTGATTCTTCCAAAAGTAATACCTGTAGTAATGCCCCTCAAGTAATACCTTTAGTTGTACCCCCAAAAGTAGCATCAAGAGTGATATCCTCTAAAAGTAATACCCCTAGTGATGCCTATAGCGACTGTTCATTTCCCAGGCGATAACTCGAGAACGCCTCAGACTACAGACTACAGATTTTCAAGACTACACCAACTAGCATATTTTCCACAATGGAAGGCTGGCTTTGTTAGTGGGTTATATAAGATCCAATTTCATTTAACATATTGCAAAAATTTAGCTCACACGTGGGGTTTATTGAGATCTTTATATTGGCTTCTGTGCCATGAGATAGACAAGAGTATACCACCATTACTGTTATTGCTCTGCACATATATATATATATATATATATTATTATATATATATATATATATTTTTTTTTTTTTTTTTTTTTTATCACACCGGCCGATTCCCACCAAGGCAGGGTGGCCCGAAAAAGAAAAACTTTCACCATCATTCACTCCATCACTGTCTTGCCAGAAGGGTGCTTTACACTACAGTTTTTAAACTGCAACATTAACACCCCTCCTTCAGAGTGCAGGCACTGTACTTCCCATCTCCAGGACTCAAGTCCGGCCTGCCGGTTTCCCTGAATCCCTTCATAAATGTTACTTTGCTCACACTCCAACAGCACGTCAAGTATTAAAAACCATTTGTCTCCATTCACTCCTATCAAACACGCTCAAGCATGCCTGCTGGAAGTCCAAGCCCCTCGCACACAAAACCTCCTTTACCCCCTCCCTCCAACCCTTCCTAGGCCGACCCCTACCCCGCCTTCCTTCCACTACAGACTGATACACTCTTGAAGTCATTCTGTTTCGCTCCATTCTCTCTACATGTCCGAACCACCTCAACAACCCTTCCTCAGCCCTCTGGACAACAGTTTTGGTAATCCCGCACCTCCTCCTAACTTCCAAACTACGAATTCTCTGCATTATATTCACACCACACATTGCCCTCAGACATGACATCTCCACTGCCTCCAGCCTTCTCCTCGCTGCAACATTCATCACCCACGCTTCACACCCATATAAGAGCGTTGGTAAAACTATACTCTCATACATTCCCCTCTTTGCCCCCAAGGACAAAGTTCTTTGTCTCCACAGACTCCTAAGTGCACCACTCACTCTTTTTCCCTCATCAATTCTATGATTCACCTCATCTTTCATAGACCCATCCGCTGACACGTCCACTCCCAAATATCTGAATACGTTCACCTCCTCCATACTCTCCCTCCAATCTGATATTCAATCTTTCATCACCTAATCTTTTTGTTATCCTCATAACCTTACTCGTTTCCTGTATTCACCTTTAATTTTCTTCTTTTGCACACCCTACCAAATTCATCCACCAATCTCTGCAACTTCTCTTCAGAATCTCCCAAGAGCACAGTGTCATCAGCAAAGAGCAGCTGTGACAACTCCCACTTTGTGTGTGATTCTTTATCTTTTAACTCCACGCCTCTTGCCAAGACCCTCGCATTTACTTCTCTTACAACCCCATCTATAAATATATTAAACAACCACGGTGACATCACACATCCTTGTCTAGCCTACTTTTACTGGGAAAAAATTTCCCTCTTTCCTACATACTCTAACTTGAGCCTCACTATCCTCGTAAAAACTCTTCACTGCTTTCAGTAACCTACCTCCTACACCATACACTTGCAACATCTGCCACATTGCCCCCCTATCCACCCTGTCATACGCCTTTTCCAAATCCATAATGCCACAAAGACCTCTTTAGCCTTATCTAAATACTGTTCACTTATATTTTCACTGTAAACACCTGGTCCACACCCCCTACCTTTCCTAAAGCCTCCTTGTTCATCTGCTATCCTATTCTCCGTCTTACTCTTAATTCTTTCAATTATAACTCTACCATACACTTTACAGGTACACTCAACAGACTTATCCCCCTATAATTTTTGCACTCTCTTTTATCCCTTTGCCTTTATACAAAGGAACTATGCATGCTCTCTGCCAATCCCTAGGTACCTTACCCTCTTCCATACATTTATTAAACAATTGCACCAACCACTCCAAAACTATATCCCCACCTGCTTTTAACATTTCTATCTTTATCCCATCAATCCCGGCTGCCTTACCCCCTTTCATTTTACCTACTGCCTCACGAACTTCCCCCACACTCACAACTGGCTCTTCCTCACTCCTACAAGATGTTATTCCTCCTTGCCCTATACACGAAATCACAGCTTCCCTATCTTCATCAACATTTAACAATTCCTCAAAATATCCTTCCATCTTCCCAATACCTCTAACTCTCCATTTAATAACTCTCCTCTCCTATTTTTAAACTGACAATCCATTGTTCTCTAGGCTTTCTTAACTTGTTAATCTCACTCCAATAACTTTTTCTTATTTCAACAAAATTTGTTGATAACATCTCACCCACTCTCTCATTTGCTCTCTTTTTACATTGCTTCACCACTCTCTTAACCTCTCTCTTTTTCTCCATATACTCCTTCCCTCCTTGCATCACTTCTACTTTGTAAAAACTTCTCATATGCTAACTTTTTCTCCCTACTACTCTCTTTACATCATCATTCCACCAATCGCTCCTCTTCCCTCCTGCACCCACTTTCCTGTAACCACAAACTTCTGCTGAACACTCTAACACTACATTTTTAAACCTACCCATACCTCTTCGACCCATTGCCTATGCTCTCATTACCCCATCTATCCTCCAATAGCTGTTTATATCTTACCCTAACTGCCTCCTCTTTTAGTTTATAAACCTTCACCTCTCTCTTCCCTGATGCTTCTATTCTCCTTGTATCCCATCTACCTTTTACTCTCAGTGTAGCTACAACTAAAAGTGATCTGATATATCTGTGGCCCCTCTATAAACATGTACATCCTGAAGTCTACTCAACAGTCTTTTATCTACCAATACATAATCCAACAAACTACTGTCATTTCGCCCTACATCATATCTTGTATACTTATTTATCCTCTTTTTCTAAAATATGTATTACCTATAACTAAACCCCTTTCTATACAAAGTTCAATCAAAGGTCTCCCGTTACATTTACACCTGGCACCCCAAACTTACCTACCACACCCTCTCTAAAAGTTTCTCCTACTTTAGCATTCAAGTCCCCTACCACAATTACTCTCCTCACTTGGTTCAAAGGCTCCTATACATTCACTTAACATCTCCCAAAATCTCTCTCTCTCCTCTGCATTCCTCTCTTCTCCAGGTGCATACACGCTTATTATGACCACTTCTCGCATCCAACCTTTACTTTAATCCACATAATTCTTGAATTTACACATTCATATTCTCTTTTCTCCTTCCATAACTGATCATTTAACATTACTGCTACCCCTTCCTTTGCTCTAACTCTCTCAGATACTCCAGATTTAATCCCATTTATTTCCCCCCACTGAAACTCTCCTACCCCCTTCAGCTTTGTTTCGCTTAGGGCCAGGACATCCAACTTCTTTTCATTCATAACATCAGCAATCATCTGTTTCTTGTCATCCGCACTACATCCACGCACATTTAAGCAACCCAGTTTTATAAAGTTTTTCTTCTTCTCTTTTTTAGTAATTGTATACAGAGAAGGGGTTACTAGCCCATTGCTCCCGGCATTTTAGTCGCCTCATACGACACGCATGGCTTACGGAGGAAAGATTCTTTTCCACTTCCCCATGGACAATAGAAGAAATAAAAAAGAACAAGAGCTATTTAGAAAAAGAGAAAAACCTAGATGTATGTATATATATATATGCATGTGCGTGTCTGTGAAGTGTGACCAAAGTGTTAGTAGGAGTAGCAAGATATCCCTGTTATCTTAGCGTGTTTATGAGACAGAAAAAGAAACCAGCAATCCTACATCATGCAAAACAATTACAGGTTTTTGTTTCACAGTCATCTGGCAGGACGGTAGTACTTCCCTGGGTGGTTGCTGTCTACCAACCTACTACCTATAATATATATATATATATATATATATATATATATATACATATACACACACACACACTCTTCGAGTTCTGTTGCTGACGAACAGAGATCTGGTCATGGACCGGGCCGCGGGGTCTCTGACCTACAGAACACCTTTCAGGTATACTCCAGGTAAACTATACAGGTTGTGCCGAGAATCAACGTGGTTCACTGCTTAAATGTGATCGACAGTGAATCTGAACATCCTGGCCGGCACTGACGAAAGTCACAGATGGGATCGCATCACTGAGAACCACCTGGACTTCCACCTGCACGTGTTGAGAACCACCTGGACTTCCATCTGCATGTGTTGAGAACCACCTGGACCTCCACCTGCACATGTTGAGAACCACCTGGACCTCCACCTGCACATGTTAAGAACCACCTGGACCTCCACCTGTACATGTTGAGAACCACCTGGACCTCCACCTGCACATGTTAAGAACCACCTGGACCTCCACCTGCACATGTTAAGAACCACCTGGACCTCCACCTGCACATGTTAAGAACCACCTGGACCTCCACCTGCACATGTTAAGAACCACCTGGACCTCCACCTGTACATGTTAAGAACCACCTGGACCTCCACCTGCACATGTTAAGAACCACCTGGACCTCCACCTGTACATGTTAAGAACCACCTGGACCTCCACCTGCACATGTTAAGAACCACCTGGACCTCCACCTGCACATGTTAAGAACCACCTGGACCTCCACCTGTACATGTTAAGAACCACCTGGACCTCCACCTGCACATGTTAAGAACCACCTGGACCTCCACCTGCACATGTTAAGAACCACCTGGACCTCCACCTGTACATGTTAAGAACCACCTGGACCTCCACCTGTACATGTTAAGAACCACCTGGACCTCCACCTGCACATGTTAAGAACCACCTGGACCTCCACCTGTACATGTTAAGAACCACCTGGACCTCCACCTGCACATGTTAAGAACCACCTGGACCTCCACCTGCACATGTTAAGAACCACCTGGACCTCCACCTGCACATGTTAAGAACCACCTGGACCTCCACCTGCACATGTTAAGAACCACCTGGACCTCCACCTGTACATGTTAAGAACCACCTGGACCTCCACCTGCACATGTTAAGAACCACCTGGACCTCCACCTGTACATGTTAAGAACCACCTGGACCTCCACCTGCACATGTTAAGAACCACCTGGACCTCCACCTGCACATGTTAAGAACCACCTGGACCTCCACCTGTACATGTTAAGAACCACCTGGACCTCCACCTGCACATGTTAAGAACCACCTGGACCTCCACCTGCACATGTTAAGAACCACCTGGACCTCCACCTGTACATGTTAAGAACCACCTGGACCTCCACCTGTACATGTTAAGAACCACCTGGACCTCCACCTGCACATGTTAAGAACCACCTGGACCTCCACCTGTACATGTTAAGAACCACCTGGACCTCCACCTGCACATGTTAAGAACCACCTGGACCTCCACCTGCACATGTTAAGAACCACCTGGACCTCCACCTGTACATGTTAAGAACCACCTGGACCTCCACCTGTACATGTTAAGAACCACCTGGACCTCCACCTGCACATGTTAAGAACCACCTGGACCTCCACCTGTACATGTTAAGAACCACCTGGACCTCCACCTGCACATGTTAAGAACCACCTGGACCTCCACCTGCACATGTTAAGAACCACCTGGACCTCCACCTGCACATGTTAAGAACCACCTGGACCTCCACCTGCACATGTTAAGAACCACCTGGACCTCCACCTGTACATGTTAAGAACCACCTGGACCTCCACCTGCACATGTTAAGAACCACCTGGACCTCCACCTGTACATGTTAAGAACCACCTGGACCTCCACCTGCACATGTTAAGAACCACCTGGACCTCCACCTGCACATGTTAAGAACCACCTGGACCTCCACCTGCACATGTTAAGAACCACCTGGACCTCCACCTGTACATGTTAAGAACCACCTGGACCTCCACCTGCACATGTTAAGAACCACCTGGACCTCCACCTGCACATGTTAAGAACCACCTGGACCTCCACCTGCACATGTTAAGAACCACCTGGACCTCCACCTGCACATGTTAAGAACCACCTGGACCTCCACCTGTACATGTTAAGAACCACCTGGACCTCCACCTGCACATGTTAAGAACCACCTGGACCTCCACCTGTACATGTTAAGAACCACCTGGACCTCCACCTGCACATGTTAAGAACCACCTGGACCTCCACCTGCACATGTTAAGAACCACCTGGACCTCCACCTGCACATGTTAAGAACCACCTGGACCTCCACCTGTACATGTTAAGAACCACCTGGACCTCCACCTGCACATGTTAAGAACCACCTGGACCTCCACCTGTACATGTTAAGAACCACCTGGACCTCCACCTGCACATGTTAAGAACCACCTGGACCTCCACCTGTACATGTTAAGAACCACCTGGACCTCCACCTGCACATGTTAAGAACCACCTGGACCTCCACCTGCACATGTTAAGAACCACCTGGACCTCCACCTGTACATGTTAAGAACCACCTGGACCTCCACCTGCACATGTTAAGAACCACCTGGACCTCCACCTGCACATGTTAAGAACCACCTGGACCTCCACCTGTACATGTTAAGAACCACCTGGACCTCCACCTGCACATGTTAAGAACCACCTGGACCTCCACCTGCACATGTTAAGAACCACCTGGACCTCCACCTGCACATGTTAAGAACCACCTGGACCTCCACCTGTACATGTTAAGAACCACCTGGACCTCCACCTGCACATGTTAAGAACCACCTGGACCTCCACCTGCACATGTTAAGAACCACCTGGACCTCCACCTGTACATGTTAAGAACCACCTGGACCTCCACCTGCACATGTTAAGAACCACCTGGACCTCCACCTGTACATGTTGAGAGGCCGGATTTACCCGATATACTGAACAGTGACTTGCTATGACAATGATAAATCCCACATTACTCTCCTTGGTAGACACAGCTCCGTCTGTGTACAAAAGTTATTATCATAGTCAAAATTTTATAAAGGGAGTGAATTGGTAAGCCAGCGGAAGGCCTCAGTCAGATGACCTAAAGCTCCAACTGCGGGTTGTTATATGACTAAGACCAGCGTCAGGAAACACTTGTACTGTTTCCTAACAAACATTATGCTTACTTACCACCTTCTTGAGGAACATAAGGAGGAACACTGCACCAGGCCTACTGGCCCATATTGGGCAGGTCCTTATCAAATCCAAACTCACTAACAACAATATTTGCCTAACCAATTTCTAATGGGTCTTCACCAGTGGTGGTGGTAGTCGACAGGCCACTTTTATGGGGGAATTCCTCCAGTATGTCTCCTTTCTTATACCTCACAAAATCCCCTAGTGGAGGATCATTTGCAATTTTTGCAGACTCATCCTTATGCAATGATCAAATCTCTATTTTGTTTTTCAACTCCACAATAAGTGGAACCAAATTATCTTCTGTCTTGGTGTTAATTCGGTGTTCGATGCTTTTGCTAATGAGTGGTGTTGATTCCACCTTCTTAGCATCAACAAAGGTTTTCACTATTGTCACAGCTTCACCAGCTCCCCTCCTGAAGGAGAGGAGCTGGTGAAGCTTTCTCCGTCCCACATTACTCCACACCAATGGATGCCACGGAAGTTTTCTCCAGAGAAAAAAAGCTGAAGTCGAGGGAACATAAATCTAACTTCTCCTCACTTCTTCTTCTTTCCCAGTAACTCTGTGGTTTCTCGACAAAATTTGGATGAGCCGAAATGACATTTCAATTTGTTTTTTTATTCTTCAGAGAATTCGTTGGAGATGTTTTCGGGCATTGTAAACACCTCAGACTTATATTGTTACCCGTGTGGGGCCACTTCCAGACCTCAGAATTATATTGTTACCCGTGTGGGGCCACTTCCAGACCTCAAACTTATATTGTTACCCGTGTGGGGCCACTTCCAGACCTCAAACTTATATTGTTACCCGTGTGGGGCCACTTCCAGACCTCAAACTTATATTGTTACCCGTGTGGGGCCACTTCCAGACCTCAAACTTATATTGTTACCCGTGTGGGGCCACTTCCAGACCTCAAACTTATATTGTTACTCGTGTGGGGCCACTTCCAGACCTCAGAATTATATTGTTACCCGTGTGGGGCCACTTCCAGACCTCAAACTTATATTGTTACCCGTGTGGAGCCACTTCCAGACCTCAGAATTATATTGTTACCCGTGTGGGGCCACTTCCAGACCTCAAACTTATATTGTTACCCGTGTGCGGCCACTTCCAGACCTCAAACTTATATTGTTACCCGTGTGGGGCCACTTCCAGACCTCAAACTTACATTGTTACCCGTGTGTGGCCACTTCCAGACCTCAAACTTATATTGTTACCCGTGTGGGGCCACTTCCAGACCTCAAACTTATATTGTTACCCGTGTGGGACCACTTCCAGATCTCAGACTTATATTGTTACTCGTGTGGGGCCACTTCCAGACCTCAAACTTATATTGTTACCCGTGTGGGACCACTTCCAGACCTCAGACTTATATTGTTACCCGTGTGGGGCCACTTCCAGACCTCAAACTTATATTGTTACCCGTGTGGGGCCACTTCCAGACCTCAAACTTATATTGTTACCCGTGTGGGACCACTTCCAGACCTCAAACTTATATTGTTACCCGTGTGGGACCACTTCCAGATCTCAGACTTATATTGTTACTCGTGTGGGGCCACTTCCAGACCTCAAACTTACATTGTTACCCGTGTGGGACCACTTCCAGACCTCAAACTTACATTGTTACCCGTGTGGGACCACTTCCAGACCTCAAACTTATATTGTTACCCGTGTGGGGCCAATTTTCCAATGAAGTTCAAACTTAGAAGCTAGAAAAGTTTAAAAATAGATTGAGAACTTGAAGTTTGTACAGAAGAGTTAATAATAAGCTGTGCAACACACCCTGGAACACAGACATTCAAAAACATTCCTCTTAAATATACTTACGACCAAACAAAGACTATAGAACACTCCTCTCTCTTTTACCGCAGATTAAATTTATACAAAGTTATCCATTTTTTATTCCCTAGATCTTCCGGGGACTCTCTAGAACATTCGTGTATTGTGTATGAGATCTCGTTTTGGGGATCGCGACCCCTGGTTAGGGAACTAATTATCTAACTTAACCTAACCAAACTCAACCTGAAGTTTGTCTAACCTAACAAATTCATATTTTTTTTTCACGTTTTATTATTTTTTTAAACGATTTTTTTATTAATTAGAGTAGTCGCTCTAATAAACGTTTTTTTAATTAATTGTTTTAAACTAAAATAATTTATGATGTTGATTTTTAATACGGAGATATAATTACCAGGAGTGAAAATGGTTTGGGATCAAATCGCTAGAAGTCAACTTACTGGGAGTCAAATACCGGGTGTCAAATTACTGGGGGCCAACTTACCGGTCAATACCACTTGCTCAGGGGTTATTCTTTCATCTAGCAATTAACCAGCTGGATAATTTATGCCGTCTGCTCATGTACACACCATTACAACACACCAAGGTGAAATGTTTTGCTGTAATGGCCAGTTCATATCGAGGCAGCTGGACAGTGCACATCCTAGGTGCTTAGAGTTGCTTATATAATGCAAGTAGAAGATGGCTTTATATAACTCAGCTTCCAAAGAACATAACAGCCCGGAGTGATCAAGGAGTCCCCGGACAAGTGATGGGCGAGGCAGCATTCTGGAGACTTGAAGGAGATTTTGAATCAGTGATGGAGTCTGGCAACTTGTTACACTGGTCACTTTATGTTGCTAGGCATCCTGACTTCAGCTCATTGTCAGTTACCGATGAATCGAGACACGTTCTTATAAAGTGAAGATTCGCAAATCCTGTGTTTTCTTTCCGAGTTTGCTTTCTAATAAAGTACCTAAATTTCGAGATCATTTCCTGGTGCCTAGCCTACTATCTTAGTCCTAGCCTACTGCCTCTTGCTTCA
>NC_069438.1:9599155-9601655 GCF_026875155.1 Cherax quadricarinatus
TGAAAATACTTCAGCAATATTAACATTTCTCGCACCAAATTAACTGACTGAACTAGGAGATTAACCATGGAACCGGTGGGGGTTCGAACCCAGATGAGTCAAAGGGATGTTAGAAAGTATTTCTTCAGTCGTACAGTTGTCACAAGTGGACTACTCTGGAGAGTGACGTAAGGACTTAGTCTTTAAGATGAGGTATGGTGTGGCATGCAAAGAGTACGTAACCTTTATTCGGCGCATGTACACACCCTCATTTACAGGCTATCTCCTCCAACCAGCGAACCAGGTTGCTAAGAGTTGATGATGGGGCCCCGTCGTTCAACTAGTGACCAGGTTCTAGCCAATAAGAAGATGGTTTTGGCAATCGCAGAGGTTATGTGGGTACCACTCTCCTGTCTGCCCTTGTCATTCCCATTCTAGAGCTGGTTGAAGCACGGTCTGCTATCTTGTGGCTTCTATTTCTGCCTTGCTTACCGTGGAGTGCACTATACTTATCACTGTACATAGTGTACATATTGCTGTTCTAAATTGGTGAAGGATAATATAAGTCTAAACTTTTTCTGCTGTGTTTATTTTGCTCCCATTACACCCGGGGTAACAGGCCATTTGGAATCCTGGGTTGTAATATATGGTAAGGCTCGTGGAGTAGGGAGAGTGTGGACCTAGTAGCGACCACTGAAAAGGCGGGGCCAGGAGCTATGAATAGACCCCTGCAACCACATTTAGGTGAGTACACACACACACACACACACACAGCCGACACAAATAATGACTCTTAGTAGTACAAGTACTTGATCCAAACAAGGAGAATCACACCATAATGAACAGTTATATATTATTTGATTTATACCTCACTTTGATTTTGTCATTAACCCATCACAGTGCCCCAGTTGTCTGATGTAATTTGATGATATATAAGCTTAACAACAGCCAATTACAATTACTAAGATATTTGCAATTAATTATATTCAACTTCAGATACAATTACTCGTTGCATAGTCAAGCGCTGTGCCGTACACACCCTGTAAGCTGTGGACTGGTCACATAAGCTTCCATGTAAGAAACGAAGCTAGAATGTTTCACATAATTCAGACACCAGAGACCCTGACGATGTCCAGAGCAAGGTTAAGTTAGGTTAAGTTAGGTTAGGTTAGGGTAGGTTAGGTTAGGTTAGGTTAGGTTAGGTTAGGCTAGGTTAGGTTAGGTTAGGTTAGGTTAGGTTAGGTTAGGTTAGGTTAGGGTAGGTTAGGTTAGGTTAGGGTAGGTTAGGTTAGGTTAGGTAGTTAGGTTAGTAAACAGGACAAGTGCTTGTTGAGGTGGTCTTAGTCACGACCCGCCTGGGCTTCTGTCATCAACAGGCCTTACACTGGCATACCGTCCACCCCTGTTAAACAAATAGTATTAATACTCTTGTGTGTTATTGTTATGTTCAAGAAACCCACAACACATAGTGTCATAAGTGTTATATGTTCAATGAACGCATAGCTGAACACTCGAGGTCCTACAATTTGGTCGTGTTTAATAACATTGCAACACACTGCAGGTACTCTCACAGGTAATTACCTGTTAACAAATTTGCAACCAGTGTTCCCACAGTGTAACTATCATAATTAATAGTGTACAACAACTGTAGACCCCTCCCACAATTAACAATGAAATGTAATTGAGTAGCAGCACACTGTTAGATCCCTCAAATGTAATATATCGAAATATGAGTGTCCACAATGTAATGATGTAGAATATGTAACGTACAGCGCGGGTGTTGCCACAATGTAACTATCAAACAGGAAGGACTAGCAGGCACATTTCGTATGCTCACTTCTGGGTAATCAACGTCGGAATTGCTGTCCCCGTTATTAATGTACCAACACATGCAATAAACCGCTAATGAACCTGGAATTACCGCATGCGCATACTGCTCCAGTCATTGATGTTATGACGATCGTTACCAGTTACCAGGAACATAGATTTCCCATCCGGCCGGGTAAGTGACTGAGCTTTCAATGTTGATACAGATATTGCTTACTTCCTTTCTTTAACGACGTATGTTCATAGTTGAGTCTGTGAATGCAGTTCTCTGTTTAGCAGATGGTAATGCACTCGCCTCGCACATTGAGGTCCCTGGTTCGATCCTCGGTATGCGTAGAACATCAGGACGTTTTTCCATAAGACACCTGCTGTCCTTGTTCACCTAGCAATAAAACAGGTACCTGGGTGTTAGTCGACTAGTGTGGGTAGGATCCTGAGACAACACTGACCTAATTTGCGGGAAATGCTCAGCATAACAAGCGGCTTTCTATATAGCAGTATGTCACTGATGTCAACTATGGTCTGTATACCTTGTACAAGTTATTATTATTATTATTATTATTATTATTATTATTATTATTATTTATTATTGCTGTTGTTGTTGTTGTTGTTGTTGTTGTTGTTGTTGCTGTTGTTGTTGTTGTTGTTGTTGTTGTTGTTATGTGTTGCTGTTGCTGTTGTTGTTGTGTTGTTG
>NC_069438.1:9604155-9619155 GCF_026875155.1 Cherax quadricarinatus
AAATATGGGAGTCTTTTGCCTTTGGTGTAGGTCCACAGTTAGAGTTGTTCATGGTCTCCTTGATTCCACGCATGATGCTGTGCTGTTCACTGCTGTGTATGTGTGTGTGTGTGTGTGTATGTGTGTGTGTGTGTGTATGTGTGTATGTGTGTGTGTGTGTGTGTGTGTGTGTGTGTTTGTGTGTGTGTGTGTGTGTGTTGTATGTGTTTAGTGTAAGCATCAATATTTACTCTTGCCGAATACGTTCATTAATGTTTCACTGGTGTCACTAAAAGTTTAACTCACATTAAAGTTTATGTATTTTTTGTTTCTCTCTGTGTATAACCTGCTCATTTAATTCCATAAAATGTGAAAAAAAATAGAAATGTTGGTTTAAATATGAGTTCATACTGAGTGATGGAGAACTCGTCTCACAACCAACAGAAACCGGGTTCGATTACAGGCGAGGCGTCTGAGCAAGTCTCCTAGCCCCTGCTGCTCTTATCCACCTAGTAATAATCACATAGGTTCAAGCCGACTGTTATGGATGGCATCGTTGGCAGTACAAGAGGTAAAGGCTAGTCAGGTGAAGTGACTCTTGGATGCTGGTCAGCTGTCCAGGACAGCATCCTGGAAGACCACCTGACTTGCTCTCTAGGAAATATGTTACACTCTTTGGTTTTCTTGGGTTGTCCTGGAAAAAGTCAGCTCTCTGACCAGGTCACAGACCGGAGGTCTGGTCACAGACGGGAGGTCTGGTCACAGACCGGAGGCCTGGTCACAGACGGGAGGTCTGGTCACAGACCGGAGGTCTGGTCACAGACCGGAGGACCTGCTCACACCTGTGACTCAGTATCTACAACACTTGTGTAAAAGCATCTGCAACACCTGTAGCACAGTATCTGCAACACCTGTAGCACAGTATCTGCAACACCTGTGACATAACATCTACAACACTTGTGACACAGTATCTACAACACCTGTGACACAGTATCTACAACACCTGTGACACAGTATCTACAACACTTGTGACACAGTATCTGCAACACCTGTGACATAACATCTACAACACCTGTGACACAGTATCTACAACACCTGTGACACAGTATCTACAACACCTGTGACACAGTATCTGCAACACCTGTGGCACAGTATCTAAAACACCTGTGACATAACATCTACAACACTTGTGACAGTATCTACAACACCTGTGACACAGTATCTACAACACCTGTGACACAGTATCTACAACACTTTTGACACAGTATCTGCAACACCTGTGACATAACATCTACAACACCTGTGACACAGTATCTACAACACATGTGACACAGTATCTACAACACCTGTGACACAGTATCTGCAACACCTGTGGCACAGTATCTAAAACACCTGTGACATAACATCTACAACACTTGTGACAGTATCTACAACACCTGTGACACAGTATCTACAACACCTGTGACACAGTATCTACAACACCTGTGACACAGTATCTGCAACACCTGTGGCACAGTATCTAAAACACCTGTGACATAACATCTACAACACTTGTGACACAGTATCTACAACACCTGTGACACAGTATCTACAACACCTGTGACACAGTATCTACAACACCTGTGACACAGTATCTACAACACCTGTGACACAGTATCTACAACACCTGTGACACAGTATCTACAACACCTGTGACACAGTATCTACAACACCTGTGACACAGTATCTACAACACCTGTGACACAGTATCTACAACACCTGTGACACAGTATCTACAACACCTGTGACACAGTATCTACAACACCTGTGACACAGTATCTACAACACCTGTGACACAGTATCTACAACACCTGTGACACAGTATCTGCAACCCTGTGGCACAGTATCTAAAACACCTGTGACATAACATCTACAACACTTGTGACACAGTATCTACAACACCTGTGACACAGTATCTACAACACCTGTGACACAGTATCTACAACACCTGTGACACAGTATCTACAACACCTGTGACACAGTATCTGCAACACCTGTGGCACAGTATCTAAAACACCTGTGACATAACATCTACAACACTTGTGACACAGTATCTACAACACCTGTGACACAGTATCTACAACACCTGTGACACAGTATCTACAACACCTGTGACACAGTATCTACAACACCTGTGACACAGTATCTACAACACCTGTGCACAGTATCTAAAACACCTGTGACACAGTATCTACAACACCTGTGACACAGTATCTCAACACCTGTGCACAGTATCTAAAACACCTGTGACATAACAATCTACAACACTTGTGACACAGTATCTACAACACCTGTGACACAGTATCTACAACACCTGTGACACAGTATCTACAACACCTGTGACACAGTATCTACAACACCTGTGACACAGTATCTGCAACACCTGTGGCACAGTATCTAAAACACCTGTGACATAACATCTACAACACTTGTGACACAGTATCTACAACACCTGTGACACAGTATCTACAACACCTGTGACACAGTATCTACAACACCTGTGACACAGTATCTACAACACCTGTGACACAGTATCTACAACACTTGTGACACAGTATCTACAACACCTGTGACACAGTATCTACAACACCTGTGACACAGTATCTGCAACACCTGTGGCACAGTATCTAAAACACCTGTGACATAACATCTACAACACTTGTGACACAGTATCTACAACACCTGTGACACAGTATCTACAACACCTGTGACACAGTATCTACAACACCTGTGACACAGTATCTACAACACCTGTGACACAGTATCTGCAACACCTGTGGCACAGTATCTAAAACACCTGTGACATAACATTTACAACACTTGTGACACAGTATCTACAACACCTGTGACACAGTATCTACAACACCTGTGACACAGTATCTACAACACCTGTGACACAGTATCTACAACACCTGTGACACAGTATCTACAACACCTGTGACACAGTATCTACAACACCTGTGACACAGTATCTACAACACCTGTGACACAGTGTTCGCCAGCAGAACCACTGGTATACACTGCTGTGTGGGTGACAGTGGATGAACGTGAAGAGCTACAGTATTAGCAGCAGTAGAAGCAGTGTAGTGCCAGTGCCTGCAGCAGTAGAAGCAGTATAGTGCCAGTGCCTGCAGCAGTAGAAGCAGTGTAGTGCCAGTGCCTGCAGCAGTAGAAGCAGTGTAGTGCCAGTGCCTGCAGCAGTAGAAGTAGTGTAGTGCCAGTGCCTGCAGCAGTAGAAGCAGTGTAGTGCCAGTGCCTGCAGCAGTAGAAGCAGTGTAGTGCCAGTGCCTGCAGCAGTAGAAGCAGTGTAGTGCCAGTGCCTGCAGCAGTAGAAGCAGTGTAGTGCCAGTGCCTGCAGCAGTAGAAGCAGTGTAGTGCCAGTGCCTGCAGCAGTAGAAGCAGTGTAGTGCCAGTGCCTGCAGCAGTAGAAGCAGTGTAGTGCCAGTGCCTGCAGCAGTAGAAGCAGTGTAGTGCCAGTGCCTGCTGTCCAGTCCTATCTCTCTCTCTAAAAAAATCCATATTTTTTTTATTGCGGTGTTGTCTGCTTTTCTTCCTGTTTCATGTTGGGAGTGGAAGGGAGAATTGGGAGAGAGCCTTTGGCTTTACCATTTTCTCTGGGAGTGGAGTGGAGAATTGGGAGAGAGCCTTCGGCTTCACTGTCCTTGCTGTAGCTATCTAATTAATAGTACTTAAGCAAAATGAAAATAGATAAGCCTCTGTCTTTCCAGTGAGTTTCCACGTACTCTCTCTCTCTCTCTCTCTCTCTCTCTCTCTCTCTCTCTCTCTCTCTCTCTCTCTCTCTCTCTCTCTCTCTCTCTCTCTCTCTCTCTCTCTCTCTCTCTCTCTCTAATTGAACCGAACATTTCGTCTTTATTCGCCAGTGGCGGCGTTAAAAGCAGTATTCCAGCAGGTAGGGGAGAACCAGCGCTCCGATAATGAGTTTACCTGTCCTAAATTATTACTCGTTGAGACAAAATGGGCACTCCAGTGCCAGCCTGGGGCTAACAGGTGATCATGTGACTATACACCTGCAGGTAATTACCTCATTTATTAATCAAATTACCGTCACCACGAATTTTATTGGGTAACGTTAGCAGGGAGGCCTAAGATGTTGGTTATATTTCTGGTAGGTTGTTGTTGTGACGTAGGTTGTGGTTGTGACGTAGGTTGTGGTTGTGACGTAGGTTGTGGTTGTGACGTAGGTTGTGGTTGTGACGTAGGTTGTGGTTGTGACGTAGGTTGTGGTTATGACGTAGGTTGTGGTTGTGACGTAGGTTGTGGTTGTGACGTAGGTTGTGGTTGTGACGTAGGTTGTGGTTGTGACGTAGGTTGTGGTTGTGACGTAGGTTGTGGTTATGACGTAGGTTGTGGTTGTGACGTAGGTTGTGGTTGTGACGTAGGTTGTGGTGGGTGACGTAGGTTTGTGGTTGTGACGTAGGTTGTGGTCGTGACGTAGGTTGTGGTTGTGACGTAGGTTGTGGTTGTGACGTAGGTTGTGGTTGTGACGTAGGTTGTGGTTGTGACGTAGGTTGTGGTTGTGACGTAGGTTGTGGTTGTGACGTAGGTTGTGTTGTGACGTAGGTTGTGGTTGTGACGTAGGTTGTGGCTGTGACGTAGGTTGTGGTTGTGACGTAGGTTGTGGTTGTGACGTAGGTTGTGGTTGTGACGTAGGTTGTGGTTGTGACGTAGGTTGTGGCTGTGACGTAGGTTGTGGTTGTGACGTAGGTTGTGGCTGTGACGTAGGTTGTGGTTGTGACGTAGGTTGTGGTTGTGACGTAGGTTGTGGTTGTGACGTAGGTTGTGGTTGTGACGTAGGTTGTGGCTGTGACGTAGGTTGTGGTTGTGACGTAGGTTGTGGCTGTGACGTAGGTTGTGGTTGTGACGTAGGTTGTGGTTGTGACGTAGGTTGTGGTTGTGACGTAGGTTGTGGTTGTGACGTAGGTTGTGGTTGTGACGTAGCGTCGCCAGTACTGGGAGTGGCTATGAATATGTCTCCTAATATTTTCCTGTGTTTTCTGATTATTTTCTGTTGGTAGGTAATCCTTCGTTAGTGCGTAAGATTTGATATTCGTTGGCTCATTGGTACCTACCTATCTAGCTACCTAGTTACCTACTTGACTACCTATCTACCTACCTACCTAACTACTTACCTACCTACCTAACTACCTACCTACCTACCTAACTATCTATCTACCTACTTATCTACCTACTTACCTACCTACCTACCTACCTACCTATCTACCTACCTACCTATCTACCTATCTACCTACCTACCTACCTACCTATCTACCTACCTACCTACCTAACTAACTAACTACCTACCTAACTGCCTACCTACCTACCTACCTACCTACCTGTCTACCTACCTACCTACCTACCTACCTACCTACCTACCTACCTACCTACCTACTTATCTACCTACCTACCTACCTACCTACCTACCTACCTACCTACCTACCTACCTACCTACATACATACGAGTAATGGTACGTGGCGAGGTGTCAGAGTGGGCACCTGTGACCAGCGGGGTCCCACAGGGGTCAGTCCTAGGACCAGTGCTCTTTCTGGTATTTGTGAACGACATCACGGAAGGAATAAACTCCGAGGTTGGAAGCTGAAGACTCAGATGAGTCAAAGAAACGTTAGGAAGTATTTCTTCAGTCATAGAGTAGTTAGGAAGTGGAATAGTCTGGCAAGCGACGTAGTGGAGGCAGGAACTATACATAGTTTTAAGACGAGATATGACAAAGCTGATGGAGCAGAGAGGACTTAGCAGCGGTCAGTGAAGAGGCGGGGCCAGGAGCTACCTACCTACCTACCTACCTAACTACCTACCTAACTACCTACCTACCTTCCTGGAGGGTACCTGGAGGCCGTTCCAGGGGTCACCGCCCCAGAGGCCCAGCATACAAAATCACCTTCTGGGTCAATTGACATTATCTGTTAATACAGAACAATTTCGGTATGACTCACGAAATCGTAGTGACACGATTGAAAACGAACCATAGGACGGAGTTCTACGACTCTCTGATCGCGGGTTCTAACCCAGCCCGTGTTATGGTTCATTTTTCTGTACTTCTGGTGTGTTCTGAATGGCCTCTCGTTCTTCCAGTATATTGTCATGTTCAGTGATGTCTTTCCAGTCTCTGGACTGGTAATGTTTACAGAAATATCGCTAATAACATCATTGACAGGTGATCCTGTAGATAAATGGTTCAGAGAACAGACATGTTGATAAATTAGATACATATGCAGCTCTTGGGAATATTTAGTGCGGCAACGTGTCCCCACACAGTGGCTTCATCAGTCCAATACGAGAAATAGTGGTAAGACCAGCAGTTGGAAGAAATCATTCCCTCAACCTGGAGTCGATGTAATGAGTCCACTATTTCTTGTACTGGACTGACGAAGTCAGTGTTGGGCGAAACGTCGCCACAGTAAAGATACCCGAGTGTTGCACATGTGTTTAATTTATCGACAGGGGATCATGATGTCAAATGAGCGTCCAGTAGCGTTGATGGGGGTTGATGTCATACAACCCCCAACAATCACCATAAATCAGTACTGTTCATGGAGGTTGATGTCACACAGCCCCCAACAATCACCATCAATCAGTAGAGTTGATGGAGGTTGATGTCACACAACCCCCAACAATCACCATCAATCAGTAGAGTTGATGGAGGTTGATGTCACACAACCCCCAACAATCACCATCATCAGTACGTTTGATGGAGGTTGATGTCACACAGACCCCCAACAATCACCATCAATCAGTAGAGTTGATGGAGGTTGATGTCACACAACCCCCAACATCACCATCATCAGTAATGTTGATGGAGGTTGATGTCACACACCCCCAACAATCACCATCAATCAGTAGAGTTGATGGAGGTTGATGTCACACAACCCCCAACAATCACCATCAATCAGTAGAGTTGATGGAGGTTGATGTCACACAACCCCCAACAATCACCATCAATCAGTAGAGTTGATGGAGGTTGATGTCACACAACCCCCAACAATCACCATCAATCAGTAGAGTTGATGGAGGTTGATGTACACAACCCCCAACAATCACCATCAATCAGTTTGATTTGTCCATCACCCCTCAATACATAATAAATTATAATACAACCCGCACAATCACCATCACGAATTAAGTTGCGCACACAACCCGCACAATACACCACAACGAAGATGATTATGCACACAACCCCAACAATAACCACAGCAAGAGTATAGACCGCACAATACCCCCACGAATAACCATCAATCAGTAGAGTAACTGGAGTTGAGTCACCACAACCCCCACAATCACCACAATCATAGAGCTGAGAGGTTAGATGCACACAACCCCCAACAATCACCATCAATCAGTAGAGTTGATGGAGGTTGATGTCACACAACCCCCAACAATCACCATCAATCAGTAGAGTTGATGGAGGTTGATGTCACACAGCCCCCAACAATCACCATCAATCAGTTATTTTCTTCACCTTCAAAATAAAAATAAATCAACCCGCACGAATAACCCGCACGAATAACCCGCACGAATAACCCGCACGAATAACCCGCACGAATAACCCGCACGAATAACCCGCACGAATAACCCGCACGAATAACCCGCACGAATAACCCGCACGAATAACCCGCACGAATAACCCGCACGAATAACCTGCACGAATAACCCGCACGAATAACCCGCACGAATAACCTGCACGAATAACCTGCACGAATAACCCGCACGAATAACCCGCACGAATAACCCGCACGAATAACCCGCACGAAGAAGAGTAAACCTTATAACGACGTTACTGTCGTCTTGAACCATTAACTAGTCACGGTATATGTGAAGTGTGTGTGTCGGGGGTCAACGCCCCCGGGAACCTGGTCCATAACCAGGTACTGTACACTTTTACCCTCCACAAATACATCTCCAGCAGCAATTATCATACATAATTCTCACCACACAATTAAAAATTAGTAAAACATGATCAGTAACTAAAATAATTCTAAAAAAATCTAATTTGTTATGCTGTCGCCTTCCAAAACAGAATTCGTAATGTGGTATGTAATTGCTAGACAGTTCTTAGCTCTCGAAATAGAATTTAACTCTTTTTTTTATTAATTTATTGGATTATTCATGGATACAGTTTGCAAATTATAATCCTTTGATGTGAGGACTTCAAGTTTTTTCGGGAACACTTCGGTAATCAGAAGAAAAAATACCCGGAATAATAGATTTCTATCAGGATTTTTTTCTCCTTGATTTATATTTGTGCTTTGAGGGTTTTGGAGAGAATAGCTGTCAAATCTGACTCTCCTACGGGTTTAATGCTCATGGACTTGACTACCAGGTAGTTTGAGCTCTTGATGGCACACAGACTGAAGAAAGAATTCCTGATATGAGTGTGACTCGTTTGTTTTTCCAGTTTCGTGTTCGTGTCTTGTCCCAGGCGTTACTGTGTTGCTCTGGTCATTATGTTTTCTAATGTAACCTGTTTAAGCGGACTGTCTTAGGCAAGGAGCACTACAGCAGGCCTACTGGCTGTTGTTAGGTACAGCCAAGTCACATACACACTTAAGAAGGAAGGAGCACTGCTGCTAGCCTACTGGCCCAAGCTAAGCGGGTCAGTATCACAACTACTCACACCCAGATTTAGCTTCTTCAGTCTCGCCTCGTACCTCATACCCATCAATTCAGCGATTAGTCTTGTTGCATGTTTCTGCATATTATCTAGTTATCTGACATGTTTGATCAGTGTGGGTTTCACACTGGTGCTGCGTCCTCGGGGATGGATCTAACATATATCGAGCAATGTGCCTTGAATAATACTGTTGGATTTCCTGAAAATTAATATAAGATTTGTCGGATATGGTTTGCATATTCCAGATATGCAAACTTTATCCCACCGAGCCTGTACTCCGTTTCTGGTCTTCGTTGCCCTTCCCCAGTTTTCACAAATCTTTATCAGAAGGAGTTCAATTATAAAAAAAAGCATACCATGGGCGGGGTTAGAACCCGCGATCAGAGTCATAAAACTCCAGACCGACGCGTTACCCACTGGACCAGTGGCCGCAGGTTCTAACCCAGCCCGTGGTATAGTTTGTTTGCAGACGTGTCATTAAGATTTCGTGAGTCGAGTTCAATTACATTACCTACTCTTCTGGCCAATCCTGTACCTTTCCTAGGTCAGTTTGCAGGCCGTGTTAATTCTCCGATGCTTGTAGTTCTACCATCAGTTTTAAGTCTGCTGACAGGGATGAGGCTGAGTATATTTTCCCCATCATGTGGTTCACATACACGCGAGGTATTAGTGATCCTTTCTGTGACACACTTTCCCAGTCTGACAGCTCCTCCCAGACATTCTCTCTCTCTTTCTCATTATTCCGTATTCCTTCATCCAATATACTCCCTTCTCTGTTATTTTTCGCCGGCTTTTCTAGCTTGTGTCCCATTCTCATACGTTGCATTGTGTCAAAGGCAGTCTTATCGTCCAAAAATATATACGGGCTACCAGTTCCACTCTCTCTCTCTCTCTCCTTTGCCTCACTTTTCTTACCTTGTTATGGAGATCCAGTTGTTGCTAAGACAGGCTTTACCATCACTAAAACCGTTCTGGTTGTTGTTTATGCTCTCTCTCCTCTCCAAGTGCTCCACCACTCTTTTCTTGGCTGACTTTTCCTTACGTAATGTACATTGTTAGTTACAGTAAGCTGCAGTTTGATGCTGATTCTGTCCCCTTTCTTAAAAACTTTGGGTTACGTCTACTTAGACTTCCACACTTCGGGTAGTGGTGTTTGTGTGTGTGTGTGTGTGTGTGTGTGTGTGTGTGTGTGTGTGTGTGTGTGTGTGTGTGTGTGTGTGTGTGTGTGTGTGTGTGTGTGTGTGTGTGTATGTGTGTGTACTCACCTGTTTGTGGTTGCAGGGGTCGATTCATAGCTCCTGGCCCCGCCTCTTCGCTGATTGCTACTAGGTCCTCTCTCTCCCTGCTCCATGAGCTTTATCATACCTCGTCTTAAAACTATGTATGGTTCCTGCCTCCACTACGTCACTTTCTAGGCTATTCCACTTCCGACAACTCTATGACTGAAGAAATACTTCTTAACATCCCTTTGACTTATAGGAGTCTTCAACTTCCAATTGTGACCTCTTGTTTCTGTGTCCCATCTTAGGAACATCCCGTCTTTGTCTACCTTGTCAATTTTTCGCAGTATTTTACATGTCGTTATCATGTCTCCCCTGACCCCCTTGTCCTCCAGTGTCGTCTGGCCGATTTCCCTTAACCTTTACCTGTAGGGCATGCCCCTTAGCTCCGGGACTAGTCTTGTTGCAAACCTTTGCACTTTCTCTATTTCCTTGACGTGCTTGACCAGGTGTGGATTCCAAACTGGTTCTGCATACTCCAGTATGGGCCTGACGTATATGGTATACAGAGTCGAACGATTCCTTACCTAGGTATCGGAAAGTTATCCGTAGGTTTGCCAGACGCCCGTGTGCTGCAGCAGTTATCTAACTGATGTGCGCCTCAGGAGATGTGCTCGGTATTATACCCACCCCAAAATCTTTTTCCATGATCGAGGTTTGGAGTCTTTGGCCACCGAGACTATACTCTGTCTGAGGTCTTCTTTGCCCTGTCCCGATCTTCATGACTGCATTTGGCGGGGTTAAATTCAAGGAGCCAGTTGCTGGACCACGCATCCAGCCTGTCCAGGTCTCTTTGTAGTCCTGCCTGATCCTCGACCTATTTAATTCTCCCCATTAACTTCACATCATCTTCAAACAATGACACTTCTGAGTCTGTCCCTTCCGTTATGTCATTCACATATACCAAAAACAGCACAGATTCTAGAACTGACCCCTGTGGTACCCCGCTTGTCACAGGCGCCCACTCTGACACTTCGTCACGTACCATGACTCGTTGTTGCCTCCCTGTCAGGTATTATCTGATCCATTGCAGTGCCCTTCCTGTTATGTGTGCCTGGTCCTCTAGCTTTCGCATTAACCTCTTTGGAGGAACTGTGTCGAAGGCCTTCTTGCAGTCCTAGAAAATGCAATCTATCCAACCCTCTCTCTCGTGTCTTACTTCCGTTACCTTGTCATAAAACTTCAGTTGGTTTGTGACGCAGGATTTTCCTTCCCTGAAACCGTGCTGGTTGTCGTTAATAAGCTTGTGTCTTTCTAAGTGCTTCACCACTCTCTTCCTGATGATCTTTTCCATGACTGCATACTATTCATGTCAGTGACACAGGTCTGTAGTTTAATGCCTAGTGTCTGTTTCCTTTCTTAGAAATTGGCACTACACTTGCCATCTTCCATACCTTAGGTATTATTATTATTATAATCAAGGGGGAAGCACTAAACCCGTTGGATTATACAGCGCCTATGGGGGGATGGAAGGCATTCAGGCTTAATTCAGGGAACTGGAGCACAGATCCAATTCCCTAGATCAAGAGCCCCTCACCAGCGTCAAGGAGCCTTCCTTGAGGGGCATACCTTAGGTAGTTGCCCAGTTTTCAGTGGAGATGTTGAAGATTTTTGCCAGTGGCACACACAGCATCTCTGCTCCCTCTCTGAGGACCCATGGAGAGATGTTTTCTGGTCCCACCGCCTTTGAGGTATCAAGTTCACAGAGAAGCTTCTTCACTTCTTCCTCAGTTGTATGTATTTAATCCAGCACTTGTTGGTGTTACTCCATTTTCTGAATACCTGGAGTCCTTAGTGTCTCTACTGTAAATACTTCTTTAAATCTCATGTTGAGCTCCTCACATACCTCTTTGTCGTTTCTTGTGAAATCCCCACCTTCCTTCCTCAGCCTGATTACCTGGTCCTTGACTGCTGTTTTCCTCCTGATGTGGCTGTACAACAGCTTCGGGTCAAACTTGACTTTCATTTTCGTATTGTCACTGAGCCTCCCTTCTTATATGTGTACATTCGTTTCTGGCTCTTCGGCAATTCTCTTTATTTTCCTGGGTCCTTTGTGTTTTGTACTTTTTCCATTCTCTAGCACACTTAGTTTTTGCCTCCCTACACCTTTGGGTGAACCATGGACTCGTTCTGGTCTTCTCATTATTTCTGTTTCCCTTGATAACAAACCTCTCCTCTGCCTCCTTGCATTTTGTTGTTACATAGTCCACCATTTCTTTTGCTGGATTTCCTGCCACCTCTCTCTCCCACTGAACGTCTTACAAGAAGTTCTTCATGCTTGTGTAGCCCCCCTTTCCCTTTCTTTTGTAGTTTGGTTTTTCCCTTCCTATTCCTGCTACCCTCTTCACTTGTAGCTCAGCTATATGATCGAATCCCAGAACCATATGATCACTAGCTTCAGGGGACCTTGCGTACATGATATCCTCGTTGTCCGAGCTACTCAAGGTGAATACTAGGTCCAGTCTTGCTGGATCACCCTCATCTCTCTCTGGTAGTGTCTCTAACATGTTGATGCATGAGGTTTTCCAGTACCCATCCATCATCTTGGCTCTCCATGTTTCCTGACCCCCATGGGGCTCCAGGTTTTCTCATTCAATTTCCTTGTGATTGAAATCACCAATAACTAGTAACTTTGCTCCCACCATGTGAGCTCTTATGGCCACCTCGGCTAGTGTGTCGACCACTGCTCTGTTGCTCTTGGCCTCCTGTAATTCTGTGGCGGGTTGTACATTACTGCAATTACCACCTCATCGCTCTCAGACTGGATTGTTCCCACTATGTAGTCCTTTTCTCATAATCCATCCATTACTTCCATTTCCTCTAATCCCCACCGGTTTTTAATGAGCAGTGCAACTCCTCTTCCCCCTCTGCTCCCTCTATCTTTCCTGAGTATTTGATATCCGGGTGGAAAGATTGCATCTGTTATCATCCTGGTAAGTTTCTATGAGTGCTATCATGTGTGTGTGTGTGTGTGTGTGTGTTTACCCACCAATCAAGAAAAATATTTTTATATTGTAAATAATCCAGCAATATCATTGAATATCCTTGACTGGGTTACACTTTCTGATTAATATTACAGAGGTTGTGCAATGTTATAACAAATATTATATTATTGCCTTTCCGTGTGTTTATAATGTGTATTAGTTGTATAAACATGTTAGGGAAAATATTAGACAAGTTACTGTATTATGCCAAGCTGCTAGGGTACATAACTCACGGTATTGTAATGACACGATTGTAAATGTACCCTGTGTTAACCTCCCTATGTTGCAGAAATATGCCTAGTTGGATTAATCTTATTGTGGCTAGCTGGCCCAGTGGCTAACGCGACGGTCTGGAGTTTTGTGACTCTCTGATCGCGGGTTCTAACCCTTACTGTTTACAGTAGATCGTCCCACAGATATGATACTGGCCTCTTGATATTCAGTCTTAATATCTGACTTCATGTGTGCCGTGATGTGTATTAATGTGCACTTAATGCGAGTGACTTTGCTCACTCTTACAGCAGTAAATAAAATGTGGTTGGTAACTACCTTAGAGTTTATTCTGCAAAAGAGATATACAGTGGACCCCCGGTTAACGATATTTTTTCATTCCAGAAGTATGTTCAGGTGCCAGTACTGACCGAATTTTTGTGAAGTAGATTAGTCCATTTCAAACCCCCAAACATACACGTACAAACGCACTTACATAAATACACTTACATAATTGGTCGCATTCGGAGGTGATCGTTAAGCGGGGGTCCACTGTACTAGTTTAATGTCTTATTGTGTAGACCTCCAGTAGGTTGTCCAAAATGATGTTATAGCACATTTACCAGACGGTGGAAATCATTACCAGCATCACCAGGTATCAGTATGACTTCAAAAATGTCAATATCTTGGGATACTGAATATATCTGGGAACACAACAGCTGATAGTTTGTTCTAAATGGACCAAGTGGGACCGAAACGTCGTCAGAAGCTCCTTCCTCTCTGTGTGGGTTATTTGTGTATAGTTTATTCTAATCTAACGACAACTTTAAAAATATTCAGAGAGTAAGTCCCTTTCCCTCATTATTTGTTTCCCATACCCCTAAGGGGGTATGGATGCCCCCGGTTAAGAGCCCCTGTCTGATGGGTTTGTCCCTCACATTTAGTGATAATTATTTGTCCTAGTTAGACGGTATTAACTTATTGTAATATCATCCCTGTTGTGTTATTAATGGCTAGAAACATTGTTAGAATTTATTTTGTTAATTTCCCTGTATAATAACTTCTTTTGAGACTCACAGTAATTACTGTACGTGTTATTATATTTTGATTATTCTTAATTATGATGATTAAAGTTTCTGAAGAAAGTTAAGATGCAATATTCCTTAATAGCGTCGACGTACAGGCTGTCGAAGAGAATTATGTTGCAATATTTCTTTTTGTAAGTCGACGTACAGGCTGTCGAAGAGGATTATGTTGCAATATTCTTTTTGTAAGTCGACGTACAGGCTGTCGAAGAGAATTATGTTTGCAATAATTTTCTTTGTAAGTCGACGTACAGGCTGTCGAAGAGAATTATGTTGCAATATTCTTTTTGTAAGTCGACGTACAGGCTGTCGAAGAGAATTATGTTGCAATATTTTCTTTGTAAGTCGACGTACAGGCTGTCGAAGAGAATTATATTGCAATATTCTTTTTGTAAGTCGACGTACAGGCTGTCGAAGATAATTACGTTACGGTATTAACCTTTATTATCATTGACATAGAGGCTGTTCTCAGGTTGAGGCGAGATTCTTCTCGCCCCAACACACGACCCTGGATAACCCTCTTAACCGTGCTCACCGAGTAGTACTGAACCCTCTCTCTCTCTCCCTCTTCAAACAGCTTCATTAATTTATGTCTACCAAGGCCCCATCAAACTTTGTCTCTTTGTCCTCAAGTTACCTCACCAAGTCTGGTACAGGGTTCTCAACGAGGTGTACGTGAAGGGAACTTCAAGTACCTCACTACTTGCAAGTCTGGTACAGGGGTTCTTAACGAGGTGTACGTGAAGGGAACTTCAAGTTCCTCACCACTTGCAAG
>NC_069438.1:9624155-9684521 GCF_026875155.1 Cherax quadricarinatus
CACCCACTCCCTCACCCACTCCCTAACACAGACCTCAACCCTCCCTCAAACACTCCCTCACCCCTTCACTCACCCCCCTCCCTCACCCCCTCCCTCACCACGCCCTCACACCCTTCCCTCTAACCCTCCCTCACACACCCCACTCCCCATCCCTCACCCCCTCCCCTCATCCCCCTCCACACCCCCTCCCTCACCCCTGCCCTCTCCCCATCCATCACACCCTCCCCTCCCCCCTCCCTAACCCCATCCCTCACCACCTCCCTCACCCCCTCCATCATCCACTCCCTCACCCCATCCCTCACCCATCCCGCACCCCACTCACTCACCCCAGCCCTCACCACCCTCCCTCCACCCCTCCCTCTCCCCCTCCTCACCCCCTCCCTCACCCCATCCCTCACACCACTCCCTCAACCCCCTCCCTCACCCCCTCCCTCAACCCCAGCACCTCTTACCACCCAATCCCTCACCCCCTCCCTCTCCCACTCCCTCACCCCATCCCTCACCCCCTCCCTCACAACATAGCTCAAACCATCCCGCACCCCCGCCCGCACCCCTCAAACACCACATCCTCAACACCCCTCACACCATCCATAACCCCATTCCACTCTCACCCCATCCCTCACCAACATATCCCTCATCCCCCATCACTCACCAACACACTCCCTCTCCCCCCGCTCTCACACCCCGCCCTCAACCCGCCCTCACCCCTCCAACACCCCCTCCCTCACCCCCTCCCTCACCCCCTCCCTCTACCCATCCCTCTCCCCACCCCACCCCTCCCTCTACCCCACTATATTCTCCCCTCCCGCACCACCACCCGCCCTCACTCCCTACAATCTCCCCCTCCCCTCCCATTCCATCACCCCTCTCCCCACACCCCCTCCCTCACCCACCCGCACCCCCTCCCTCTCCCCCTCTTCTGCTCCCCCTACCACCACGCCCTCACCCATCATCAAACCAATCACTCTCCCCCCCCGACCAAAGCCCCACCCTCACCCCCTCCTCACCAATCCCTCACCCCCTCCCCTCACCCACTCTCTCTACCCCCTCCCTCACCCCCCGCCCTCACCCCTCCATCACCCCCTCCCTCACCCCCACCCCTCCCACAACCCCTACCTCACACCCCCCCTGCACCCATTCCCTCACAACCTCCACTCAACCCCCCCTCACCCCCCTCCTATCACCCGCCGCCCTCACCCCTCCACACCCCCCTCCCTCACCCCCTCCCTCGCCCCCTCCCTCACGCCTCCCTCACCCCCTCACCGCACCCCCTCCCTCACCCCCACCTCACCCCTCCACACACCCCTCCCTCTCCCCCAGCCTAACACCTCCCCTAACACACGCCATCTCCCCATCCCTCACCCCCTCCCTCACCCCATCCCTCACCCCCTCCTCACCCCAGGCCTCACACCCTCTCCTCACCCCCTCTCTCAACCCTCCCTCAAACACCGCCCCTCACCAGTATGACCACTCAGTCCCTCCTGACTGCTGTAGTTCTGAAGCCATATGACCACTCATCCCTCCTGACTCCTGAAGGTTCGGAACCAGTATGACCAGCTCATCCCTCCCTGACTGCTGAAGGTCTGAACCAGTGCGCAATGTGCTTAAACGAGGAAACTGACAGTGTGAACCGAGCTGTGGGGACTGACTGACATTTTGAAGATTCGACAGTGTGACCAGAGCAGTGGGGACGACTGACATTAATGAAGATTCTGACAGTGTGACCAGAGCTGTGGGACGACTGACATTCTGAAGAATCCTGCTACCTATTGTCTGACTTCGTCGTGGTTAATGTGGTTCTCAGCTGACAGCCAAGTTTACATAATTAATCTTAAGTTATTCAAGTTGATAGCCCTTTAATCTAATCCTCAATTATTTATCTCAATCACTTTCGAGAAATAATTACGTCATAGTACTTAATTTGAAGTTGTGATCTAAATCAATTTATTTTACAAGTACTGATTTGTCGCTGTTCTTATTAAGCGAGGCCACAGCCAGTCCAACACTCTCTGATCCTTCGCTGTTCATATTAACGAGGCCACAGCCAGTCAACAGAGCACTCTCTTATCCTTCGCTGTTCTTAATTAGCGAGGCCACAGCCAGGTCCAGACAACTCTCTGATCCTTCGCTGTTCTTATTAAGCCGAGGCCACAGCCCAGGTCTAGACACTCCACTGATCCTTAACAAGTTGTTTGTTTTGGGTTTATTAGGCCACTGACAGCATACGCCGTATTGAAGCCCCCTTGTCCAGTATTCCTCAGCTTCCGAACTTGTTACGTTATACCCACATTCTTTTGTGTAACCCATAAACGAACCGCTTGTTTCAAGACCCAGGCACCGATACTTACTCTGAACCTGAAACGGTAAATCATAATAAATAATATAATAATAAATATAATAATAATAATGATTATTATTATTATCTATTATATATATTATTATTATTAAATATTAGTGTCTTAGCTGTAGTTGTACAATTATGAACTACTACCAACTGGATGTTATATAGTATTGAACTACCATCCACAGATGGACATAGAGTGACAACCATCCACAGAAGGACATGGAGTGACAACCATCCACAAGATGGACTATGGGAGTGACAAACCATCCACGTAGGAACAATGGAGTACAACCATCCACAGATAGACATGGAGTGACAACCATCCCACAGATGAACATGGCGTGACAACTCATCCACAGGATGAAACATTGAGTGACACCCATCCACAGGATGGACATGGAGTGACAACCATCCACAGGATGGACATGGAGTGACAACCATCCACAGGATGGACATGGAGTGACAACCATCCACAGGATGGACATGGAGTGACAACCATCCACAGGATGGCCATGGAGTGACAACCATAAACAGGATGGACTTAGACAACCATCCACAGTATGGACATGGAGTGACACCATCCACAGGAAAATGGACATGGAGATCACTAGTCAATTCATAGTATTCACCAGACTCACAAAAGTAACATATTCCACTTGCAAAAATTAATATACCAGCGTAATATCAACAACAGTAACCTTCTGTGACGACTGAATAAGTTTAGCAAAATTTGTTGTCCCAGACAGAGTTAATATGAGTAAGTGTGCTAGTTGAAGTGAACCTAAAAGAGGTAATTCTTTTGAGAGTGGCAACGCAGTCGGAGCTAGATGTGTGTGTGGGTGTGTGTGGTGTGTGTTGTTGTGTTTGTGTGGTTGTGTGTGTGTGTGTGTGTGTGTGTTTGTGTGTGTGTGTGTTGTGTGAGTGTGGTGTGGTGTGGTTTGTTTGTGGTTGTGATATAAAAGTTTATGCGTGTTTGGTAAGGAACATTGTATACACTGGCTTGGTCACACATACCGCTAAAAGTATCATCCCATACAAAGCTTCAAGCCACAAAGAGTTTGTACACACCATTACGTCACAGCTACATAATGTTAGGTCAATCTCACCCCCCACACACTACTACAGTAAAATTTTGTTAACACATATACCTTGTAGTATAACCTGAGAGTTTCGGATCAACTCTCTCTCGCGGCCCGGTCTGAGACCAACCTAATAAAATAAATATATATATAATTATATATATAATATATATATATATATAAATATATATATATAAATATATAATATATAAAAATATATTTAATATCTATATATATATATTGATATATATATAATATATATAATATCTATCCAAGGTATATAAATATCTATATTATATATATATATATATAAAGATATATATATATATATACTTGTTTTTAAATATAGGGAGGTAGCACCCACTAAACTGTCCCTGGGACCCTCATCCTCAGAGAAATGAATAAACCTTGCTTCAGGAAAACTCAAGGTCTTCTCTCCCTGAAGCTGTTTTGAGAATTTCTCCTACCCACCTACCTTCCTACCACCCCCTATATTTCAAGTATGTGTTTATGAAAGACAAAATCATTGGCCAACGAACATTCCACAAAAATACAACAGAACGTAAAAACAACATAGTAACTCAGAGCTACCATCTCGTATACTTCGACCAGCTTCCCCTGCGTGGGCCGCGTGCCCAGAAAGCTGCAGCATTTCCCTCTCTGGATCGCAACACTGAGTCTCTTCAAGAGTAAGCTGGTCGCTCTTTGGTCCTTGTTTCTATGATGAGCTTTTCACGCCAGTCTTTGAGGAGCTTTAGAGCACACTTTCCCATGCTCTAAAGGGTCTCCGACCCTATTATTGGATTTTGAATTATAGCTGGGGAAAGGTCTTCATATTTGCGGATCTTTGTCTCCTGTGGCTGGCAGCTCCACCCCCCTTCCACTACGGAGTATGGCAAGTAGGTGTCTGCCATGTGGCGGCACAGGTGAGTAGTCCCTGACAATCTGCTTTCCATCCTCCAGGTTACATAGTGGCTATCCATCAGAACGCTTTTGACTTCCGTCAGACCTCTGGCAACTTGGGTTCCCCGTTTTATTTTTGAGCAGGGCCACGGCTGTGGTGAGCTTCTCTTTTATGATGTCATTGACCTCATGTCTGGCATACTTCACTTCGCTGATAACACACGAGACCATGAGTCCGAATTTGATCAGCTGTCGCCCTTCCGCAAATACACCTATGTTCGGTGAGGATGGGGTCGGCTAGCGAAGAGCAACAGCACCAATCCGAATGGCCTGGGGTCTAGACGAGTGCCCCATGAGAAATAAGACAGCTAACAGGAAATCTCCTGAGTGTGGTGCCTACACTGCCCAGGAGACGAGCATTGGTCCCTTTCCTGAAGCATTGTCAGCATTGTGTAGGCGATTTTTTTTCCATGGATCGGTTTGTCCCCAGTGGGACTGTTAGTGCTGTTGGGAGGAGCTTGGTCTACGGGAGGAATCTGTGAAGGGGTACCTCACCGAATTGCTGCTTCAGAAACCCTGGGGGTCTGAGCTACTAGGGCCTCTCTCTCCCTGCCCCATGAGCTTTATCTTTACCTCTTCTTAAAACTATGTAGGGTTTTCCTGCCCCACTATACGTCACTTTCTGGGCTTTTCCACTCCGACAACTCTATACTGAAGAAATACTTTTTAAACATCCCTTTGACTTAAAAAAGGAGTCTTTCAACTTCCAATTTTTGCCTCTTGTTTCGGTCCCCTTAGGAACATCCCTCTTTGCCCTACCTTGTCTTTTTTTCGCAGTTTTTTAAACATGTGTTATCATGTCCCCCCCCTGCCCCCCTTTGCCCCTCCATGCCCCGCGGGGCCGTTTTCCCTTAAACCCTTTTAAACCCTGTGGGGCATCCCCCTTTTAGCTCCGGGACAAAGTTTTGTTTCCAAACCCCTTTCACTTTTTCCTTTTTCCCTTTTGACGGCTTGACCAGGTGGGGTTTTCCAAATGGTTCTGCATACTCCAGGGGGGGGCCGACGTAAAATGGAAATACAGAGTCAACTTTCCCTTCCCGGTTTTCGGAAAGTTATCCGTATTTTTGGGCCAGACCCCCGTTTCTGCAGCAGTTTATCTAACGATGTGCCCTCAGGAAAATCCCCCCCCCCTCGGTATTTAACCCACCCCCAAAATTTTTTTCCCCTTTGACGGGGGTTTGGGAAAGTCTTTGGCCACCGAACTAACTCTGCCCAAAAGGTCTTTTTTGGGCCCTTCCCGATCTTCAGACTGAAATTTGGGGGGTTTAAATTAAAGGACCAAATTGCTGGACCACGCACCACCCCTTTTCCAGGTCCCCTTTGTAGTCCTGCCTGTCCTCGACCTATTTAATTCTCCCCCAATTAACTTAAACATCATCTTAAAACAATGCCCTTTTTTCTGGGGCCTGCCCCCTTCCGTTATGTCATTCCTATACCAAAAACAGCCCCAAGTTCTAAAAACGGGACCCCTGGGGGTACCCCCCCCCTTGTCACAGGCGCCCACCTACCCCTTTGTCACGAAACCAGGGACTCGTTGTTCCTCCCTGTCAGTTTTACTGTTCCATTGCAGTCCCCTTTCCCTGTTATGGGTGCCTGGTCCCCAAATTTTTCCCGCATTAACCTCTTTGGGGAAACCCGTGTCAAAAGGCCTTTTTTTCAGCCTAAAAAATGCAATTTTCCCAACCCCTCCCGTGTTTTATTCGTTTAAAAACCCCTTTCTAAAAAACTTCAGTTGGTTTGTGACGCAGGATTTTCCTTCCCTGAAACCGTTTTTGGGAAAATTTGTCCTTTAATAAGCTTTTGTTTTTCCCAAGTGCTTCCCCAAAATTTCCTTTTCCTGATGATTTTTTTCCCATGCGGGCAAACATCATGTCAGGGGCCCCGGGGGGGGCTTATTTTAAAAATCCCCTAGGGGCCCCTTTTTCCTTTCTTAAAAAATTGGGCAACTACACTTCCCAAATTTTCCCAAACCCTTTTAGGTTTTATTTTTTAATTATAATAAAGGGGGGGAAAGCACAAAACCCGTTGATTAAAAACAGCGCCTATGGGGGGGGAAGGAAGGCATTCAGGTTTAATTCAGGGAAACGGGAGAAACAAAACCCCAATTTCCCCAAATTTCAAGAGCCCCCCCACCAGCTCAAGGACCCTTTCCCTTGGGGGGCATCCCTTGGGTATTTGGGCCCATTTTTCAGTGGAGAATTTTTGAAGTTTTTTTGCCGGGTTCACACACAGCATCTCTGCTCCCCCCCTTTTAAGGACCAGGGAGAATGTTTTCTGGTCCCAAACCGCCTTTGAGGTACAAGTTCACAGAGAACTTCTTCCCTTCTTCCTCATTGATGTTTTTAAACCAGCATTTGTTGTGTTACTTTTTTTTCCCTGAATCCTGGATTCCTTAGTTTTCTCAACTGAAAAAACTTTTTTTAAATCCATGTAAGCCCCCCAAAACCATAACCCCTTTGTCTTTTCCCTTGTGAAATCCCCCCTTTCCCCTTTCCTCAGCCCTGATTACCTGGCCTTGATTTGTTTTTTTCCCCTGAAGGGGGGCCGTCCCAACAGCTTGGGGTCAAATTTGATTTTTCTTTTCGTTTTGTCACGGGGCCCTTTCCCCCTTTTTATATTTTCCCTTCGTTTCGGGCCTTTTGGGCCCAATTCCCTTTATTTTCCGGGTTTCCTTTGTTTTTTGGGTATTTTTTCCCAAACTTTTAAAGCACACTTAGTTTTTTGCCTCCCACACCCTTTGGGTAAAAACCATGGACTCTTTTCGGGTTTTCCCAAATTTCTTTTTCCCCCTTGATAAAAAAACCTCTCCTCTCCCTTTCCTTGCATTTTTTTTGTTACAAAGTCCCCCCCAAAATTTCTTTTTTGTTTAAATTTCCCTTCCCCCCTCTCTCCCCCCCACTGAACTCTTACAAGAAGTTCTTCCGGCTTGGTACCCCCCCCTTTCCCTTTTTTTTGAAATTTTGGGTTTTTTCCCTTTCCCTTATTCCTGAAACCCCCCTTCATTTTGTAGCTCCTATAGGGAACGAACCCCAGAACCATTTTGACACTACTTCAGGGGACCTTGCGAAACATGATATCCTCGTTGAGCCCGAGCTCCCAAAAGGGTGAATACGGGGCCCCCCAGTCTTGCGGGATAAAACCCCAACTCTCTCGGGGAAAGTGTTCAACATTTTTAAATGCATGGGGTTTTTCCAGTACCCATCCATAAATCTTGGCCTCCATTTTTTCCTCCCCCCCATGGGGCCCATTTTTCTCATTAAATTTCCCTTTGTGTTTTGAAATCACCAAAAACTAGTAATTTTGCCCCCCACCAAGTGGCTCTTAGGGCCCCAACCTGGGCTATGGTCGCCCACTGCTCGGGTTCCCTTTTTGGCCTCCTGTAATTCTGTGGCGGGTTTTTTAAAATTAACTGAAATTCCCCACCTAAACGCCCCTCCAACTGGTTTGGGTTCCCAACAAAGTAGTTCCTTTTCCCTCATAACCCTTTTTTTTCCCAAATTCTACTTCCATTTCCTCAATCCCCCCCCCGGTTTTTTTAATGACATCCCAACTCCTCTTCCCCCTCGCTCCCCAAACTTTCCTGATTTATATTGATATCCGGGGGGAAAGATTGCATCTTTATCACCCCTGGTAATTTCATGAGTGCTATCATTTGTGTGGTGTGTGTGTGTGTGTTTACCCACCAACCAAGAAAAATATTTTTATTTTGGAAAATAATCCGGGCCTAATAAATTGAATATCCTTGACGGGGTTCCCCTTTTCTGAAAATTTTACAGAGGTTGTGAAATTTTAATAACAAAAAAATTTTATATTGTTTTCCGTGGTTTATAATTTTAATTGTTGTATAAACATGTTGGGGAAAATATTAACAAGTTACTGTTTTAAACCCAAAAGCTGCTGGGGTACAAAACCACGGAAAAATTGTAATGACACGTTTGTAAATGTCCCCTGTTTTTAAACCCTCCCTTTTTTTTGCGAAATTTTGCCTATTGGGGATTTAAACTTATTGGGCTAGTTTGCCCAGGGGCTAACGCAAACGGTCGGGAAATTTTTTGTGACTCTCTGATCGCGGGTTTTTCCCCCTTTTCCCTTTTTTCAGTAAAATCGTCCCACAAATATGATACGGGGCCTCTTGAAATTCATTTTTTAATATCTGACTTCATGTGTCCCGGGAAATTGTGAATTAATGGGCCCCCTTAATGCAGGGGACTTTGCTAAAATTTCTTACAGCAGTAAATAAAATTTTGGGGGAAATTTTCCCTTTAGATTTTTATTCGGGCAAAAAAAATATACAGTGGCCCCCGGTTAACGATTTTTTTTTCCATTCCGGGAAGTATGTTTCAGTGCCAGTACAACCAAAATTTTTTGTGAAGTAGTTTAAAGCCCCCATTTCAAACCCCCAAACTTACACTTCCCAAACCACATACATAAATACACTTACTTAATTGGTCGCATTCGGGGGTTGATCGTTAAGCGGGGGCCACTGAAAATTTTTAATGCTTATTTTTGTAACCTCCAGAAAAGGTTGCCCAAAATAAATTTATTGGCACTTTTAAACCAGACGGGGGAAAAAATTCCCCAGCATCACCAGGTATCAGTATGTTTTAAAAAAAGGTCAATATTTTGGGGAAATACTGAATAATCGGGGAAAACACAACAGGTGATATTTTTTTTCCCAAAATGGCCCAAGGGGGACCAAAAACGTCGCCCAAGAACTCCTTCCCTCTGTGGGGGTTTATTTGTATATTTTTAATTCTAATCTAACAACAACTTTAAAAAATATTCAGAAAAGTAAGCCCCTTTTCCCCCTCTTTATTTTTTTCCCCCATACCCTAAGGGGAAAGGATGCCCCGGGTTAAGAGCCCCTGTCTAAAGGGGTTGGGTCCCTCAATTTAGGGGATAATTATTTGGTCCTAGTTAGACAAAAATTAACTTATTGAAAATATCATCCTTTTTGTTTTTAATGGCAAAGAAACATTGTTAGAAATTTATTTTTTTTAAATTTTCCCTTATAAAAACCCCTTTTTTTTTGAGACTCACAAAAATACGGGTACGTGTTTTTAAATTTTTTGGGTTTTATTTTTAAATTTAAAGATGTTTAAAATTTTTCTGAAGAAATTTAAAAAATGCAATTTTTTTTTCCCCTTAAATAGGGGCCGACGACGGGCCCGCCCGAAGAAAAGTATGTTGCATATTTTTTTTTGTAAGTCCAAACGTACAGGCTTCAAAAGAGATTTTTGCAAAAATTCCCTTTTTGTAAGTCGACGTACATTTCCCAAAGGAGAATTATTTTTGCAATATTTTTCTTTTTTTAAGTGCGTACAAAACGGCCCGTCGAAGAGAATTTATGTTGAAATTTATTCTTTTTTGAAAGTACGCCGCGCTGTCAAAAAAAATTTTTTTTGTTGCAATTTTTCTTTGAAAAGTCGACGTACGGTTTGTCGAAGAGAATTATATTGCAAAAAATTTTTTTTTTGAAAACCCCCGTACGGGCTGTGGGAAAGAAAATTTAACGTTAGGGTTTTTAACCTTTAATTATCTTTGGGACATAGAGGGCTGTTCTCAGGTTAAAGGGGGGGAGATTCTTCTCGCCCCAACACACACCCGGGAAAACCCCCTTTAACCTTTTCCCTCACCGAGTAGTACTAAACCCTCCTTTCTCCGGTCCTTTTTCCCAAAACCAGCTTAAATTTTAATTTTGGTTTTCCCAAAGGGCCCCCCCCATCAAACTTTGCCCTTTTGTCCTCAATTTACCCTCACCAATTCGGTAAAAGGTTTTTCCCAACGATGAAAAGGGAAAGGGAATTTCAAGTACCTCACTTTTTTGCAACCCCCAGGTACAGGGTTCAAACGAGGTGAAGGGAAGGGGGAACTTCAATTCCTCACCATTTGGGGCAAGTCGGTAAAAGGGGTTTTTAAAACCGAGGGTGTACGTGAAGGGAACTTAAATTTCCTCACCACTTGAAGTCGGAAACAGAGGTTTTTAAAAGGGGTGAAAGTAAAGGGGAACTTCAAGTTTCCCCAAACCCTTGAAAAGACGGTACGGGGGGTTCTCAACGAGGTGTCTAAAGGGGGGAATTTCCCAAGTTCCTCCCCCCCATTTGCAAGCCCTGGTACGGGGGTTTCCCTCAACGAGGTGTACGGGGAAAAGGGAACTTCAAGTTTCCCACCATTTGCAAGCCCTGGTCCCGGGGTTCTCAAAGGTGAACGTGAAAGGGAACTTAAAAGGGTTCCTCCCCAACTTGCAATCTGGTACGGGGGTTCTCAACGAGGTGTAGCGTGAAGGGAACTTAAAATTCCTCACCATTTTGAAAAATTTCTGGTACAGGGGTTCTAAACCCGGGGGTTTTTCACGGAAAGGAAACTTCAACGGGTATTCTGGTGACTTTTTAAAGTCTTTCTTTAAAAAGGGGTTATATTTTTTTAAATTTAAATTTTTTAAATAACATGAAACAAGTTTAAACGACTCCTGAAAAAATACTGACCCCAAAATTTTCCTTGGATGTTCACTATCTTTTCAGGGTGGTTTTAAAACATAGTGATATCATCTGTTTCCCGGATTTTTAAATTGTGGGGCATGCATATATATATATAGATGGGAATGAAAGATACATCCAAAAAATCTTTTGTAACAATATCTACTGCTCTACAAGACTTTTCTTTTTTTATTTAAACCTAAAGCTTACTACTCCCAAATTATTGGTATACGTAAACTTTATCTAAAAGAAAAATGTGTCTTCATCTTTAAAAATTGAATATACAAAAGAATTTTTTTTTTTACAAGTTTGTAAATGGTCAAGGGTATATGACTGAAAGGGATTTGGGTATTCGTACAATGGGGTTTTTATATTAAAAAACCCCAATTGGCAGTGAAGAATTTTCCACTTTGGGACCCTCTCCACCTAAAAAGAAATAGCCTGGTTCCATCCACCCCGGGGAAAAAGAGGCAGGGTTTCCCCTAAACAAGGCACCCCCCGGGTATCTCTCCCCGAATCTCACTCATCCCGCCCAAATCCATTTTGCGAACCCATATTGTAAACATGCACCCAGGGGCATTCATCACAACAAAAGTCTTTGGGCCCCGGGACCAAAATAAAACACTAAATAGCCTTTAAAAAATTTGAAAATTACCTCGGGGGTTTAATAACCCAGTTTTTAAAAGCCCTCAAAAATCCCCTATTAAAGTACCATTAAATTCATACACAGGAGAAAAAGAGAGAGAGAAGAGAAGAGAAGAGAAGAGAGAGAAGAGAGGGGGGAGAGAGAGAGAGAGAAGAGAGGAGAGAGAGAAGAGAGAAGAGAGAGAGAGAGAAAGAGAGGAAGAGAAGAGAGAGAGAGAGAGAGAAGGGGAGAGAGAGAGAGAGAGAGACCAAAAAGACAGACCCCAAAAGAAAGACAGAGACAGACAGAGAGAGAAAAGGAGAGAGAGAAAGAGAGAAAGAGGAAAAGAGAGAGAGGAGGAGAAAGAGAAGGGGAGAAACGAGAAGAGAGAGGGGAAAAGAGAGAAGAGAGAAAACAAACAGACAGACAGACAGAAAAAACAGAGACAGAGAAAAAGAGAGGTGAGAGAGGGGGAGAGAGAGAAGGGGGAGAGAGGGGAGAGAGAGAGAGGGGAAAGAGAGGGGAAAAGACCCAGAGAAAAGAGAGAGGAGAGAAAAGAAAGAGAGAGAAAAAGAGAGAGAGAAAAGGAGAGAGAAAAGAGAGGAGGGAGAGAGAGAGAGAGAGAGAGAGAGACAAAACAGACAGACAGGGGCAACCCGACAGACAAAGACAAAACAACAGACAAAACAGACCCGACAGCAGACAGACAGAAAAAACCCGAGACAGAAACAGACATAGAAGGAAAAGAGGAGAGAGAGAGAGGGAGAGAGAGAAGAAGGGGAGAGAGGGGAGAGAGAGGGAGAGAGAGAGGGAGAAAAAGAGAGAGGAAACGTAAATGGGTGTACAAAAAAACAGGGAAAAACCAGAAGAGTGTTTCCCTTTTCCCCTCCCCTTTAAAACTATATACTTCCAAAATTTTATTTAAGTCTTGTTTTTCTATTTCTGAATGATTGACGCAGGGCTATTTTAAACGGACCCTCCCAAACCCCCTTTTCCCCCCACCTCCCGACTCCCTCCCCCCCACTTTCCCCCCCTTACCTTCTCCCTCACTCCGGGGGGCCCCCCCACTCCCTCCCTCACCCCTTCCCTCACTCCCCCCCCAAATCCATCCCCCCTCCTTCCCCCCACTCCCCCCCTCCCGCCCCCCCACCCTTTTCCCTCACTCCCCCCTCACTCCCTCCCTCAAACCCTCCCTCCCCCTTCTCCCTCCCCTCCCTCCCTTTCCCCTCCCTCACCTCCCTTCCCCCTTTACTTTCCCTTTTCCCTCCTCCCTCCCTTACCCCCTCCCTCAATTTCCCCCCTCACTCCCCCCCCCTCCAACCCCTTTTTCCCTCACTTTTTCCCTCCCTCATCCATCCCTCAAATCCCCTTTCCCCACTCCCTCCTCCCCCTTCTCCCCACTCCCTCCCTCACTCCCTCCCCACTCCCTCCCTTACCTTTTCCTCACCCCTCCCCCCACCCCACTCCCCCCACTCCCTCCCTCACCTCTCCCTTTACTCCCTCCCCCACTCCCTCACTCACCTTTTTCCCTCACTCCCCCCTCACCCCCCCCTCACTCCCCCCTCACCTTTTTCCCCCCACCTCCACCCTCACCCCCCTCCCCCCACTCCCTCCCCACCTTTTCCCCTCACTTTTTCCCCCCCTCACTTCCCCCCCATCCCCCCCTCACCCCCCTACCCCCACTCCCTCCCCCACTTTCCCCCCCTCAAAACCCCTTCCCCCCCCCACTCCCCCCCCCTTTTACAAACCCCCCCTCATCCCTCCCTCAAACCCTTCTCCCCCACTTTCCCCCCCTCACTCCACCCCCCAAAATCCCCCCCCCCACCTTTTCCCCCACTTCCCCCCCTCACCTCCTCCCCCAGCCCCTCCCAAAACTCCCCTCCCTCACCCCCCCTCTCAAACCCCCCTTTCCCCCACCCCCGCCCTCACCCCTCCAAAACCCCCTCCCTCAATTTCCCCCCCTCACCCCCCTCCCCACCCCCTCCCCACCCCCTCCCTTCCCCCCCCTCCCCTTTACCCCCCCCTCACCCCCCCCCTCACCCCTCCAACACCCCCTCCCTCACCCCCACCCACCCCCCCCTCACCCCCTCTCACCCCCCCCCCCTCACCCCCAAACCCCCCACCCCCCCAAAACCCCCCCACTCACCCCCCCCCCCCTCAACCCCCCCCCTCCCCCCTCCCCCCACCCCCCCTCCCCCCCCTCCCCCCACCCCCCCCCCTCACCCCCCCCCCTCACCCCCCCCCCCCCCCTCCCTCCCCCCTCCCTCACGCCCCCCCCCTCACCCCCCCCCCTCACCCCCCCCTCACCCCCCCTCCCCCCCCTCCCTCCCCCCCCTTTCCCCCACCCCCCCCCCTCACCCCTCCCAACCCGCCCCCCCTCACCCCCCCCCCTCACCCCCCCCCTCACCCCCCTCTCTCACCCCCCTCCCTTTTACCCCCGCCCTCCACCCCTCCCCCAAAACCCCCCAAATCACCCCCCCCCTCACCCCCTCCCTTTACCCCCTTTCCCCAACCCCCCCCCTACCCCCCCCCCACCCCCTCCCTCAAAACCCCCCCCTCACCCCCCCCCCCTCACCCCCTCCCCCCCCCCACCCCCTCCCTCCCAAAACCCCCCCCAACCCCCCCCCCACCCCCTCCCCACCCCCCCAACCCCCCCCCTCACCCCCGCCCTCACCCCCTCCAACAACCCCCCCACTCCCCCCTCCCCACCCCCCCTTTTCCCCCCTCCCACCCCCCTCCCTCAAACCCCCCCCTCCCCCCCTCCCTCACCCCCTTTCCCCCCACCCCCCCCTCACCCCCTCCCTTTACCCCCTTTCCCCAACCCCCCCCCCACCCCCCCCCCTCACCCCCGCCCTCCCCCCCTCCAACAAACCCCCCCCCTCACCCCCTCCCTCACCCCCCCCCCTCACCCCCTCTCTCACCCCCCCCCCTCACCCCCCCCCCCTCCCCCCAACACCCCCTCAAATCACCCCCCCCTCACCCCCCCCTTTACCCCCTCCCTCACCCCCTCACCACCCCCCACCCTCACCCCCCCTTCCCCTACCCCCTCCCTCACCCCCCCCTACCCCCCTCCCTCACCCCCCCCTCAAACCCCCCCCTCCACCCCCTCCCTCCCCCCTCCCCCAAACCCCCTCCCCCCCCCCCCTCCCTCACCCCCCCCCTCCCCCACGCCCCTCCCTCACCCCCTCCCTCCCCTTCCCCCCAGGGTACTGCTCCCCATAAATTTAAATCTAAAAATCTTACATTAGGGCACGAGACCAGAATGGGTGGGGATTAAATTTCCTGTCCTGCAGATTAAAATTTTTACCTGTCCCAGAGTATTATTACCTGCCTGCGAAACATTTTACCTTTCCGCAGAGTTTTTTTACTACCTGGGCCTGCAAAAGTATTACAAACCCTTTCCCGCAGAGTTTTTATTTCCCCGTCCTGCAGAAACATTATTACCTTCCCCCGCAATATTACTACCTGTCCTGCAGAGTAAATTTTACCTGTCCTGCCCGAAATATTATTACGCTTTTCCGCAGAGTATTATTTCCGTCCTGCAAAAAGTATTAAATTTCCCGCCTGCAAAACTTTTACCGGGCCGCAGAGGATTATTACCTGTCCCGCAAGAGTATTTTTTACCTGCCTGCAGAGTATTTTTACCTTCCTGCAGATAAATTTTTACCCCCGCCTGCAGAGTAAAATTTTTACCTGCCCCGCAGAGTATTATTACCTGTCCCGCAGAGTATTATTACCTGTCCTGCGAAATATTATTAAACCTTTCCCGCAAGGGATTATTAAAACCCTTTCCCCGCAAGTATTAAATTTCCTGTCCTGCCAAGTAAATTTTTACCTTTCCCTGCAATAAAATTACCGTCCGCAAGTATTATTAACCCCGTCCTGCAGAGTATTATTACCTGTCCTTCAGAGTATTATTACCTGTCCGCCCAAATATTATTAAAACCTTTTCCCCGCAGAGTATTATCACCTGTCCCGCAGAGTAAATTTTTACCTTTTCCTGCCCGATAAATTTTTACCGTCCGCAGAGTATTATTTCCTGTCCCCGCAAGTAAATTTTTACCTGTCCCGCAGAGTAAATTTTTACCCTTCCTGCAAGTATTCTTTAAACCCGTCCCTGCAAAAGTATTATTACCTGCCCCGCCGAGTATTATTCCCCGTCCTGCAAAAGTATTTACCTGTCCTGCAGAGTATTTTATTTCCTGTCCTGCGAGTTTTTACTAAACCCGTCCCGGCAGAGTATTATTACCCTGTCCCCCCCCGAGTATTTTTACCGTTTTCCGGCCTTAAGGGGTATTTTCCTGTCCCCGCAAGTATTATTACCTTCCTGCAGAGTTTTTATTACCTTTTCCCCGCCCGAGTATTATTACCGTCCTGCAAAAGTTTTTATTTTCCTTTTTCCCGCGAGTATTATTTCCCCGTCCCCGCAGAGATTATTACCCCGTTTTGCAGAGTAAATTTTTACCTGTCCTGCAGAGTTTTTTACCTGTCCTGCAGAGTATTAATTTCCTGTCCCCGCAGAGAATTTTACCTGACCTCAGAGTATTAATAAACCCGTCCTTCAGAGTAATTTTTCCCCCCCTGCAGAGTATTATTAAACCCGTCCTGCAAAAAATTAAATTTCCTGTCCTGCAAATAAATTTTTACCTGTCCCCGCAAATAAATTTTTTACCGTTCCCCGGGCCCAATATTATTACCTGTCCTGCAGAAATAAATTTTTACCCCTTTCCCGCAGAGTAAAATTTTTACCTGTCCCTTTCAGAGTATAAATTTCCTGTCCTGCAGAGTATTATTACCTGTCCTCAATATTTTTTTTTTTTTTTTTTTTTTTTTTTTTTTTTTTTTTTTTTTTTTTTTTTTTTTTTTTTTTTTTTTTTTTTAAAATTTTAAAAATTTTTTTTTTTTGTTTTTTTAAAATTTAAATTTCCCGTCCTGCAGAGTATTTTTAAAAAGTCCCGCAGAGTTTTTATTACCTGTCCTGCAGAGTATTAAATTTCCAGTCCCTGCAGAGTATTATTAAAACCCGTCCGCAAGTATTATTACCTTTCCCGCGAGTATTATTACCTGTCCCTGCAGAGTATTTTTAAACCCGGGCCTTTTTGAGTAAATTTTTACCTGCCTGCAGAGTATTTTTTACCTGTCCTGCAGATATTATTACCTGTCCCCGCAGAGTAATTTTTACCCTGTCCGCAGAGTAAATTTTTACCTGTCCCCGCAGAGTATTTTTTACCCCGTTTCCCGCAGAGTATTAAATTTCCTGTCCTGCAGAGTATTTTACCTGGGCCCGGCAGAGTAATATTACCTTCCTGCAGAGTATTATTTTTTTGTCCTGCAGATTTTTTTACCTGCCTGCAGAGTATTTTTACCTGTCCTGGGAATTTTTATTAAACCCGTCCGGCAGGTAATTTTACCTTCCTGCAGAGTTTTTATTACCTGTCCCGCAGAGTAAAATTTTTACCCCGTTTCCCCCCCAGAAATATTATTACCTGTCCTGCAGGGGTAAATTTTTAAACCCGTCCGCAGAGTATTATTACCTGGGCCGCAGGTAAATTTTTACCTGTTTTTCCCGCAGATTTTAAAATTTCCCGTCCTTCAAAAAGTATTAATTTCCTGTCCCCGCAGAGTAAAAATTTCCTGGGCCTGCAGAGAAATTTTTACCTGTCCCCGCAAGGAAATATTATTACCCGTCCTGCAGAGTATTAAATTTCCCGTCCTGCAGGTATTAAAACCTTCCTCAGAGTATTTTAAACCCGTCCCTGCCGAGTAAATTTTTACCTTCCTCGAGTATTATTTTTTGTCCTGAGAGTATTAATTTTCCTGTCCTGCCAAAAGTAAAAAATTACCTGTCCTGCAGAAATAATTTTACCTGTCCTGCAGAGTATTACTACCTGTCCTGCAGAGTATTACTACCTGCCCTGCAGAGTATTACTACCTGTCCTGCAGAGTACTACTACCTGTCCTGCAGAGTATTACTACCTGTCCTGCAGAGTTAAGTTCAATTACTACCTGTCCTGCAGAGTATTACTACCTGTCCTGCAGAGTATTACTACCTGTCCTGCAGAGTATTACTACCTGTCCTGCAGAGTATTACTAACTGTCTGCTGAGTATTACTACCTGTCCTGCAGAGTATTATTACCTGTCCTGCAGAGTATTATACCTGTCTGCAGAGTATTACTACCTGTCCTGCAGAGTATTACTACCTGTCCTGCAGAGTATTATTACCTGTCCTGCAGAGTATATTACCTGTCCTGCAGAGTATTACTACCTGTCCTGCAGAGTATTACTCCCTGTCCTGCAGAGTATTATACCTTTTCCTGCAGAGTATTATCCTGTCTCCAGAGTATTACTACTGTCCTGCAGAGTATTACTACCTGTCCTGCAGAGTATTACTACCTGTCCTGCAGAGTATTACTACCTGTCCTGCAGAGTATTACTACCTGTCCTGCAGAGTATTACTACTGTCCTGCAGAGTATTATTACCTGTCCTGCAGATGTATTATTACCTGTCCTGCAGAGTTTTAAATACCTGTCTGCAGAGTATTACTACCTGTCTGCAGAGTATTATTACCTGTCCTGCAGAGTATTATTACCTGTCCTGCAGAGTATTACTACCTGTCCTGCAGAGTATTACTACCTGTCCTGCAAGTATTATACCTGTCCTGCAGAGTATTACTACCTGTCCTGCAGAGTTTTACTACCTGTCCTGCAGAGTATTACTACCTCTCCTGCAGAGTATTACTATCTGTCTGCAGAGTATTACTCCTGTCCTGCAGAGTATTACTACCTGTCCTGCAGAGTATTACTACTGTCCTGCGAGTTACTATGTCCTGAGAGTATTATTACCTGTCTGCAGAGTATTATTACCTGTCCTGCAGAGTATTATTACCTGTCCTGCAGAGTATTATTACCTGTCCTGCAGAGTATTATTACCTGTCCTGCAGAGTATTATACTGTCCTGCAGAGTATTATACCTGTCCTGCAGAGTTTTATTACTGTCCTGCAGAGTATTACTCCCTGTCCTGCAGAGTATTACTACCTGTCCTGCAGAGTTTTAAACTACCTGTCCTGCAGAGTATTACATGTCCTGCAGTATTATTACCTGTCCTGCAGAGTATTATTACCTGTCCTGCAGAGTATTATTACCTGTCCTGCAGAGTATTATTACCTGCCCTGCAGAGTATTATTACCTGTCCTGCAGAGTATTATTACCTGTCCTGCAGAGTATTATTACCTGTCCTGCAGAGTATTATTACCTGTCCTGCAGAGTATTATTACCTGTCCTGCAGAGTATTATTACCTGTCCTGCAGAGTATTACTACCTGTCCTGCAGAGTATTACTACCTGTCCTGCAGAGTATTACTACCTGTCCTGCAGAGTATTTACTACCTGTCCTGCAGGTATTACTACCTGTCCTGCAGAGTATTACTACTGTCTGCAGAGTATTACTACCTGTCCTGCAGAGTATTACTACCTGTCCTGCAGAGTATTACTACCTTCCTGCAGAGTATTACTACTGTCCTGCAGAGTATTATTACCTGTCCTGCAGAGTATTATTACCTGTCCTGCAGAGTATTATTACCTGTCCTGCAGAGTATTATTACCTGTCCTGCAGAGTATTATTACCTGCCCTGCAGAGTATTATTACTGTCCTGCAGAGTATTATTACCTGTCCTGAGTATATACCTGTCTGAGATTAAATTTTTGCATTTACTACTGTCCTGCAGAGTATTACTACCTGTCTTGCAGAGTATACTACCTGTCCTGCAGAGTATTACTACTGTCCTGCAGAGTATTATATGTCGCAGAGTATTATACTGTCCTGCAGATTTATTACCTGTCTGCAGAGTATTACTACCTGTCCTGCAGGTATTATACCTGTCCTGCAGAGTATTACTACTGTCCTGCAGAGTATTATTACCTGTCCTGCAGAGTATTACTACCTGTCCTGCAGAGTATTACTACCTGTCCTGCAGAGTATTACTACTGTCGCTGCAGATTTTAAATACCTGTCCGCAGAGTATTACTACCTGTCCTGCAAAGTATTATTACCTGTCCTGCGAGTTTATTACTACCTGTCCTGCAGAGTATTTACCTGTCCTGCAGAGTATAATACTGCCTGCAGAGTATTACTACTGTCCTGCAGAGTTTACTACCTGTCCTGCAGAGTAATTATACCTGTCCTGCAGAGTATTACTACCTGTCCTGCAGAGTATTACTACCTGTCCTGCAGAGTATTACTACCTGTCCTGCAAGGTATTACTACCTGCCATGCAGAGTATTACTACTGCCCTGCATTTGTCTACCTGTCCTGCAGAGTATTATCCCTGTCCTGCAGAGTATTACTACCTGTCCTGCAGAGTATTACTACCTGTCCTGCAGAGTATTTGCAATATTACCTGTCCTGCAGAGTATTACTGCCTGTCCTGCAGATGTTACTACCTGTCCTGAAAGAGTATTACTATCTGTCCTGCAGAGTATTACTACCTGTCCTGCAGAGTATTACTACCTGTCTGCAAAGTATTACTACCTGTCCGCAGAGTATTACTACCTGCCCTGCAGAGTATTACTACCTATCCTGCAGAGTATTATTTACCTGTCCTGCAGGTATTACTACCTGTTCCTGCAGAGTATTATTACCTGCCCTGCAGAGTATTATTACCTGTCCTGCAGAGTATTATTACCTGTCCTGCAGAGTATTACTACCTGTCCTGCAGAGTATTATTACCTGTCCTGCAGAGTATTATTACCTGTCCTGCAGAGTATTATTACCTGTCCTGCAGAGTATTACTACCTGTCCTGCAGAGTATTACTACCTGTCCTGCAGAGTATTACTACCTGTCCTGCAGAGTATTACTACCTGTCCTGCAGAGTATTACTACTGTCTGCAGAGTATTATACCTGTCTGCAGAGTATTATTTACCTGTCCTGCAGAGTAATTATACCTGTCCTGCAGAGTATTACTACCTGTCCTGCAGAGTATTATTACCTGTCCCTGCAGAGTATTATTACCTGTCCTGCAGAGTATTATACTGTCCTGCAGAGTATTACTACCTGTCCTGCAGAGTATTATTACCTGTCCTGTAGAGTAATTTTTAAACCTGTCCTGCAGAGTATTACTACTGTCCTGCAGTATTACTACCTGTCCTGCAAGTATTACTACCTGTCCTGCAGAGTATTACTACCTGTCCTGCAGAGTATTACTACCTGTCCTGCAGAGTATTACTACTGTCCTGCAGAGTATTATATCTTGTCCTGCAGAGTATTACTACCTGTCCTGCAGAGTATTACTACCTGTCCTGCAGAGTATTACTACCTGTCCTGCATTTTTCCCCCCAGAGTATTTATACCTGTCCTGCAGAGTATTATTACCTGTCCTGCAGAGTATTATTACCTGTCCTGCAGAGTATTATTACCTGTCCTGCAGAGTATTATTACCTGTCCTGCAGAGTATTATTACCTGTCCTGCAGAGTATTACTACCTGTCCTGCAGAGTATTACTCCCTGTCCTGCAGAGTTATTACTACCTGTCCTGCAGAGTATTACTACCTGTCCTGCAGAGTATTACTACCTGTCCTGCGAGTTATTACTCTACCTGCAGAGTATTACTACTGTCCTGCGGGTATTACTACCTGTCTGCAGAGTATTACTACCAGTCCTGCAGAGTATTACTACCTGTCTGCAGAGTATTACACCTGTCCTGCAGAGTATTATTACCTGTCCTGCAGAGTATTATTACCTGTCCTGCAGAGTATTACTACCTGTCCTGCAGAGTATTACTACCTGTCCTGCAGAGTATTATTACCTGTTCCTGCAGAGTATTTTTAAACCTGTCCTGCAGAGTATTACTACCTGTCCTGCAGAGTATTACTACTGTCCTGCAGAGTATTACTACCTGTCCTGCAGAGTATTACTACCTGTCCTGCAGAGTACTACTACTGTCCTGCAGAGTTTTTACTACCTGTCCTTCAGAGTATTACTACCTGTCTGCAGAGTATTACTACCTGTCCTGCAGAGTATTACTACCTGTCCTGCAGAGTATTACTACCTGTCCTGCAGAGTATTACTACCTGTCCTGCAGAGTATTACTACCTGTCCTGCAGAGTATTACTACCTGTCCTGCAGAGTATTATTACCTGTCCTGCAGAGTATTATTACCTGTCCTGCAGAGTATTACTACATGTCCTGCAGAGTATTACTACCTGTCCTGCAGAGTATTATTACCTGTCCTGCAGAGTATTATTACCTGTCCTGCAGAGTATTACTACCTGTCCTGCAGAGTATTACTACCTGTCCTGCAGAGTATTACTACGTCCTGCAGAGTATTACTACCTGTCCTGCAGAGTATTACTATCTGTCCTGCAGAGTATTACTACCTGTCCTGCAGAGTATTACTACCTGTCCTGCAGAGTATTACTACCTGTCCTGCAGAGTATTACTACCTGTCCTGCAGAGTATTTACTACCTGCCCTGCAGAGTATTATTACCTGTCCTGCAGAGTATTATTACCTGTCCTGCAGAGTATTACTACCTGTCCTGCAGAGTATTACTACCTGTCCTGCAGAGTATTATTACCTGTCCTGCAGAGTATTATTACCTGTCCTGCAGAGTATTACTACCTGTCCTGCAGAGTATTACTACCTGTCCTGCAAAGTATTACTACCTGTCCTGCAGAGTATTACTACCTGTCCTGCAGAGTATTTACTACCTGTCCTGCAGAGTATTATTTACCTCTCCTGCAGAGTATTACTATCTGTCCTGCAGAGTATTACTACCTGTCCTGCAGAGTATTACTACCTGTCCTGCAGAGTATTACTACCTGTCCTGCAGAGTATTACTACCTGTCCTGCAGAGTATTATTACCTGTCCTGCAGAGTATTATTACCTGTCCTGCAGAGTATTACTACCTGTCCTGCAGAGTATTATTACCTGTCCTGCAGAGTATTACTACCTGTCCTGCAGAGTATTACTACATGTCCTGCAGAGTATTACTACCTGTCCTGCAGAGTATTATTACCTGTCTGCAGAGTATTACTCCTGTCCTGAGAGTATTACTACCTGTCCTGCAGAGTATTACTACCTGTCCTGCAGAGTATTACTACCTGTCCTGCAGAGTATTATTACCTGTCCTGCAGAGTATTACTACCTGTCCTGCAGAGTATTATTACCTGTCCTGCAGAGTATTATTACCTGTCCTGCAGAGTATTATTACCTGTCCTGCAGAGTATTATTACCTGTCCTGCAGAGTATTATTACCTGTCCTGCAGAGTATTATTACCTGTCCTGCAGAGTATTTATTACCTGTCCTGCAGAGTATTACTACCTGCCCCTGCAGAGTATTACTACCTGTCCTGCAGAGTATTACTACCTGTCCTGCAGAGTATTACTACCTGTCCTGCAGAGTATACTACCTGTTCCTGCAGAGTATTACTACCTGTCCTGCAGAGTATTACTATCTGTCCTGCAGAGTATTACTACCTGTCCTGCAGAGTATTACTACCTGTCCTGCAGAGTATTACTACCTGTCCTGCAGAGTATTACTACCTGTCCCTGCAGAGTATTTTACCTGTCCTGCAGAGTATTATTACCTGTCCTGCAGAGTATTATACCTGTCCTGCAGAGTATTACTACCTGTCCTGCAGAGTATTACTACCTGTCCTGCAGAGTATTATTACCTGTCCTGCAGAGTATTATTACCTGTCCTGCAGAGTATTACTACCTGTCCTGCAGAGTATTACTACCTGTCCTGCAGAGTATTACTACCTGTCCTGCAGAGTATTACTACCTGTCTTGCAGAGTACTACTACCTGTCCTGCAGAGTATTACTACCTGTCCTGCAGAGTATTACTACCTGTCCTGCAGAGTATTACTACCTGTCCTGCAGAGTATTACTACCTGTCCTGCAGAGTATTACTACCTGTCCTGCAGAGTATTACTACCTGTCCTGCAGAGTTACTACCTGTCTGCAGAGTATTATTACCTGTCCTGCAGAGTATTATTACCTGTCCTGCAGAGTATTACTACATGTCCTGCAGAGTATTACTACCTGTCCTGCAGAGTATTATTACCTGTCCTGCAGAGTATTATTACCTGTCCTGCAGAGTATTACTACCTGTCCTGCAGAGTATTACTACCTGTCCTGCAGAGTATTACTACCTGTCCTGCAGAGTATTACTACCTGTCCTGCAGAGTATTACTATCTGTCTGCAGAGTATTACTACCTGTCCGCAGAGTATTACTACCTGTCCTGCAGAGTATTACTACCTGTCCTGCAGAGTATTACCCTGTCCTGCAGAGTATTACTAACCTGTCCTGCAGAGTATTTTATCCCTGTCCTGCAGAGTTTTTATTACCTGTCCGCAGGTTTACTACCTGTCTGCAGATTTATTATCCCTGTCCTGCAGAGTATTATTACCTGTCCTGCAGAGTATTATTACCTGTCCTGCAGAGTATTACTACCTGTCCTGCAGAGTATTACTACCTGTCCTGCAAAGTATTACTACCTGTCCTGCAGAGTATTACTACCTGTCCTGCAGAGTATTACTACCTGTCCTGCAGAGTATTACTACCTCTCCTGCAGAGTATTACTATCTGTCCTGCAGAGTATTACTACCTGTCCTGCAGAGTATTACTACCTGTCCTGCAGAGAAATTACTACCTGTCCTGCAGAGTATTACTACCTGTCCTGCAGGTATTATTTACCTGTCTGCAGAGTATTATTACCTGTCCTGCAGAGTATTACTACCTGTCCTGCAGAGTATTATTACCTGTCCTGCAGAGTATTACTACCTGTCCTGCAGAGTATTATTACCTGTCCTGCAGAGTATTACTACCTGTCCTGCAGAGTATTACTACATGTCCTGCAGAGTATTACTACCTGTCCTGCAGAGTATTATTACCTGTCCTGCAGAGTATTACTACCTGTCCTGCAGAGTATTACTACCTGTCCTGCAGAGTATTACTACCTGTCCTGCAGAGTATTACTACCTGTCCTGCAGAGTATTATTACCTGTCCTGCAGAGTATTACTACCTGTCCTGCAGAGTATTACTACCTGTCCTGCAGAGTATTATTACCTGTCCTGCAGAGTAGTAATAACTAACTGGATCTACTTCAACTTTTTGCAAATAGAACTGAAAGAAATGGTATGTTTACCCTTGAAAGTTTTCCACTTTTGCCTTTCTGACCAGACGTCAACTGTGGTCAGAAATGTAAGCCCTTGACTTTTTCTAAGGCCTTTCAATGGCTAGAAAATTCCAGAGATTGGCGAATCATGAGAGATTTTATAGTATTTTCACGACACTTATGATTACCAATTTTTTTACTACCTCATCTTCTAAAAACAGGGAAATTCCTATGTAGATTCTCCAAATCAAAATGAGAATGCTTAGGGCGAAAGTTATTAGATTGTGGCATCCCAAGAGTAACTTATATTTTAAACGGCGTATGTGACACATCCATATAGTCGTGCCCTCCTGACCAGTGAACCAGATGCTGAGGGTATAATGAGCAGTGCCCCCCTCATTATGCTGGCAACTTGGTTTAACCAGCTAATAACAAGGAAACCCATCAGTGTTGGACACGATACTGAACACTGGTGAATCAACACTGGCGGACTTACCTACAAGTCTGGTTGACATCAGTTCTCTTTGTGTCTCTTGTGTACAAATTACTATCCTGTACGTACCCCCTGTTAATATTGTACATATTATTGCCTGCTTTGGTGAAGGAAATTATGAGTAGTGGACCCCCGGTTTACGTTCATTCCAGAAGTATGTTCAGGTGCCAGTACTGACCGAATTTGATCCCATAAGGAATATTGTGAATTAGATTAGTCCATTTCAAACCCCCAAACATACACATACAAGCGCACTTACAAAAATTCACTTACATAATTGGTCGCATTGGGAGGTGATCGTAAACCGGGGGTTCACTGTATTTACTTACTGTAGCCTTCTGTTCGTTTCTCTGCTAAGTTGGTTTAATTCTACTGTTTTATTTAGGATATTGTTGTAAAGAGAAGCATAAATATGAAAGCATTGAAGAAATAAATTGATCTGTAGCCATAATAGCTCTCAGGATATATTGTGACTAATGACGTCATCATATCGACCCAGCAGTCAAATAATCTCTAAAAGTTACTTACAAACTGACTGTTGTAATGGGTCGGAGTTATCCATATTTGTCTGAACTCTGACAATGATGAGATGTTGTCTTGAGGGTGTGATCTTCGGTCTACTTAAAGAGGGTTATAATCAGCGGCTACATCGGAAGGGCAAGTGGGGAATACTAGCAAAAAACTAACTAAACTCTCGTAGCCATAGAATTTGACTTGTGCAACATCTGAGAATCTTTATTGCAGAAATGGTTCGCCAGCCAATGGCTTCTTCCGTCCAATACAGAGAAGAACGGTGGAAGATGAGGAGGAATTTGAGGTAATCAGTCCTAATCTTCCACCTTTCTTGTCTGTATTGGACTGAGGAAGCCGCTGGCTGGAGAAACGTTCCCACAATGAAGATATTTGTCTTATATGACAGAACATTCTAGTACTCTAACTTTTAGTGTCGATCTGGAATGCTCATTTTTGTTTTCATTTCTTGAAAAGTATAAGTGACAGAATAAGTATGAGAAGCAGTGGTGACGTTGTCACAACAAACAAAAGCTCGCGCTAAAGCCAGTCAGGATCGGTTTTAACAGCAGATTGAATCCCCTAAATTTATCTCTGGTCAACAAAAACCGGTGCTAACTCCCCCTGGCTAGTTTGCTAGCTAATTTCTCCAACTTCAGCTTTATCCTCCTGATCTATTATTTCCAATTTTTCCACCATTTCTAACATTTTTCTCTTTATCCTCACAAGCTACACCTTTCTAACTTTTCCTGTTCGTTCCTATCCTCACAGGCTATACTTTTCCTGGCGAGATAACTTCACCCTCACGTAGTAACATAGTAAATAATGGACAGATCTAGAGCTCCTTCCCAGAAGAACTCATCTCTTTCCCACAACTTATAAACAAAACTTGAAGACATTCAACTTTGTACACACACGATGTCTCCTGGAGAAAAATACCGACGCTGTACGTGTCTATGTCAGATATAGAAAACGAAAGTTGGGGCAGCACCGCACCTTGAGGAACACAGCTTTTCTCTGTTACTCTCTGAGTTATATCACTTGTGATGTTAAGTTTCTTTTTTCTAGATAAGAAAAAATAGACGAAGAAAGTTGACAATGAATCTTAGATACTTAAGGAAGAGTGAGGGAAGAACACATGTTTTAACTGATTACTGCAAAAACAGTTGTTTTATTACTACTAAAACAGTTGTTTTATTGCTATTAAAACAGTTGTTTTATTGCTATTAAAACATTTGTTTTATTGTTACTGGAATAGTTGTTTTATTACTGCAAAAAGAGTTCTTTTATTACTACTAAAACAGTTGTTTTATTACTACTAAAACAGTTGTTTTATTACTACTAAAACAGTTGTTTTATTACTACTAAAACAGTTGTTTTATTATTGTAAAATAATTGTTTTATTACTACTAAAACTGTTGTTTTGTTACTACTAAAACAATTATATTATTGCTACTAAAATAGTTATTTTATTACTACTAAAACAGTTGTTTTATTACTACTAAAACAGTTGTTTTATTACTACTAAAACAGTTGTTTTATTACTACTAAAACAGTTGTTTTATTATTGTAAAATAATTGTTTTATTACTACTAAAAACTGTTGTTTTGTTACTACTAAAACAATTATATTATTGCTACTAAAATAGTTATTTTATTACTAATTAATATATATATATATTATATATATATTATATATATATATATATATATATCTATATATATATATATATTATATAATATATATATATATATATATATATATATAATTATATATATATATATATATATATATATATATATATATTATACCGTGAGCTGTATCATACCTCTGCTTATAGCTATGTATGGATCCTGCCTCCACTACATCGATTCCCAAACTATTCCACTTGCTGACTACTCTGTGGATGAAGAAATACTTCCTAACATCCCTGTGAATCATCTGTGTCTTCAACTTCCAACTGTGTCTCCTTGTTGCTGTGTCCAGTCTCTGGAACATCCTGTCTTTGTCCACCTTGTCAATTCCTCTCAGAATTTTGTATGTCGTTATCATGTCCTCCCTATCTCTCTTGTCCTCCAGTGTCGTGTGTTTGTGTGTGTGTGTTAGTTACCATTTTGTCCTAGGCACATGTCGATTAGACACTAGGCCTGTAGTATATGTGTGTGTGTGTGTAAGTGTGTGCGTGTTGTGTGTGTGCGTGCGTGTGTATGTGTGTGCGTGTTGGTGTGTGTGTGTGTGTGTGTATGTGTGTGTACTCACCTAATTGTGGCTGCAGGGGTCGAGTCACAGCCGTGTGTGTCAATAATACTCCAAAACAGCTTAAAAGTATAACGAATGGAAAGTTCAAGACAAGGTTTACGCAGGACGAGGCACAATGACCTTTGCAAAACTGCGATTGCATTCACAGGTTGAGGATTTACAATGTTGCAATTGAAATCAATGATATGCTGCAATTCTCACCGCAATCATCCAGAGAGATGGAAACCGTCCCACTGATGCTAGCTCAATCCAGCTGATAGATGGAATTAGTGAGTTCGCTGAACTGGAAGAGTGGATGTTCCAGGTGAATTCTGAAAAGTCTTTTGAGATATATTTCTGTTGAGTGAATGGACACTGATGCAAGTTATGTGACATTTTATTGTGGCAACGTTTCGCTCTCCAGAAGCTTTGTCAATCCGGCTTGATAAAGCTCCAGAAGACCGAAACGTTGCCACCCAAAAATGTTAGATTAGTTGCATCTGTGTCATTCGCCGAACATTCTGCCTATAATCTTACCATCATGGACATATTTCTGCTTTGGTAATTATTCTTAATCTCAGTTTTCAACTCAGACTGAAGTGTGGTCAGCTGACCATACTGCAACCAGCGCTGTCTTCATCTCACCTCAGCTCACTGAAGACCGAATGAAGAACAAATTTAACAAGAGTTTATTTGTCTCCTTCACACTAATTGATATCAAGACAGTAACAGTAAAAACTCTGATATCTCAGGATATAAGTCGTGGGTGAAAATCCAAGCATAACACAAGGAAAAACAGGAGGTTTGAGAAATATTAAAAAGAGGTGAAAAACGGATTCAGTATTTTCCAGCATATAAGGCGCACCTTGTTTTTGGTCCCACCAGAAGTCTTGGAAAAGTGCCATGTGCCTTATATGCTCAAGGTCAGGGTCAAGGGTAGGCTTTGCGTTACGCTTTAGCGTAAAGTAAAAGGGTAATTAGCCCTTGAATATGATTACTGTTGTTACCGTTATGACACTTCTGTAGTGCGTCTTATATGCTATAAAATACGGTAATACCCGAAAGATGCAGGAGAAGCCTGCACCTGCAAACATATCCAACAGATGGCACTAATAAATTCTGTCTTAAAGCGGCTAGGAACCTCCTAAAGTCTGGAAAAAGGCATTAGAGAAATATTTATACGCTTACACCTCAGGTCCTTTTATCAGAGTCCAGAACAGTGCGAGTGATATTGTCAGGTGAATAATTGCTTTCCTGTACGGTAAATCTTGTTAAAAGTTACTTTGAATTACGTTTAAATTCCGTAAATTACTGAACTTGTCATATTATGTAAATAGTATCATTAAATTACATAAACATAGGCTTAAAATTTTTTTTTTTTTAAGCTGGATATTGTTTGGAGTGGCGTGGCCAGTACAGTCCCTCCTGACTGCTGAAGGTTCTGAACCAGTATGACCAGCTCAGTCCCTCCTGACTGCTGAAGGTTCTGAACCAGTATGACCAGCTCAGTCCCTCCTGACTGCTGAAGGTTCTAAACCCAGTATGACCAGCTCAGTCCCCCTGACTGCTGAAGGTTTCTAAACCCAAAGTATGACCAGCTCAGTCCCTCCTGACTGCTGAAGGTTCTGAACCAGTATGACAGCTCAGTCCTCCTGACTGCTGAAGGTCTGAACAGTATGACCAGCTCAGTCCCTCCTGACTGCTGAAGGTTCTGAACCATTATGACAAGCTCTCCCTCTGACTGCTGAAGGTTCGAACCGTGTATGACCAGCTCAGTCCCTCCTGACTGCTGAAGGTTCTGAACCAGTATGACCAGCTCTGCCCTCAGATTATGAAGGTTCTGAACCATTTAATGACAGCTCAGTCCCTCCTGACTGCTGAAGGTTTGAACAGTATGACCAGCTACTCCCTCTGACTGCTGAAGGTTCTGAACCAGTATGACCAGCTCAGTCCCTCCTGATGCTGAAGGTCTGAAACCAGTATGACCAGCTCATCCCTCCTGACTGCTGAAGGTTCTGAACCAGTATGACCAGCTCAGTCCTCCTGACTGCTGAAGGTTCTGAACCAGCTATGACCAGCTCAGTCCCTCCTGACTGCTGAAGGTTCTGAACCAGTATGACCAGCTCAGTCCTCCTGACTGCTGAAGGTTCTGAACAGTATGACCAGCTCAGTCCCTCTGACTGCTGAAGGTTCTGAACCATTTATGACAGCTCAGTCCCTCCTGATGCTGAAGGTTCTGAACCAGTATGATCAGCTCAGTCCCTCCTGACTGCTGAAGGTTCTGAACCAGTATGACCAGCTCAGTCCCTCCTGACTGCTGAAGGTTCTGAACCAGTATGACCAGCTCAGTCCCTCCTGACTGCTGAAGGTTCTGAACCAGTATGACCAGCTCAGTCCCTCCTGACTGCTGAAGGTTCTGAACCAGTATGACCAGCTCAGTCCCTCCTGACTGCTGAAGGTTCTGAACCAGTATGACCAGCTCAGTCCCTCCTGACTGCTGAAGGTTCTAAACCCAGTATGACCAGCTCACTCCCTCCTGACTGCTGAAGGTTCTGAACCAGTATGACCAGCTCAGTCCCTCCTGACTGCTGAAGGTTCTTAAACCAGTATGACCAGCTCACTCCCTCCTGACTGCTGAAGGTTTTGAACCAGTATGACCAGCTCAGTCCCTCCTGACTGCTGAAGGTTCTGAACCAGTATGACAGCTCAGTCCCTCCTGACTGCTGAAGGTTCTGAACCAGTATGACCAGCTCAGTCCCTCCTGACTGCTGAAGGTTCTGAACCAGTATGACCAGCTCAGTCCCTCCTGACTGCTGAAGGTTCTGAACCAGTATGACCAGCTCAGTCCCTCCTGACTGCTGAAGGTTCTGAACCAGTATGACCAGCTCAGTCCCTCCTGACTGCTGAAGGTTCTGAACCAGTATGACCAGCTCACTCCCTCCTGACTGCTGAAGGTTCTGAACCAGTATGACCAGCTCAGTCCTCTGACTGCTGAAGTTCTGAACCAGTTAATGACCAGCTCAGTCCTCCTGACTGCTGAAGGTTCTGAACCAGTATGACCAGCTCAGTCCCTCCTGACTGCTGAAGGTTCTGAAACCAGTATGACCAGCTCAGTCCCTCCTGACTGCTCAAGGTTCTGAACCAGTATGACCAGCTCAGTCCCTCCTGACTGCTGAAGGTTCTGAACCAGCATGACCAGCTCAGTCCCTCCTGACTGCTGCAGGTTCTGAACCGGTATGACCATGCTCAGTCCCCCTGATGCTGAAGGTTCTGAAACAGTATGACCAGCTCAGTCCCTCCTGACTGCTGAAGGTTCTGAACCAGTATGACCAGCTCAGTCCCTCCTGACTGCTGAAGGTTCTGAACCAGTATGACCAGCTCAGTCCCTCCTGACTGCTGTAGGTTCTGAACCAGTATGACCAGCTCAGTCCCTCCTGACTCCTGAAGGTTCTGAACCAGTATGACCAGCTCAGTCCCTCCTGACTGCTGAAGGTTCTGAACCAGTGCGATAATGTGCTTAAACGAGGATAACTGACAGTGTGACCAGAGCTGTGGGGACGACTGACATTTTGAAGATTCTGACAGTGTGACCAGAGCTGTGGGGACGACTGACATTTCTGAAGATTCTGACAGTGTGACCAGAGCTGTGGGGACGACTGACATTTCTGAAGATTCCTGCTACCTATTGTCTGACTTCGTCGTGGTTAATGTGCGTTCTTCAGCTGACAGCCAAGTTTACATAATTAATCTTATAGTTATTCAAGTTGATAGCACTTATCTAATCCTCAATTATTATATCATCAATTTCGAGAAATAATTACTGTCATAGTACTTAATTTTGAAGTTGTGATTTAAATCAATTTATTTAAAAGTACTGATTTTTCGCTGTTCTTATTAAGCGAGGCCACAGCCAGGTCCAGACACTCTCTGATCCTTCGCTGTTCTTATTAAGCGAGGCCACAGCCAGGTCCAGACACTCTCTGATCCTTCGCTGTTCTTATTAAGCGAGGCCACAGCCAGGTCCAGACACTCTCTGATCCTTCGCTGTTCTTATTAAGCGAGGCCACAGCCAGGTCTAGACACTCTCTGATCCCTTGACCAAGTTGTTGTTTTTGGGGTTTATAGGGCCACTGACAGCATACGCCGTATTGAGCCCGCCTTGTCCAAGTTCTCAGCTTCGAACTTGTTACGTTATACCCACATTCTTTTGTGTAACCCATAAACGAACCGCTGGTTTCCAAGACCCAGGGCCACCGTACGTACTCTGAACCTGACAACGGTAAATAATAATAATAATAATAATAATTATAATAATAATAATATTATTATTATTATTATTATTATTATTATTATTATTATTATTATTGTCAGTAGCTGTAGTTGTACAATTATGACTACTACCAACAGGATGGTTATAGAGTGACTACCATCCACAGGATGGACATAGAGTGACAACCATCCACAGGATGGACATGGAGTGACAACCATCCACAAGATGGACATGGAGTGACAACCATCCACAGGATGGACATGGAGTGACAACCATCCACAGGATGGACATGGAGTGACAACCATCCACAGGATGGACATGGAGTGACAACCATCCACAGGATGGACATGGAGATCACAGTAAGAAGTCATAGTAATCACCAGACTCACAAAAGTAACATATTCCACTTGCAAAAATTAATATACCAGCGTAATATCAACAACAGAAACCCTTTTCTTTGCGACTGATAAGTTTAGCAAAAATTTGTTGTCCCAACGATTAATATGAGTTAGTGTGCTGTTGAAGTGACCTAAATAGAGGTAATCTTTTGAGAGCGGCAACCAGTCGGAGCTTAGAAGTGAGGCATTGTGTGTGTGTGTGTCTGTGTGTGTGGTGTGTGTGTGTGTGTGTGTGTGTTTTGTGTGTGTGTGTGTGTGTGTGTGTGTGTGTGTGTGTGTGTGTGTTGTGTGTGTGTTTGTGTGTGTGATATAAAGTTTTGCGTGAGTGGTAAGGACATTGTATACACTGGCTTGGTCACACATACCGGCCTAAAAGTATAATCCCATACAAAGCTTCAAGCCACAAAGAGTTATGTACGACACCATTAACGTCACAGCTACAATGTTAGGGTCTATCTCACCCCCCACACACTACTACAGTCAAATTTTGTAACAAATATACCTGGAGTATACCTGGAGGGAGTTTCGGGATCAACTCTCTCTCGCGGCCGGTCTGAGACCAGACCTATATATATAAATTTTATATATATATATATATATATTTTATATATATATATATATATATTATAAAATATATATATATATATATTAATATATATATTTTATATATATATATATATATTTATATATATATATCATATATTTTAAAATTTATATATATATATATATATATATATATATATTTATATATATATTTATATATTATATATATATATTTATATATATATATATAAAATATATATATATATATATATATAAAATATTATATATATATATTATATATATATTATATATATATATATATAATATACTTGTTTTTAAATATAGGGAGGTAGCACCACTAGAACTGTCCTGGGGACCTCATCCTCAGAGAAATGAATAAACTTGCTTCGGGGAAAAAACTAAGGTTCTCCCTGAAGCTGTTTGAGAATTTTCTCCTACCACCCCCTATATTTCAAGTATGTGTTATTTAAAGACAAAATACATTGGCCAAACATTCACAAAAATACAACAGAAAGTAAAACAACATAGGTAACTCAGAGCTACATCTCGAATACTTCGTCCAGCTCCCCTGCGGTGGGCCGCGTGCCCAGAATGCTGCAGGCATTTCCTCTCTGGTCGCAACACTGAGTCTTGAAAAGAGGAAGCTGGTCGCTCTTTGGTCCTTGGTTTTTTATGATGAGCTTTTCACCCAGGTCTTTGAGGAGCTTTAGAGCACACTTTCCCATGCTCTAAGGGTCTCCGACCCTATTGGGATGAAGTTATAGCATGGGGAAAGGTCTTCATATTTGCGGATCTTTTGGGTCTCCCTGTGGCTGGCAGCTCCACCCCCTTCCACTACGGAGTATGGCAAGTAGGTGTCTGCCAATGTGGCGGCACAGGTGTAGTCCCTGACAATCTGCTTTCCATCCTTCCAGGGTAGCATAGTGGCTCCATCAGAACGCTTTTGACTTCCGTCAGACCTCTGCACTTGGGGTTCCCGTTGAGCTGGGCCACGGGCTGTGGCGAGGCTTCTCTTTATGATGTCATTGACCTCATGTCTGGCATACTTCTCTTCTGCTGTGTAACACACGAGACCATGATGTCCGAATTGATCAGCTGTCGCCCTGCCGCAAATACACCTATGTTCGGTGAGGATGGGGGCGGCTAGGCGAAGAGCAACACCAATCCGAATGGCCTGTGGGTCGAGACGAGTGCCCAGGGAGGAATTAAGAACAGCTAACAGGAAATCTCCTGAGTGTGGTGCCTTCACTGCCAGGAGACGAGCTTTGTCCTTTCCTGAAGCATTGGAGAGCATTGTGTTGGCGATTTTTTCCATGATCGGTTTGTCCCAGTGGGACTGTTTGTGCTGTTTGGGAGGAGCTGGTCTACTGGAGGAATCTGTAAGGGTGTCCCACCGAATTGCTGCTTCAGTAAACCTGGGGTCTTGAGCTCCTATCACGTCTCTCAAGCGTTCGGGAACAATCTTCTTGACTAATGCACTGGAAGCCAAACACGAAGACAGAAAAGCAGGTAAAGCAACATGCGTTGCTTTACGCACCCCTATACCTCCCAGTCGCACTGGGAGGGTTGCCTGATCCCATTGCTCATCCTCTAGTGACAGGTTCAGGGCCTTCTTAAAAGTTGATCTCAGGTGTGCGTCATATTCGTCGAGTGTTGGGTTGTCAGAAGAGGGTGCACATCACAGGAAGTAAGTGAGTCTTGGCATAGTCACGTCGAGAGAAGCAATTCCTGGCTCTGAAAGTTTTTCTAGCAGTTGTTTGAAACAATCAACAAGTGCACAGATCAGTTGTTCCAATTCCATAAATTATTGTCTTTAGGAGTAAATGGCTGTTTATTAATATTTAACAACTGTATGTATACACAAGTCGGTGGTGTTGTTAAGGGTAATTGTCTGGGCCCAATGTATATATAATCAGTTCTTTTTTTTTTAGTTTTCCTGGATAAAAATCGCTAAACAAATGTTTTGCACACTTTAAATCGCAGTTGAATAGATGACATGAAGATAATTCTCTTTTAGCTTCCAAGTTTCCGAAACATGTTCAAAATTCCTTACCATACACTGATTCCAACTGAAAAGTCATGATGTTGGTTGGTCATCCGTCAAAAGTGAGAGACATAAGGCAAAAGTTGGTGTGTCCGTTGTTACATAGGGAAGGTGCAGTTGTAGGTGGAGGGGAGGAAGAAACAGTGTTGGGGATGATGATGGTGTTGGGAAGGTTGGGGTAAGTGTTGAGGAGTTGTTTGAAGGTGTGTGTACCATCTGTACCTTCCAGCCAGCGTCTCTTACCAGAGTCTGTGTCTTATATTCTGCCTTATACTACTACTACTACTACTATTAATAATAATAATAATAATGATAATAATAATAATAATAATAATAATAATAATCTGTATTTCCTCAGGTACATGATACAACTTATACAGACCACAGCTGATATCAGTGTCATACTATGTAGAATGGACGACTGTGTATGTGCGTGTGTTTTGTGTGTGTGTATGTGTGTGTGTGTGTGTGTGTGTGTGTGTGTGTTGAGTGTATGTATTTTTATGTGTATGCGTAACAAATAGTTTATTGGAGAGTGGTAAGAATCTTCTTACAGTCATGAGCACTGGCCAAAAAATATATCATCCCTCCATCTTTAAGCCAGAGGGAGTTATGTAGGACAGTGTTATGACCCCACACACACACACACACACACACACACACACACACACACACACACACACACACACACACACACACACACACACACACACACACACACACACACAACACACACACACAACACACACACATCACACACACAACACTTACAACACACAAAGCACACACACACACACACACACACACACACACACACACACACAACTACACAACATACAACACACACACACACACACACCACACACACACACACACACACACAACACCACACACATCACACACAACACACACACACACACACACACAAGTACAACACCACGCACACACACACACACACACACAAACAACACACACGCACCACACCACACACACCAACAACACACCACTTACACACACACACACACACACACACACACACACACACATACAAACACACACGCACACAACACACCACAATCACACACACACACACACACACAAAACCAAACAACATCAATATCAACAACCAACGCACACAGACCACAATATCCACACCACACACACACACACCACCAACCACACAACACATCGACGTCACACACAACTACAAACAACACACCACACACACACACAATCAACACACATTACATCACAATCACACACCACACACCACACACTACACATACAACACACACGCACAACTACACACACACCACACATCAACACACCACACACACACTACACCACACGACACACACACACAACACACACACACACACTTACAACACAGCACACACACACACACACACACACACACACACACACACACCACCACACACACATCACCACAGACACACACACAACATCACACATTACAATTCACAACAACTACATACACACAACACACACACACACAACACACACACTACAGTTCTTAATTGGCACATTTCAGGATGCATTTGCATCTTGTTATTATTTGTTATATAGCTGACTAAAAGCACAAAGCCACACTAAGGTTAATATATACTTGGCATCATGTTAGCTTTACTGTATTGCTCATATATATATATAATATATATATATATATATAATATATATATATATAATATTATATATATATATATATATTATATATATATATATATATATAATATATTATATATATAATTATCAAGGAACATTATCAAGGAACTACAAAAAAAATTAACAGGAAGACATATAATTAGGAGACTACACCTCACTGCCAACCACAACAACAACACCTGACTTTTTATGATGATGTAGGTAGGTAGTCAGTGATCCCTGAAACAGCTTATATTCTACCTAAAAAAATGTCTAATGTACCCTAAATTCTTCCCAAATTTTATTAATTATAAATGGATCTAATTTATATAAACCAAAGGAAATATTCATATTATTGTCAAAACTGCTTTTTATGAAACAAGATTCAATTATATTCCTGTCGACCATGGACTTGCTTGATACAACTTTCTCAACTTTTTGAAAATCAATTGGATGGTTAAAATCTCTTACATGAATAAATAGAGCATTGGAATCTTGTCCAGTTCTAATGCTATATTTATGTTGTTTTAATCTTAGTTCGAGATTTTTACCAGTTTGACCGTAATAAACTTTATCGCAAATTTTACAAAGAAATTATAGAACATCCATCAGCATTTTGGGGGGAATTCTTTATCAAAGTTTTTTTACTGTATCAAGATTTTTGATAAAACCCCTTTATATTAAAGTTTTAAGAAGAGAAGGCATATCAACCAAGTTTTCATGGTAAGGTAGAACCAACATATTTAGTTGAATAGTCTGGTTTGTCCCTTTTTGGTTTAAAAGTATTTCTAGCAATTTTAAATGATTTATCAATTACATTTTTCGGGTATTTCAGATCATTACCTATTTCATAAATTTTGGATATTTCATCTATGAACTCTGGACTACAAATTCGTAAAGCTCTCAAAAACATTGATGAGAAAACAGACAGTTTGACTCTATCTTGATGCGAGGAATAATAGTGGACATAGGAACAGTTATTTGTAGGTTTTCTGTAAATTTTAAATTTGAATTCATTATTACCCTTAATAATTAAAACATCTAGAAAAGGCAATGAGTTATTTTCTTCAAACTAAACAGAAAAAATTATAGAATAAGGTAAACTATTTAATTTAACAATAAATTGGTTAATATAATTATAATAATTATATAATTATAATATAATTTCACTGTTTACAATGATTGTTCTGCGGATTGTGACATCACCTGTTTACAGTGATTGTTCTGCGTATTGTGACATCACCTGTTTACTGTGATCTTATTGCATATACATGTGGTCATGGTTTGGATCCTAAACTAAATTAACATGTATTATTACCTTGTTTATTATGGAGGAGGACTGGCAGCTGGGTTCTGTTAGATAGATTTTTTTTTTTGTCTTGTGCGTCGCTGACATGCTACCTATCTGACGTCTGCTGGTGGATTCTAGCTGACGGACGCCACACCAGCACCTGTCACCCATTCGACATGGTGAGGGTCACTTAGGCAGACTACGATAGCAGCTTCCAGTCTTGGAGTTACTTACTTGATTCAGTGTGTGCACCACTGAAGCGATAGGTAGACTGCTAGTTTTACAGGAAGTCTGCCAACCAGGGTGATGAAGGAAGCCCCGGGTAAGCTACCTAGCATGTAGGGCGACCTGAGTCTTCACACAACCAGGGTGATGAAGGAAGCCCCAGGTAAGCTTCCTAGCATGTAGGGCGACCTGAGTCTTCACACAACAAGGGTGTTAAAGGAAGCCCCGGGTAAGCTTCCTAGCATGTAGGGCGACCTGAGTCTTCACACAACCAGGGTGATGAAGGAAGCCCCGGGTAAGCTACCTAGCATGTAGGATGCCCTGAGTCTTCACACAACCAGGGTGTTGAAGGAAGCCCCGGGTAAGCTACCTAGCATGTAGGGCGCCCTGAGTCTTCACACAACCAGGGTGTTGAAGGAAGCCCCGGGTAAGCTACCTAGCATGTAGGGTGCCCTGAGATCTTCACACAACCCAGGGTGATGAAGGAAGCCCCGGTAAGCTTCCTAGCATGTAGGGCGACCTGAGTCTTCACACAACCAGGGTGATGAAGGAAGCCCCGGGTAAGCTTCCTAGCATGTAGGGCGACCTGAGTCTTCACACAACCAGGGTGATGAAGGAAGCCCCGGGTAAGCTTCCTAGCATGTAGGGCGCCCTGAGACTTCACACAACCAGGGTGTTGAAGGAAGCCCCGGGGTTTAAGCTACCTAGCATGTAGGGCCCCTGATTTCTTCACACAACCAGGGTGTTGAAGGAAGCCCCGGGTAAGCTACCTAGCATGTAGGGCCCTGAGTCTTCACACAACCAGGGTGTTGAAGGAAGCCCCGGCTAAGCTACCTAGCATGTAGGGCGCCCTGAGTCTTCACACAACCAGGGTGTTGAAGGAAGCCCCGGGTAAGCTACCTAGCATGTAGGGCGCCCTCAGTCTTCACACAACCAGGAACATTAAGTTCCTGGTTGTCTGCTCTCACAGAAACCAACATTAAGTTCCTGTCTGCCCTCTGTTTGGGTGTCTAAGGTAACAGCAGTGAGAGCTCTCACAATTTTGGCCTTTTTTCACAGTGGTATAAATAATTATTGAGAAGTTTAGTGGTGGTAATATACTATTATATATAAGAGTGATAACATCTAGTGTATACACATTATTTCTCTGTTGCTTGATTGCTTTGCTGACTGCATTAAGCTGGTATTTTTCACAGCCAGGTGCAACTGGATGTTGAAAGCACTTGTGTTCGTGCAGTGCTATCAGGTTTCTTGTCCCTTTTTCTCACCTGTCAGCGCAATTGCCTATCTTAGTTCGTTAAAAACCTTGAGAGACCTTTTTTTTCACTGGCAGGACGGAGGGACTTGTTTCCCGAACTGCGGTGACAACCGTTGGTCTGGTGGGAGCTCATCCCCCATCGTGGAGACTCACGAATTCGTAATAAGAGGACTGCAAACAAGCCACGGTACTGGTGGGTTGAAACCCCACCAGTACCGTGGTTTACAACGTTGTTTGCTCTAACTCTACACTTGACCAGGGCCATTTGCACTAACCACTGGGCCAGCGCAATAACATTCACCCATCTAGGTATATTTATTCACCGTAGGAAGGTTAGCATAGGCCACCACTCTAGTGTTTCATGTATCTCAGGAATAATCTTCAGTGCAGCATCAACTCTAGAGTTTCCGCAAAGTTTAACATATTTAATAAAACATTAAAGAAACCCTGAAAAAAATACATTTCGTTAACACTTTAATAAGATCCATAAATTCCTGGATGTTCTGTGGCTTTTGCAGGGAAAGCCAGAGGTAAAGCAGATGTAAAACTTGCATTTGTGGTCACAGTGGTGGCACATGCTAACCTTCCTATGTTGTATAAATATACCTAGTTAGATGAATCGTATTGTAACCAGCTGGCCCAGTGGCTTACGCTCTGGCCGCAAGTTTTACAGCTCACTCACAGCTTTTCTTGTCCGGGTTCAGGGATGATCAAGTGATAGAAGATTCTGCCCTGGACTTCCACCACACGGTAAAAAAAACACCATTTTTTTCAGGTCACATTTTTCCAGTGGTATACTACACTCTTCTGGCCAGAGCTGCATCGCTTTCCGTCAGAATCAATCACTAGTTTCCACCGGTCTTCTCTTGCCTGAAATTCTTGTCTTATTTTCACTACCTAAAGTTTCAAGATATATTGTCCGGTCTTCAGCTGCAACGTTCGCATCCTTGACACACGAAGACATTTTGTATCCCTACCGTGGATGATGTGCTGATGTGACGATGGAAATAACCGGAAGCAACCATGAATATTCATAGTTCCGTTGTCATCTTCATTGTAGGCATTTCTGTTAAGGTTTTATTCTTTTCTGGGCCTCGGCCTTGTTCCTTGAGAGCTGATGAAGAGCTCCAGAAGCTTAAAAGACTTTGTTGATAATTTACATTTCTTGGTCTGCAGTTTGAAACGTCCATTATCCAGTACCGACATGGTTTCCACGAAGTCTTGAAGGCGACTTCGAAGAAGGTAGAGTACACGGCATCATCAAGGTAAGCCAGAGCTTTCTCAGGACTGGCCTCAAAATGAAGTTGATGGGTCGCCGGAAGACATTTGGAGGTATTTTGAGACAGGTCGAATCCTCTTGAGTTGATACAGCTATTCCCCATCAGACAAGCTTTCTCTCTCTCCTGTCCTCCAGTGCTATAGAGATAGCCTAATAAGCAGCCATAGGGTCCAACTAAGAAAACTAACTTTGCAGAACCATAAAGGTCAAGAATTTATTGGACTAAAGACAATTGGACTAAAGACAATGGATGACTGGTCTTCCAGACAGAAGCGGTATGTCTGGTTTGGGTTCTTAACCAGGATCACTGGAGAAAGCCATGTAGAGGAACGTGGTTGTATCATTCCCTATTTCAGCTTTCTCTGACATTCCACCTTGATAATTCTCTGTGCACTTTCAGTCAGCCACCACTGGTGTACCTGAACAGGAGGGCAGCCTCCAGTTAGTATAGAATATTCAGTCTCCTTGACAAGGCCAGCATCTTCTCCATCTGCTGAGAATAGCCATGGGAAGGATTATAAGATTTCTCTTAATATTATCTTCTCTGTAGAAGTGTGATAGTCGAGATTTAGTCCCTTCACTGAGGGCCCCAGAACCGTCTCATCCTGGCCCAGGGAAGAAGACAGAAATGTAACATTATCAACACCATTACGAGCACAGCTTTGGGGTGAAGCATAAGTTAGGAGAGTCAGGATCAACAATGTGGAGAGGCAAATGATTTCAACTTTATTCAATATCTTCACCCCAGAAAGGGATATGACATACAAGAGAAAAATTAAAGTCACAGTGCCGTGTCCTCTTGTACTGTCACTGTTATTAATTCTTTTATTACTAATGCTACTCTATCTACTATTATTTCTGTCACGTGTTTTACTATTACCACTACTGTTTCCTGATTAGTACTACTACTGCTGTTACGAAGATATCTTAAATAATATGGATCCGAGCCAATGTCTTTGGCTGCTGAAGTATTCTCAAGAAATATTAACCTAAAGAGAAAGAAGAGAAGATGTGAACTGGAAAGAGAGAGACGCTCCCTCTACAGGCAAAGGCAAAGAATCACTGAGCTTTTCAAGGAGGACTAGATTATCTGATATGGGGAAGGAACACTAGCTAGGGAAGTAGGAAATAATGAACTTAAGTTAAATGATTCATACAGGATCCAGGTGGGACAGAAGAAGTTAAAGGTAATTAATGACATTGAAAGAACTACCAAATATTTCTTTTCATATGCTAAAAACAAGGCAAAAACTACGTTGAGCATTGTGTCCATGCTCAGATAAGATGTAACTTTCACGGATGACAGAAAAAAATGATTGAGATACTGAAGTCTGAGTATGACTGTGTTTACTGAGCCATTAATCAGAGTCAAGATCGACAACGAATTAATTTTTCATAAACGAGCCTCAGAACTTTGTTAATGTTTGCCAAATTCTGACATAACATTAACACCACTGGACTTTAAAAGTATCATTGATAACATCTGCATGTACTAAGTTCCAGTCCAGACTCGTTGAACGCCGTGTTTAACAAGAATTACGAAACATCCCTCTCGCGTGCCTTAAGTATGCTATACGAGGGAGCCTGGACGCAGGTGTCATCCCACAGTCACTAAAAACAATGAATATATCCCCACTCCACGACGGTGGCAGCAAAACAATAGCAAAGAATCATAGACCGATGGCACTCGCGTCTCACATCATAAAAATCTTTGAAAGAATTCTGAGAAGCAGGATCATCAAACACTTCGATTCCCAGCAGTTGCACAACCCAGGGAAGCATGGATTTAGAGCAGGTCGCTCCTGCCTCACACAACTTCTGGAATACTCTGACATGGTCTTCGATGGTCATTCCTGCCTTTCACACCTACAGGACCACAATGACATGGCCTTCGATCAGTGGAGGACAAACTTACCAACCTGCCAGTATTGTATACCATTTTGATATTCCTTCTATCAGACACTGCAACACAATGGCGTCTTGGTACAGACGAGAAAACACCTTGGACAACTTTTTCAAGTGAGAATGGTTGGATCTGAGAGGGACGTGACCTCTCAGTGATTACATTCTCCCTTCTATTACTCTACACCTCTCCTGCCGACAGTATATAAGTTTCCACACTGTCGCTTGATCTTCACATTGTTTCAGACTATGGAACAGAACTCTTCTCCAGGCTGAGGGACTGACAGCCTCAAATCTTCGTCTTCAAGGGTGATGGACTGATTACATCGTCTTCACATCTCTACTGCTTCTGCCTACTTTCTGTACTCAACTGAAGAAGCCTACTGTGTAGGTGAAACGTTTCGGAATAAAGTTGCCTAACTGTTGCCCATGTGTCTTACCAGATGTTATATACACAGACTTTTCGAAACTCGTCGACAAGTTCGTTCACAAAATGCGTGATAAATGAATAACCGGAAAACTTGGTACATGGGTCTTCAACTTTCTAACCAACAGAACACAACGAGTCATGGTAAACAGAGTTAAGTCGGTGGTTGTCACAGTGAAAACCTCTGTTCCACATCCTCATCCTTATATCTGATAGAGATCGAAATATAAACAATAGCATCGTGTCTTTGGCAGACGATATTAGAATCTGGATGTGAGTGTCCAACATTGAGGACACGGCCAATAACTAAGCAAATACAAGCCAAGTTTACCAATGGTCAACGAAAAACAATATGATGTTCAATGAGGACAAATTTCAGTTACTTAATTACGAAAACTTTTAGGTAATAATAACTAGAACTGAGTCTACTCACCAGAGAACGAGAAACTAACGTCAAGAACATTGGCAGTGATGTCAGAGAATCTCACCTTCAAGGATCACAACAGTGTCACCTTCACATCTGCCAGGAAAATGATGGTATGGATAATGAGAACTTTCATAACAAGGGATGCGATGTTGGTGATAAGTCCCTTTAAGTCACTTGTTCTCTCTAGTCTGGAATACTACTGTATACTAACAACCCAATTCAAGGCAGGTGACAGAGCAGATCTAGAGAATGTACAGAAGACTTTCACTGTGCTTACTAGTTCAGTCAAGCACCTTAATTACTGGGCACACTTGAAGTCCCTTGACCTGTACTCCTTGGAACGCAGGCGAGAAAGACACATCATAATCTATACCTGGAAAATCCTAGAACGAATGGTCCCAAATCTGCACACAGAAATCACTTCCTACTAAAGCATAAAACTAGGTAGACGGTGTAACATCCCCACTCCAGAGTGAAAAGCAGGGGTGCCACGAGTATGCTACAACACAAGAAGTGTCTAGGGCCCAAGACTGTTCAACAGCCTCCCATCACACACAACGGGATTACCAATAAACCCCTGACTGTCTTCAAGAGGGCGTTTGGCAGACACCTAAAATCAGTACCTGACCAGTCGGGCTGTAGTTCCTAAATCACTTTACATGCTGCTAGCAGTGGCAGCCTAGTTGATCAGGCCCTGATCCACCACAAAGCCTGGTTATGGACCAAACCGCGGGGTCACTGACCCCCGGAACAACCTCCACGTAGACCCCAGGAATAGCCGCTGCCACCAGCGGATATTCCCGGCAACAGTGGTGACGTATATGCTAGTAAATACACACACACATAAACCACCACTAAACGCTACAAAACCATGATATTAAACGTCAGTCAGTTTTGAATTTATTCGTCACTGTTAAGCATAATAATGAATTGGAATAAAAAATAAAAAAAAATGGAAAGAAGACAGTAATAATTAAGAAATATGACATTATTCAGGAATATTGTTCTAAGAACCCATGAATATTAATTTCAAGTTGAAATATAATTAATAATAATCATAAATATCGGTAGTTAGTTACAAAACTGTTTATATTTGAGACCGGGAGACGGGGGCGTTGACCCCCGAAACTTTCTTCATATGTGAATGTTGATAATATAGTCCCTCAGTAAATCACAGTAACCAACTAAGACTTGGTTATCCTCAGAGATGTAGGCTCCGGGGCTACAGGTAGTGTGAGCCTCCGGGGCTACAGGTAGTGTGAGCCTCCGGGGCTACAGGTACTGTGAGGCTCCTGGGCTACATGTACTGTGAGGCTCCTGGGCTACAGGTACTGTGAGGCTCCTGGGCTACAGGTACTGTGAGGCCCCTGGGCTACAGGTACTGTGAGGCCCCTGGGCTACAGGTACTGTGAGGCCCCTGGGCTACAGGTACTGTGAGGCCCTGGGCTACAGGTACTGTGAGGGCTCCTGGGCTACAGGTACTGTGAGGCTCCTGGGCTACAGGTACTGTGAGGCCCCTGAGCTACAGGTACTGTGAGGCTCCTGGGCTACAGGTACTGTGAGGCCCCTGGGCTACAGGTACTGTGAGGCTCCTGGGATACATGTACTGTGAGGCCCCTGGGCTACAGAGTACTGTGAGGCCCCTGAACTACAGGTACTGTGAGGCCCTGGGCTACAGGTACTGTGAGGTCCTGGGCTACAAGTACTGTGAGGCCCCTGAGCTACAGGTACTGTGAGGCTCCTGGGCTACAGGTACTGTGGGGGCCCCTGGGCTACAGGTACTGTGAGGCCCCTGGGCTACAGGTACTGTGAGGCTCCTGGGCTACAGGTACTGTGAGGCCCCTGAGCTACAGGTACTGTGAGGCTCCTGGGCTACAGGTACTGTGAGGCCCTGGGCTACAGGTACTGTGAGGCCCCTGGGCTACAGGTACTGTGAGGCTCCTGGGCTACAGGTACTGTGAGGCTCCTGGGCTACATGTACTGTGAGGCTCCTGGGCTACATGTACTGTGAGGCTCCTGGGCTACAGTACTGTGAGGCTCCTGGGCTACAGGTACTGTGAGGCTCCAGGGCTACATGTACTGTGAGGCTCCTGGGCTACAGGTATTGTGGGGCTCCTGGGCTACAGGTACTGTGAGGCTCCTGGGCTACAGGTACTGTGAGGCTCCTGGGCTATATGTACTGTGAGGCTCCTGGCTACAGGTACTGTGAGGCTCCTGAGCTACAGGTACTGTGAGGCTCCGGGGCTACAGGTACTGTGAGGCTCCTGGGCTACAGGTACTGTGAGGGTCCTGAGCTACAGGTACTGTGAGGCCCCTGGGATACAGATACTGTGAGGTCCCTGGGCTACAGGTACTGTGAGGTCCCTGGGCTACAGGTACTGTGAGGTCCCTGGGCTACAGGTACTGTGAGGCTCCTGAGCTACAGGTACTGTGAGGCCCCTGGGATACAGATACTGTGATGTCCCTGGGCTACAGGTACTGTGAGGTCCCTGGGCTACAGGCACTGTGAGGCTCCTGGGCTACAGGTAGTGTGAGGCCCCTGGGCTACAGATACGGTGAGGTCCCTGGGCTACAGGTACTGTGAGGCTCCTGGGCTACAGGTAGTGTGAGGCTCCTGGGCTACAGGTACTGTGAGGCTCCTGGGCTACATGTACTGTGAGGCTCCTGAGCTACAGGTACTGTGAGGCCCCTGGGCTACAGATACTGTGAGGTCCCTGGGCTACAGGTACTGTGAGGCTCCGGGGCTACAGGTACTGTGAGGCCCCTGGGGTACAGGTACTGTGAGGCTCCGGGGCTACAGGTACTGTGAGGCTCCTGGGCTACAGGTACTGTGAGGCTCCGGGGCTACAGGTACTGTGAGGCTCCGGGGCTACAGGTACTGTGAGGCTCCGGGACTACAGGTACTGTGAGGCCCCTGGGCTACAGGTACTGTGAGGCTCCGGGGCTACAGGTACTGTGAGGCTCCGGGGCTACAGGAACTGTGAGGCTCCGGGGCTACAGGTACTGTGAGGCTCCGGGGCTACAGGTACTGTGAGGCTCCTGGGTACAGGTACTGTGAGGCTCCGGGGCTACAGGTACTGTGAGGCTCCGGGGCTACAGGTACTATGAGGCTCCGGGGCTACAGGTACTGTGAGGCTCCTGGGCTACAGGTACTGTGAGGCTTCGGGGCAACAGGTACTGTGAGGCTCCTAGGTTACAGGTACTGTGAGGCTCCTGAGCTACAGGTACTGTGAGGCCCCTGGGATACAGATACTGTGAGGTCCCTGGACTACAGGTACTGTGAGGTCCCTGGGCTACAGGTACTGTGAGGCTCCTGGGCTACAGGTAGTGTGAGGCCCCTGGGCTACAGATACGGTGAGGTTCCTGGGCTACAGGTACTGTGAGGCTCCAGGGCTACAGGTAGTGTGAGGCTCCTGGGCTACAGGTACTGTGAGGCTCCTGGGCTACATGTACTGTGAGGCTCCTGAGCTACAGGTACTGTGAGGCCCCTGGGCTACAGATACTGTGAGGTCCCTGGGCTACAGGTACTGTGAGGCTCCGGGGCTACAGGTACTGTGAGGCCACTGGGCTACAGGTACTGTGAGGCTCCGGGGCTACAGGTACTGTGAGGCTCCTGGGCTACAGGTACTGTGAGGCTCCGGGGCTACAGGTACTGTGAGGCTCCTGGGCTACAGGTACTGTGAGGCTCCTGACTACAGGTACTGGTGAGGCTCCGGGCTACAGGTACTGTGAGGCTCCGGGGCTACAGGTACTGTGAGGCTCCGGGGCTACAGGTACTGTGAGGCTCCTGGGCTACAGGTACTGTGAGGCTCCTGGGCTACAGGTACTGTGAGGCCCTTGGGCTACAGATACTGTGAGGCTCCTGGGCTACAGATACTGTGAGGCCCCTGGGTTACAGGTACTGTGAGGCCCCTGGCTACAGGTACTGTGAGGCCCCTGGGTTACAGGTACTGTGAGGCCCCTGGATTACAGGTACTGTGAGGCCCCTGGGCGACAGGTACTGTGAGGCCCCTAGATTACAGATACTGTGAGGCCCCTGGGTTACAGGTACTGTGAAGTCCCTGGGCTACAAGTACTGTGAGGCCACTGGGCTACATGTACTGTGAGGCCCCTGGGTTACAGGTACTGTGATGCAGCTGGGCTACAGGTACTGTGAGGCCCCTGGATTACAGGTACTGTGAGGCCCCTGGGCTACAGGTACTGTGAGGCCCCTAGGTTACAGGTACTGTGAGGCCCCTGGTTTACAGGTACTGTGAAACCCCTGGGGTACAGGTACTGTGAGGTCCCTGGGCTACAGGTACTGTGAGGCCCCTGAGCTACAGGTACTGTGAGGTCCCTGGGCTACAGGTACTGTGAGGCCCCTGGGTTACAGGTACTGTGAGGCCCCTGGGCTACAGGTACTATGAGGTCCCTGGGCTACAGGTACTGTGAGGCCCCTGGGTTACAGGTACTGTGAGGCCCCTGGGCTACAGGTACTGTGAGGCCCCTGGGTTACAGGTACTGTGAAACCCATGGACTACAGGTACTGTCAGGCCCCTGGGCTACAGGTACTGTGAGGCCCCTAGGCTACAGGTACTGTGAGGCCCCTTAGCTACTGGTAGTGTGAGGCCCCTAGGCTACAGGTACTGTGAGGCCCCTAGGTTACAGGTACTCTGAGGCCCCTGGGCTACTGGTACTGTGAGGCCCCTAAGCTACAGGTACTGTGAGGCCCCTAAGCTACAGGTACTGTGAGGCCCCTGGGTTACAGGTACTGTGAGGCCCCTGAGCTACAGGTACTGTGAATCCCCTGACCTACAAGTACTGTGAGGCCCCTGGCCTACAGGTATTGTGGGGCCCCTAGGCTACAGGTACTGTGAGTTCCCTGAGCTACAGGCACTGTGAGGCCCCAGGGCTACAGGTACTGTGAGGCCCCTAGGTTGCAGGTACTGTGAGGCCCCTGGGCTACTGGTACTGTGAGGCTCCTAGGCTACAGGTACTGTGAGGCCCCTGGGCTACAGGTACTGTGAGACCATTGGGCTACAGGTACTATGAGACCCCTGGGCAACAGGTATTGTGAGGCCCCTGGGATACAGCTACTGTGAGACCCCTAGGTTACAGGTACTGTGAGGCCAATGAACTACAGGTATTGTAAGGCCCCTGGACTACAGATACTGTGAGGCCCCGGGGCTACAGGTACTGTGAGACCCTGGGCTACAGGCATTGTGAGGCCTCTAGGCTACAGGTACTGTGAGTTCCCTGAGCTACAGATACTGTGAGGCCCCTGGGATACAGTTACTGTGAGTTCCCTGAGCTACAGGTACTGTGAGTCCCCTGAGCTACAAGTACTGTGAGGCCCCTGAGCTACAGGTATTGTAAGGCCCCTGGGCTACAGTTACTGTGAGGCCCCTGGGCTACAGGTACTGTGAGACCCCTGCGCTACAGGTACTGTGAGGCCCCTGGGCTACAGGTACTGTGAGACAGCTGGGCTACAGGTATTGTGTGGCCGCTGGGCTACAGGTACTGTGAGGCCGCTTGGCCACAGGTACTGTGAGGCCGCTGAGCTACAGGTACTGTGAGACCGCTGGGCTACAGGTATTGTGTGTCCGCTGGGCCACAAGTACTGTGAGGCCGCTGGGCTACAGGTACTGTGAGTTCCCTGAGCTACAGGTAGTGTGAGACCGCTGGGCTACAGGTATTGTGTGGCCGCTGGGCCACAAGTACTGTGAGGCCGCTGGGCTACAGGTACTGTGAGGCCGCTGGGCTACAGGTACTGTTAGTTCCCTGAGCTACAGATACTGTGAGTTCCCTGAGCTACAGGTACTGTGAGGCCCCCTGGGCTACAGGAACTGTGAGGCCCCTGAGCTACAGGTACTGTGAGGCCCATGAGCTACAGGTACTGTGAGTTCCCTGAGCTACAGGTACTGTGAGGCCCCTGGGCTGCAGTCCCTGGAGGCCCTCCAGCTGACAGAGGTCCCTGAGCTGCAGCCCCTAAAACACTTGCCTATATCCGACCCCTGATTACATCCCTAAGCTAACATAGAACACTGATAATAATTCTTATGTTCCAGAGTTTAAAACTGAACTGTTTTCCAGGCAGAGGGACTGACCACTTTGATGTAACGCTTTCCAGGGTTATGGACTGATAACACCGTCTTTGTATCTGGAGTGCTGGAGCTGCTTCCTCAGTATTCTACTGAAGAAGGCGACTGTGCAGGCGATACTTTCTGGAATACAATTACATAACTGTTGCTGAGTCATAACTACCGCTAGTTACACTACCACCACCGGTATCATCAACTGCAACACCACCACCACCACCGGTATCATCAACTGCAACACCACCACCACCACCACCACCACCAACACCACCACCACCACCACCACCACCACCACCACCGGTATCATCAACTGCAACACCACCACCACCACCACCACCACCACCACCACCGTTAGCATCAACTGCAACACCACCACCACACCACCACCACCACCACCACCACCACCCCCAAACCCCGGTATCATCAACTGCAACACCACCCCCACCACCGGAATCTTTCAACTGCACACCCCCACCACCCCACCCCCCACCCCCACCCCACCGTTATCTTTCAACTCAACACCACCACCCCCCCACCCGGTATCATCAACTGCACCCACCACCACCACCACCCCCCACCGGTATCATCAACTGCAACACCACCCCACCACCACCGGTATCACAACTGCAGCACCCCCAAAACCACCCCCACCACCCCAAACCACCACCGGTATCTTCAATTTGCAACACCACCCCACCACCACCACCACCACACCACCACCACCACCCCCACCCCACCCCCCACCCCCAACCACCCCACACCACCCCCACCCCCCACGGAAATCATAAACTGCAACCCCACCCACCACCACCGGTATCAAACAACTGAAACTCCAACCCACCACCCCCCCACCACCACCACCACCGGTATCTTCAACTGCAACACCCCCCACCACCACCACCACCACCGGTTTCATCAACGGCAAAAACCACCCCCACCCACCACCACCGTTATATCAAACGGAAAAAAAAAAAACACCCCCCCACCCCCACCCGGTATCATCAACTGCAACACCACCCCCCCCCGGTATCACCCAACCTGCAAACCCCAAACCACCCCCAAACCACCCCCGGAAATCATAAACCCTGCAACCCACCCCCCACCACCACCCCCCACCCCCTTTTTAATCATCAACTGCAAAACCACCCCCACCACCACCCCGTTATCATCAACTCCCAACCCAAACCAACACCCCCAACCACCCCCCACCGTTATCATCAACTGCAACACACCACCACCCGGTTTAATATAAACTGCAACCCCAAACCACCACCACCCCCGGTTATATCAACTGCAACCCCACCCCCACCCAACCCCCCCGGGGGTTTTCATAAACCCTTCAAACCACCCCCACCACCCCACCACACCCCACCCCCCCACCCCCACCACCCCACCACCCCCCCAAACCCCCACCCCCCACCACCCCCACCGGTATAAACAACTGCAACCCCACCACCACCACCGGTATCATCAACTGCAACCCCCACCCCCCCCACCCCCAAAAAAACCACCCCCGGGGTATCTTCAACTGAAACCCCACCCCACCACCACCACCGGTATCATCAACTGAAACACACACCACCCCCGGTATCATCAACTGAAAACACCCCCACCCCCACACCACCACCCCCCCGGTTTTCATCAACTGCAACACCACCCCCCCCACAGGTATCATCAACTGCAACACCACCACCCCCAAACCACCCCCGTTATAAATCAACTGCAACACCACCCCCAAACACCACCCCCGGTATCATCAACTACAACACCACCCCCACCCCCACCCCCGGTATCATCAATGCAACACCCCACCAAACCAAAAAACCCGGTATCACCCAACTGCAACACCACCACCCCCACCCCCAACCGGTATCAAAAACTGCAACACCACCCACCACCCCCAATCGGTATCATAAAGCAACCCCCCACCACCACCCCACCAACCCCACCGTTATCATCAACTGCAACACCCCACCCCAAACCCACCCCACCGTTATAATAAAACTGCAAACCCCCCACCACCACCACCGGATAAAAAAACTGAAAACCACCACCACCCCCGGTATCATCAATGAAAAACCACCACCACCACCCCCACCGGTTTATAAAACTGAAAACACCACCCCCACTACCACCGGTATCAACAACTGCAACCCCAAAAAAAACCCCCAAAATCGGTATCTTTCAACTGAACACCCCCACCAACCCCCCACCACCGTTATCATCAACTCCCAACACCACCCCCCCCACAACCGTTATCAAAAAACTGCAAACACCACCACCACCCCCCACCACCACCACACCACCACCCCCACCGTTATCATCAACTGCAACCCACCACCACCACCCCGGTATCTCAACTGCAAACCCACCACCCCCCCACTTTAATCATTCAACTGCAACACCCCCAAACCACCACCCCCTTTGTATCATCAACCCTCACCCAGAAAGGCACCCCAACCACCACCCCCACACCACCCCCCAACCACCCCCCACCACCCCCACCCCCCCACCGTTATCTAAAATGCAACCCCACCAACCACCACCACCGTTATATAAACTGCAACACCCCCCAAAAAACCGGTTATCAAAATGCCCCCACCACCACCACCCCAAAAACCACCACCTTTATCATAAAACCCCTGCAAAACCCCACCACCAACCCCTTTATCATAAACTGAAAACCCCAAACCACCCCCACCACCACCACCCCCGGGTATATAAACCCCTTGCCAACCCCACCACCACCCCCACCGTTATTTCAAGGGCCAAAACCACCACCACCACCACCCCCGGTATCATCAATTTGAAAAACCCCACCACCACCACCACCCCCCCCACCACCACCTTTATTTTAAAACTGAACCCACCACCACCCCCACCCCCCCCCCCCCCCGGTATCATCAACTGCCCACCACCACCACCACCACCACCCCACCCCCACCACCACCACCACCACCACCACCCACCACCACCCACCACCACCCCCAAACCACCGTTTCATAAACCCGGAACACCCCCCACCACCACCGGTATCATAAACTGCAACACCACCACCACCCCCAAAACCGGGTTATTCAACTGCCAACCCCACCCCCAAACCACCACCCCACCACCACCACCACCACCACCCACCACCACCACCACCGTTTCATCAACTGAAAAACCACCACCCCCACCCCCCCCCCACCAACCCCACCATCACCCACCACCACCCCCACCACCACCACCACCACCACCACACCCCCACCCCCACCCCCACCACCCCACCACCCACCACCCCCCACCACCCCCCGGTTTCCAAAAACTGCAACACCACCACCACCCCCACCAAAACCGGTATAACCCAACTGCAAACCCCCACCACCAAAAACCCCAAACCCCCGGGAAATCATCAACTGCAACACCACCCCCACCGGTATCATAACTGCAACACCCCCACCACCCCCCACCACCCCCCCACCACCGTTATATAAAACTGCAACCCCAAAAAACCCCCAACCACCACCACCCCCCGTTATCACCCAATGAAAACCCACCACCCCCCACCCCCCGGTATCATTAAAACTGAAAAACCCACCACCACCCCCACCCCCGGTTTATCATCAACTCCCAACACCCCACCACCCCCAAACCACCACCACCCCCTTTATCATAAACCTGCAACACCAAAAACAACCCCCACCGGTATCATTCAACTGCAACCCACCACCACCACCCCACCCCCACCTTTATCACCCAACTCCAACCCCACCCCACCCCCACCGTTTTTCATAAAACTGCAACACCACCACCCCACCCCGGGTTTATCATACTCCCAACCCCAACACCACCACCCCCCAAACCACCCCCAAACCCCCGTTTTTCATCACTCCCAACCCCACCACCACAGGTAATAAAAACGCAACACCCCCCACCCCCCACCACCTTTTATATCAACTCCCAACACCCCCACCACCCCCAAACCCCCCACCGGTATCATCAACTGAAACCCCCCACCACCCACCCCCACCCCAAAAACCAAACCACCACCACCCCCACCACCCCCACCACGGTACATCAACTGAAACCCACCACCACCACCCCCGGTTTATCATAAAATTGAACCCCACCACCACCACCACCGTTATCTTTTCAACTGCAACACCCCCAAACCCCCCACCACCCCCCGTTATATCAACTGCAAAAACCACCACCCCCACCCCCCCGGTATCATCAACTGAAACACCACCCCCAACCCCACCCCGTTATCACCCAATTTCCCAACACCCCCCCCACACCAAGGGTTTATAAAAACCGAACCCCAAACCACCACCACCACCCCCGGGGTATACCCAAATGCAACACCACCCCCCACCCCCGGGTTTCTCAACTGCAACACCACCCCCCCAACCCCCCGTATCATAAAACTGCAACACCCCCACCACCACCCACCGTTATCATAAACTGCAAAACCACCACCCCACCCCCCACCACCCACTAGTATCATAAAACTGCAACACCCCCACCACCACCACCCCCGCCGTTTCATCAACTGCAACACCCCCACACCACCACCCCCCCAAGTATCATAACTGCAACACCCCCACCACCTTTTTTATCATCAACCCCAAAAACCACCCCATCACACCACCGTTTTTCATAACTGCAACACACCCCCCACCACCCACCACCACCAGTATCATAAAAACTGCAACACCCCCCACCACCACCCCCCCACCCCCAAACCACCACCACCACCACCACCACCCCCCCACCACCACCACCCCACCGACCCCCAGTATATCAACTGAAAACCCCACCATCACCACCCCATTATAAATTAACTGCAACCCCACCCCCACCACCACCGGTATATCAACTGCAACACCACCCCCACCACCCCACCACCCCCGTTATCACCCAACTGAAAACACCACCACCACCCCCCCCCATTTTTCATCAACTCCCCAATCACCAAAAAACCCACCCCCCGGGTTATCATCAACTGCAACCCCACCACCACCACCCCCCACCACCCCCCTTTAAACCATAAACTGCAACCACCCCACCACCCCCACCACCCCCCATTATCATCAACTGCAAACCACCACCACCACCACCTTTTTTTTTCTTTCAACTGCAAAAAACCCACCCCCACCACCGTTATCATAACTGCAACACCCCACCACCACCATTATCTTTCAACTGCCCCACCGCCACCACCACCCCCCGGTATCATAAAACTGAAAACACCACCACCACCACCCCCACCACCACCACCACCACCCCCCCCACCCCCACCACCCCCCCACCACCACCACCACCCCCGGGTTTATCTTCAATGCAACACCACCACCACCACCGCCCCTTTTTTCACAACTGCAACACCACCCCCACCCCCAACGGTTTTCAAACTGAAACACCACCACCACCACCCGTTATCATCAACGGCAACACCCACCACCCCCAAAACCACCACCACCACCACCCCCAAACCACCACCCCCACCACCCCCGGTATCATCAATGCAACACCACACCACCGGTATCATCAACTGCAACACCACCCCCACCACCACCCCCGTTATCATCAACTGCAACACCCAAACCCCCAAACCACCCCCGTTATCATAAAACTGAAAACCCCCCACCCCCCCACCCCACCACCACCCCCCCCACCACCACCACCCCCAACCACCACCACCCACCACCACACCACCCCACCACCCCCAAACCCCCAACCAACCACCACCACCCCCGGTATAAATTTGGCCAACCCACCCCCCCCAAACCCGGGTTATCATCAACTGAAAACCCCAAACCACCCCCGGTTTATCTAAAACGGCAACCCCAAAAACACCACCTTTTTCTCAACTGAAACACCCCCACCCCCCACCAAAACCCACCACCACCACCACCCCCCAAAACCACCACCACCCCACCCCCACACCACCACCAACCCCCGGTATCAACCCCAAACACCCCCAAACCCCCATTTCCCGGCATCATCAACTGCAACACCAACACCCCCCGGGTTCATCAATTTGAAAACACCCCCACCACCACCCCCACCCCCACCACCCCCACCACCACCACCCCAAAAACCACCACCACCCCCCGTTTTTTAAATCAACTGAAAACCCACCCCCAACACCACAAAAACCCCCGGAAATCACCCAACTGAAAACACCACCCCCCCACCCACCACCGGTTTAATCAACTGCAACACCCCCCACCACCACCCCCGGAAATCATCAAACCAACACCACCCCCCACCACCAACGTTACCCAATCAACTGCAACGCCCCACCCCCCAAACCCGGTATCATCAATGAAACCCACCCCCACCACCACCACCGGTATCATCAACTCCCAAACACCCCAACACCCCCCCACCACCACCACCCCCAAACCCCACCACCCACCACCACCACCACCCCACCACCCCCGGGTTATCTTTAAAATCCCAAGCCCACCACCCCCACCCCGGTTTCATAAACTGCAAACCACCACCCCCCCCACCCCGTTATCATAAACTGCAACCCACCCCCACCACCCCCTTTTATCATCAACTGCAAACCACCCCCAAATCACCACCCCCCACCCACCCCCCACCACCACCCCCACCACCACCACCACCCCCAAACACCACCCCCACCGGGTTTCTCAACTGAAAACACCCCCAAAACCACCCCCCCCACCCCACCCCACCACCACCACCGGTATCATCAACGCAACCCCACAACCACCCCCCAAACCACCCCCGGAAACTTCAACTGAAAACACCCCACCCCCCCACCACCCCCCACACCCCCCGTTTTCATCAACCCCCACCCCACCCACCACCCCACCACCACCTGTTTCATAACTCCCAACCCCCAACACCACCCCCACCACCACCCACCACCGGTATCATCAACTGCAACACCACCACCCCCCACCCCCGGTTTTCATCAACTGCAACACCACCACCACCACCACCACCGTTTCATAAACTGCAAAAACACCCCACCCCACCCCACCGGTTTTTCCTAAAATGCAACCCCCACCACCACCACCACCGGTATCATCAACTGCAACACCACCCCCACCACCCCCCACCCCATTTTTCATCAACTGCAAAAAAACCCACCACCACCACCACCAGGTATCATCAACTCCCAACAAAACCGCCACCACCCCACCACCCCCACCACCACTCCCCACCCCCGGTATCTTTCCAATGAACACCCCCCCCCCAACCCCCGGTATAAATAAAACTGCAACACCCCACCACCCCACCACCCACCCCCACCACCACCACCCCCAACCACCTTTTATCTTTTCAACTGCAACACCACCACCCCCAACCACCCCCCACCCCCCCCCACCACCACGGTATCCCCCAACTCCCAACACCCCCCCCCCAAACCCCACACCACCCCCCACCACCACCACCACCACCCCCACCACCACCCCCACCACCTTTTTCATCAACTGAAACCACCACCACCACCCCCACCCCCCCGGTATCATAAACTGCAACCCACCACCCCCACCCGGTATCATAAAACTGCAACCCCAAACCAAACCCACCCCCACCCCCCCGTTATCATAAACTGCAACACCACCACCCCCACCGTTATCATAAAACTGAAAAACCCCCAAAACCACCACCACCCCCGGGGTATCATAAACTGAAAACACCACCAACACCACCCCCGGTATCATCAACTGCAAACACCCCCACCCCCACCACCACCACAACCACCGTTTTCATAAAACGAAACCCCACCACCCCCAAACCACCGGTATCATAAACTGCAACCCCACCACCACCCCCCCGGTACCATAAACCTCCCCAAAAACCACCCACCACCACCACCACCACCACCACCTCCACCACCCCCAAAACGTTACATCAACTGCAAGTCCCCCAAACCCCCACCACCGGTATCTTTCAACTGCAACACCACCCCCACCCCGGTACCCATCAACTGCAACACCACCACCACCCCCGGGATCATCAACTCCCAACACCACCCCCCACCACCACCCCCGTTATCATTCAACTGCCAAACACCCCAAACCCAAACCTTTATCAAAAAAATGAAAACCCCACACCACCACCCCACCACCCCCACCACCACCCCACCACCCCCAACCGGTTCATCAACTGCAACACCACCACCACCCCCACCACCACCACCCCCACCAGGGTTTATCATCAACTGCAACACCACCACCACCACCCCGGGTACCCTTTTTAAAACTCCCAAACCCCACCCCCACCACCCCCCACCCATTCTTCAATGAAACCCACCACCCACCACCACCCCACCGTTACATAAAACTGAAAAACACCACCCCACCCCCACCACCTGTTCATCAACTGCAACCCCAACCCACCCCCACCACCACCCCGGAAATCATAACTGAAAACACCACCACCCCCACCACCACCACCAGTTATCCAACAAAAAACACCCCACCCCCAACCCCACCCCGGGTTCTTTAAAACTGCAACCCTCCACCACCACCCCGGTTTTCAACTGCAAAAACCACCCCCAACCACCACCCCCCACCACCGTTATCATCAACTGCAAACCCCCCCCCCCCCCCCCCCCCCCCCCCCCCCCCCCACCCCCCCCCCCCCACCACCAAACCCCCCGGTATCATAAAACTCCCAACACCCCCCGCCACCCCACCTCCACCACCACCACACCCCCCACCACCACCACCACCACCCCCGGGTTTATCATCAACTGCAAACACCACCCCCCACCCCCCCCGGTATCATAAACCTGCAACACCACCACCACCACCCCCACCACCACCACTACCACCCCCAAACCCACCCCCCTTTATCTTCAATGAACACCACCACCCCACCCCCCCACCCCACCACCCCGGTTCATTTCAACTCCCAACCCACCCCCGCCCCGGGCCACCACCACCACCACCACCACCACCACCACCCACACCCCCACCCCCCACCACCCCACCACCACAGCAGCCAGCTCCACCACCCCCCCACCCCCACCACCCCCACACCCCAAACCGCCACCGCCAAAACCACCACCACCCCCACCCCCACCACCCCACTCCACCCCCCACCCCACCCCCCCAAACCCACCACAGCAGCCGCCCCACCCCACCACCCCCAAACCGCCCCCCACCACTCCCACCACCACCCCCACAGAGCCAGAAACCCCCACCCCCCACCACCCCCCACCACCCAACACCACCCCCACCACCCACAGCACCCTTTGCACCACCCCACCACCACCACACCCCCACCACGCCACCGCCACCCCCAACCGCACCACCACCCCACCACCACCCCACCACCCCCATCCCCCACCGCCCCGCCCCCACCACCACCCAGAGCACCACCACCCCCACCACCGCCACGCCCCCGCCACCCCACCCCCACCACACCGCCCCCCACCACCACCACCCCCACCGCCCACCACCACCCCCACCACCCCCAAACCGCCACCACCACCACCCACCCCACCACCCCCACCGCCACCACCACCACTACCCCCACCACCCCCACCCCCACCACCAAAACAGCAGCCCCCACCACCCCACCGCCACCGCCCCCACCACCCCCCCCCCACCACCCCCACAGAGCCAGCACCACCCCCACCACCACCACCCCCTACCCCCAAACCACCCCCCCCACCACCACCCCCAAACCACCACCACCACCACCACCACCCCCACCCCCCAACCCCACCACCACCCCCACCCCCACCACCACCACAGCAGCCAGCACCACCACCACCCCGCCACCGCCACCCCCAAACACCCCCAAACCCCCAAACCCCCACCACCACCACCCCCACCCACCACCCCCAACCACCAACACCACCCCCACCACCACCACCACCCCCACCACCACCACCACCCCCATCAGCACCCCCACCCCACCACCCCCCACCGCCACCACCCCCCACCACCGCAGCACCCCACCACCACCCCCAAACCACACACCCCCACCCCACCCCCCCGGGCCACCCCCAAACCACCCCAGGCACCCCCCAAACCACCCCCAAAAACCCACCACCCCACCACCCCCACCCCCACCCCACCACCACCCCCACCAGCGCCCCAAACCACCCCCCAACCACCACCACCCCCACCAGCACCACCACCACCACCCCCACCAGCAGCCCCACCACCACCCCACCCACCCCCACAAACCACCCCACCACCACCACTCCCACCCCCACCACCACCACCCCCTCCCACCACCACCCCCACCACCACCACCCCACAGCACCCAGCCCCCCACCCCCACCCCCCACCCCCACCACCACCACCCCCACCACCACACCACCCCCCCAAACCACCACCCCCAAACCACCCCCAACCCCCAGCGCCCCGCCAAAACCACAAAAACCACCACCACCACCACCACCACCCCACTACCACCCACCACCACCACCCCCCACCACAGCAGCCAGCCCCAACCACCACCCGCCACCCCCAACCACCACCCACCACCACCCACCCACCACCACCGCCACCGCCACCACCGCCCCCCACCAAAACCCCAAAAACCACCCCCCAACCCCCACCCCCAAGCGCCACCGCCCACCACCACCAAAACCAAACCACCACCCCCACCCCCCCACCACCACCACCACCACCACCACCCCACCCCCAAACCAAACACCCCACCACCCCCCACCCACCACCACCACCCCCACCACAGCAGCCA
>NC_069438.1:9685021-9720021 GCF_026875155.1 Cherax quadricarinatus
TGGGTGAATTACCCATAATATGTTAGGTCAAAGGACACAAGTGCGACTAATGTCACATTTTATTGTGGCAACGTTTCGCTCTCCAGGAGTTTTGTCATTTATGAAGGGATTCAGGGAAACCGGTTAGCCGGACTTGAGTCCTGGAGGTGGGAAGTGCAGTTCGTGCCTTCTGAAGGAGAGGTGGAGATGCTGCTCCTTGCAAGGCTATCTGAACTGTGATGTCTGCGCACTTCTGACAGGAGAGCAATTGCATGAATGACGGTTAATGTGTTTCGTCTGTTTTGGGTTGCCTACCTCTGTGGTAGACGGTCGGTGGGTTATAGAGAAAATAGTTAGAAATAGTGGGGTTAATAATCCTGGATTAAGACGAGATACTTAAAGCTCAGAGAGTCACTAACCCAGGATAAGCCAAGAAAGACAAGCACTGTGGCTTAAACGCAATGGGGTCCATAGGCTCCAGTCCCCATAAAAAGCCCCTCACAACAGATGACTATCTCCTAGGTGCCTGATCGGGAGGTAGGTGACAGGGGCATCAGGTGCTAGGAGACTGACTCAGTGCATGAAGGCTCCCACAAGTTATTGATCATGATGAAAGACAGTAGAACTCAGTCTTGGAGGTGGTCTGAACACCACCGTTGTCATGAAGAATCTGAGGTACAGGCATGAATCTTGGCGCTTATATACTGGCGTCAGGTGAGGGACGAAGAATAATCACTGGTAGGTGGGATTATCCAGTGGAAGTAGGTCATACCCGAGGGACGGGCCAGTAGTAGTTAAGATGGTTGTGGAGATGTCCTATGAACCAAGACTTCATGATGCTCCTCTTTGACGAGTTGTACGTAGATAACTTCGTCTGCGACGGGCCAGTAGTAAAGATGGTTGTGGAGATGTCCTATGAACCAAGACTTCATGATGCTCCTCTTTGACGAGTTGTACGTAGATAACTTCGTCTGCGACGGGCCAGTAGTAGTTAAGATGGTTGTGGAGATGTCCTATGAACCAAGACTTCATGATGCTCCTCTTTGACGAGTTGTACGTAGATAACTTCGTCTGCGACGGGCCAGTAGTAGTTAAGATGGTTGTGGAGATGTCCTATGAACCAAGACTTCATGATACTCCTCTTTGACGAGTTGTACGTAGATAACTTCGTCTGCTACACGTCCCTCACCTGACGCCAGTATATAAGCACCAAGCTTCCTGCCTCTGCTTCACATTCTTTACGACTACGGTGCTCTTCACCAACTCCAAGGCTGAGGGACTGATTACCTGGAGTTTACCTGGAGAGAGAGTTCCGGGGGTCAGCGCCCCCGCGGCCCCGTCTGTGAGATAAATGGTACAAAATACTTTCACGGTGCAAAAACAGTCACAAATGCATTACAATATTTGTGACTTGATAAAACCCAGAGTGTGGGAGAAACGTAGTCAATGTTCATTTTTTCCATCGATCACGTTTTACCCAACGTAGGGTTCGAACCCTTGGCAAAGGAGTGATGTAAGTAGCACACTGGGTTGAAATACTGACGAAGAACAATAGTATTGTGACTGGCAGAGATTCGAACCCGAGACATTTTGGTAGCCTCCCAAGAATCCAGCTAACAACAGTGGTGACTTAGACTAACAATGGTAGCACAGACTAACAACAGTGGTAACAGACTAACAACTGTGGTAACAGACTAACAACGGTGGTAACATAGACTGACAACGGTGGTAACAGACTAACAAGAGTGGTAACATAGACTAACAACAGTGGTAACAGATTAACAACAGTGGTAACATAGACTAACAGCAGTGGTAACACACTAGCAACAGTGGTTATAGATTAACAACAGTGGTAATATGCAAAGCAGTGTTAATATAGCCTTGATGTTAAATACTTGCTGTTAGATGTTAAGGTTAACTAATCCATCCTAACCAAACCAAACTCAAGTTAACCCAACTTGTCCAAATCAAGTTTAACCCAAGTCGAACTATTCTTTGTCTGTGATATACCTTTGATGAACTTCAAGAGTTTTTCCACTCCGGTAGCCCGGCCCTGGACAAGGCTCGTCAGCTGTTTGCCTGGTCAACCAGGCTGTTGCTGCTGATAGCCAACTGGTCCACATACCATCCACCATACATCTGGAGATGTAATACTTGTTCACTTATCGATTGAGGACTTCTTCACTTGTTCCGGCAGAGTTTCTAACGTCTTCTGATAAGATGTTAAATAATCTGGAGCAACGGATGTTGATATAATGCTTTCTTCTTGTGGCTATGGTGCCCCTACTTTTCACTGGGTTTATTTTCCTTCCATATCTCTGACTCCAGTATGTTGTTATGGCAGATTTGGAACCAGACCTTTAAGTACCTTCCAAATATAGATTATCAAAATATCTTTCTCATCCACCCCAGCAAATACATATTTACCGTATTTACCTCTGCTTTGAGAATAAGAAACTGAGACACCAAGACCCTGCCTGGGTGACCTAAGACTTTCACCTTGCTAATTCGGTAGTTTGTTCAGTTTGCTACTGCCCACTTGTGTTCTATTTGTTAGGAAGTTGAAAATCCATCTGCCTACCTTCTTCGTTAAGCCTATGGCCCTCATATTGTGTACAATCACGCCTTTTTAAAATCAATATATATCACATCTGCCTTTGGTTTTCTTCCAGCTCCCCAGTATTTCCGCTATAGTTGTTTGGCAGTTGTAACAAGTGTGATCTCTCGACTCTAAAACTGTGTTGGGTTGGCTAGTGCAGATTGTTATTCCCTAAAATTTACAATTTGACGTCTCATTCCTCTTTCGAAGACCTTCATGATTGAGGATGTTATACCTACCGGATTGTAGCTTTCTGTCTATCGTTCCGCTGCCTCCTTTATGCTCAAGAGTTGTGTTTGCACTCTTAATGGTCTCTGGTATTTCGCCTACATCTAACCTCTTTCTCCAAAGGACACTAAGTGCTCGTGTTAGTGGTACTTTGTACTTCACTTCCCCATAAATAAGGGGTTCAACGAATGTGGTCCAGGTGCTGATTGAACTGTCGTGTTTTCCAGTGTATTTGTTCCAAGTCTGTGGAACTAATGTTAATGTCAGTTGCTTGGTTCTGCGCGGCCTTCAGGTGGAATAAATTTCAAATTCTGCACCCTGCTTTTGTTTATTGTGTTGCTAAACATTGACTCATATTCGTCTTCTAGAATTTCTTCTATTTCCAAATGGCCAGTACGAGTCAATGTTCAGAAACCCATTATTTGAAAACAGGGTACAGAATGTATATTTTATCGTTCTCTCTGAAGGTCACTGTGGCCTGGTGGTTAACGCTCTCGCTTCACACGGTGAGGGCCTGGGTTCGATTCCCAGCCAGAGTAGAAACATTGGACGTGTTTCTTTCCACCTGTTGTCTATGTTCCCCATCAGTAAAATGGGTACCTGGGTGTTAGTCGACTGGTGTGGGTCGCATCCTGGGACACTGACCTAAGAAGGCCTGGTCACAGACCGGGCCGCGGGGGCGTTGACCCCCGGAACTCTCTCCAGATAAACTCCAGATAAACTAGCCCCATGGAATTCGGAAAGGGAATAGATTCTATAAGATATCCAGCTTAGTCTAACCCAATCTAACCTAATCCTAATCCACCTTGGTCAACCCTACCCATCCCGCCCAAACCTAGCTCAGCTTAATCCAATTTATCCCAACCAAACTCAAGGTAAACCAAGGCAACCCAACCTAATATAGTCCAGTCTTATCTACCCCTGTCCAAATTGTCCCAACCCAACCCAATCTGTCGCAATCCACCCAACCACCATTTAACTCAACCCAAAGCTATTATTTCTTCTCAAACTAGCCCGGCCTAGTCCATCCCAACCCATTTCACCCCCTACCAACCTTGCTTAGTTAAATCTAACCAAAATAAACCAAACCTTTACGACACCTAACCTATCTTATACTAACCTACCTCAATCTAAAGTCACTCACCCTATCCCAATCCAATTCATCTCAACCCAGTCCACTTAAGCACAATTGAATACAACCAACCCAAAAACTAGACGCATGTCAGAAGCTGCGCGATCCGAGAAAGCTATCCCTGTGTTGCATAACCCCAGCCTCCTCGTCAACAGCTCAGGATGCAACACAGCGTTGAACAATCTGTACTGTCTCTCAACATTAGTGTTGAAGATCTGAAGGGACTCAGGAGAGGTAACAGCTAAACTGAAGAGGCTTTCTCTTGTTATCTCAGAATAACTTAAGTACACCAGTACATTATGCTCATAATGTGTTATCATAAGTTATCGTATATAATGTGCTTATAACCTGTGTTATCGTGTATAATGTGCTTATAACCTGTGTTATCGTGTATAATGTGCTTATAACCTGTGTTATCGTGTATAATGTGCTTATAACCTGTGTTATCGTATATAATGTGCTTATAACCTGTGTTATCGTGTATAATGTGCTTATAACCTGTGTTATCGTGTATAATGTGCTTTAACCTGTGTTATCGTATATAATGTGCTTATAACCTGTGTTATCGAGTATAATGTGCTTATAACCTGTGTTATCGTGTATAATGTGCTTATAACCTGTGTTATCGTGTATAATGTGCTTATAACCTGTGTTATCGAGTATAATGTGCTTATAACCTGTGTTTATCGAGTATAATGTGCTTATAACCTGTGTTATCGTATATAATGTGCTTATAAAACCTGTGTTATCGTGTATAATGTTGCTTATAACCTTGTTATCGTGTATAATGTGCTTATAACCTGTGTTATCGTAATAAATGTGCTTATAACCTGTGTTATCGAGTATAATGTGCTTATAACCTGTGTTATCGTGTATAATGTGCTTATAACCTGTGTTATCGTGTATAATGTGCTTATAACCTGTGTTATCGAGTATAATGTGCTTATAACCTGTGTTATCGAGTATAATGTGCTTATAACCTGTGTTATCGTATATAATGTGCTTATAACCTGTGTTATCGTGTATAATGTGCTTTATAACCTGTGTTATCGTGTATAATGTGCTTATAACACTGTGTTATCGTATATAATGTGCTTATAACCTGTGTTATCGTATATAATGTGCTTATAACCTGTGTTATCGTGTATAATGTGCTTATAACCTGTGTTATCGTATATAATGTGCTTATAACCTGTGTTATCGAGTATAATGTGCTTATAACATGTGTTATCGTGTATAATGTGCTTATAACCTGTGTTATCGTGTATAATGTGCTTATAACCTGTGTTATCGTATATAATGTGCTTATAACCTGTGTTATCGTATATAATGTGCTTATAACCTGTGTTATCGTATATAATGTGCTTATAACCTGTGTTATCGTATATAATGTGCTTATAACCTGTGTTATCGTGTATAATGTGCTTATAACCTGTGTTATCGTATATAATGTGCTTATAACCTGTGTTATCGAGTATAATGTGCTTATAACCTGTGTTATCGTGTATAATGTGCTTATAACCTGTGTTATCGTGTATAATGTGCTTATAACCTGTGTTATCGTATATAATGTGCTTATAACCTGTGTTATCGTATATAATGTGCTTATAACCTGTGTTAACATACACTTACTTTAGCTAAACAATTGGGTTTGTCAGAAAAACTTACAAAACTCATACAATCGTCGAAATATGCAATAAAATAACTTTTAGGAACATTTTTCATAATTTTTTAATCAGCGTCGAGGTGGTGATGCCAGTCAAAGAAGACACTTAGAAAATTTTCACAAGGTAGCCGGTGTTTCAATTTTTAATATTCACTTATAAAAAAAAGCAAATTACATTAACAATGGTCAGACATAATTCCAAATTTTAATGTAAAATTTACCAATGTTTAAGGTTTAAGTAAATGGCTCAACCTGTCGGTTCTCTGAGCCATTTATCTACATGGCTCAACCTGTCGGTTCTCTGAGCCATTTATCTACATGGCTCAACCTGTCGGTTCTCTGAGCCATTTATCAACATGGCTCAACCTGTCGGTTCTCTGAGCCATTTAATCAACATGGCTCAACCTGTCGGTTCTCTGAGCCATTTATCAACATGGCTCAACCTGTCGTTTCTCTGAGCCATTTATCTACATGGCTCAACCTGTCGTTCTCTGAGCCATTTATCAACATGGCTCAAACCTGTCGGTTCTCTGAGCCATTTATCAACATGGCTCAACCTGTCGGTTCTCTGAGCCATTTATCAACATGGCTTCAACCTGTCGGTTCTCTGAGCCATTTATCAACATGGCTCAACCTGTCGGTTCTCTGAGCCATTTATCAACATGGCTCAACCTGTCGGTTCTCTGAGCCATTTATCAACATGGCTCAACCTGTCGGTTCTCTGAGCCATTTATCAACATGGCTCAACCTGTCGGTTCTCTGAGCCATTTATCTACATGGCTCAACCTGTCGGTTTCTCTGAGCCATTTATCAACATGGCTCAACCTGTCGGTTCTCTGAGCCATTTATCAACATGGCTCAACCTGTCGGTTCTCTGAGCCATTTATCCAACATGGCTCAACCTGTCGGTTCTCTGAGCCGTTTATCTACATGGCTCAACCTGTCGGTTCTCTGAGCCATTTATCAACATGGCTCAACCTGTCGGTTCTCTGAGCCATTTATCAACATGGCTCAAACCTTGTCGGTTCTCTGAGCCATTTATCAACATGGCTCAACCTGTCGGTTCTCTGAGCCATTTATCAACATGGCTCAACCTGTCGGTTCTCTGAGCCATTTATCAACATGGCTCAACCTGTCGGTTCTCTGAGCCATTTATCAACATGGCTCAACCTGTCGGTTCTCTGAGCCATTTATCAACATGGCTCAACCTGTCGGTTCTCTGAGCCATTTATCTACATGGCTCAACCTGTCGGTTCTCTGAGCCATTTATCAACATGGCTCAACCTGTCGGTTCTCTGAGCCATTTATCAACATGGCTCAACCTGTCGGTTCTCTGAGCCATTTATCAACATGGCTCAACCTGTCGGTTCTCTGAGCCATTTATCAACATTGCTGTCAGACACAGGAACATCTTGGGATCTTAATACAAGGAATTCATCACTTGCCTGACCTACAATCATGCTGTCTGCAGTCTATCAACTCTGTTCACATGTTGTATTCTTATCAAAAATGGACTGATTACATCAACTCCAGCCTGAGGGGACTGATTACATCAACTCCAGCCTGAGGGGACTGATTACATCAACTCCAGCCTGAGGGGACTGATTACATCAACTCCAGCCTGAGGGGACTGATTACATCAACTCCAGCCTGAGGGGACTGATTACATCAACTCCAGCCTGAGGGGACTGATTACATCAACTCCAGTCTGAGGGGACTGATTACATCAACTCCAGCCTGAGGGGACTGATTACATCAACTCCAGCCTGAGGGGACTGATTACATCAACTCCAGCCTGAGGGGACTGATTACATCAACTCCAGCCTGTTGGGACTGATTACATCAACTCCAGCCTGAGGGGACTGATTACATCAACTCCAGCCTGAGGGGACTGATTACATCAACTCCAGCCTGAGGGGACTGATTACTTCAACTCCAGCCTGAGGGGACGTGATTACATCAACTCCAGCCTGAGGGGACTGATTACATCAACTCCAGCCTGAGGGGACTGATTACTTCAACTCCAGCCTGAGGGGACTGATTACATCAACTCCAGCCTGTTGGGACTGATTACATCAACTCCAGCCTGAGGGGACTGATTACATCAACTCCAGCCTGAGGGGACTGATTACATCAACTCCAGCCTGAGGGGACTGATTACTTCAACTCCAGCCTGAGGGGACTGATTACATCAACTCCAGCCTGAGGGGACTGATTACTTCAACTCCAGCCTGAGGGGACTGATTACATCAACTCCAGCCTGAGGGGACTGATTACATCAACTCCAGCCTGTTGGGACTGATTACATCAACTCCAGCCTGAGGGGACTGATTACATCAACTCCAGCCTGAGGGGACTGATTACATCAACTCCAGCCTGAGGGGACTGATTACATCAACTCCAGCCTGAGGGGACTGATTACATCAACTCAAGGCTGTTGGGACTGATTACTTCAACTCCAGCCTGAGGGGACTGATTACATCAACTCCAGCCTGAGGGGACTGATTACATCAACTCCAGCCTGAGGGGACTGATTACTTCAACTCCAGCCTGAGGGACTGATTGCATCAACTCCAGCCTGAGGGGACTGATTACTTCAACTCCAGCCTGAGGGGACTGATTACATCAACTCCAGCCTGTTGGGACTGATTACATCAACTCCAGCCTGAGGGGACTGATTACATCAACTCCAGCCTGAGGGGACTGATTACTTCAACTCCAGCCTGAGGGGACTGATTACATCAACTCCAGCCTGAGGGGACTGATTACTTCAACTCCAGCCTGAGGGGACTGATTACATCAACTCCAGCCTGTTGGGACTGATTACATCAACTCCAGCCTGAGGGGACTGATTACTTCAACTCCAGCCTGAGGGGACTGATTACATCAACTCCAGCCTGAGGGACTGATTACTTCAACTCCAGCCTGAGGGGACTGATTACATCAACTCCAGCCTGAGGGGACTGATTACATCAACTCCAGCCTGAGGGGACTGATTATTTCAACTCCAGCCTGAGGGGACTGATTACATCAACTCCAGCCTGTTGGGACTGATTACATCAACTCCAGCCTGAGGGGACTGATTACATCAACTCCAGCCTGTTGGGACTGATTACATCAACTCCAGCCTGAGGGGACTGATTACATCAACTCCAGCCTGTTGGGACTGATTACATCAACTCCAGCCTGTTGGGACTGATTACATCAACTCCAGCCTGTTGGGACTGATTACATCAACTCCAGCCTGTTGGGACTGATTACATCAACTCCAGCCTGAGGGGACTGATTACATCAACTCCAGCCTGTTGGGACTGATTACATCAACTCCAGCCTGAGGGGACTGATTACATCAATCCAGCCTGAGGGGACTGATTACATCAACTCCAGCCTGAGGGGACTGATTACATCAACTCCAGCTGAGGGGACTGATTACTTCAACTCCAGCCTGAGGGACTGATTACATCAACTCCAGCCTGAGGGGACTGATTACATCAACTCCAGCCTGAGGGGACTGATTACATCAACTCCAGCCTGAGGGGACTGATTAGTTCAAACTCCAGCCTGAGGGGACTGATTACTCAACTCCAGCCTGAGGGGAACTGATTACATCAACTCCAGCCTGAGGGCACTGATTACATCAACTCCAGCCTGAGGGGACTGATTACATCAACTCCAGCCTGAGGGGACTGATTACATCAACTCCAGCCTGAGGGGACTGATTACATCAACTCCAGCCTGAGGGGACTGATTACATCAACTCCAGCCTGTTGGGACTGATTACATCAACTCCAGCCTGTTGGGACTGATTACATCAACTCCAGCCTGAGGGGACTGATTACATCAACTCCAGCCTGTTGGGACTGATTACATCAACTCCAGCCTGATGGGACTGATTACATCAACTCCAGCCTGAGGGGACTGATTACATCAACTCCAGCCTGAGGGGACTGATTACATCAACTCCAGCCTGAGGGGACTGATTACTTCAACTCCAGCCTGAGGGGACTGATTACATCAACTCCAGCCTGAGGGGACTGATTGCTTCAACTCCAGCCTGAGGGGACTGATTACATCAACTCCAGCCTGAGGGGACTGATTACATCAACTCCAGCCTGAGGGACTGATTACATCAACTCCAGCCGGAGGGGACTGATTACATCAACTCCAGCCTGAGGGGACTGATTACATCAACTCCAGCGTGAGGGGACTGATTACATCAACTCCAGCCTGAGGGGACTGATTACATCAACTCCAGCCTGAGGGCACTGATTACATCAACTCCAGCCTGAGGGGACTGATTACATCAACTCCAGCCTGAGGGGACGATTACATCAACTCCAGCCTGAGGGGACTGATTACATCAACTCCAGCCTGAGGGGACTGATTACATCAACTCCAGCCTGTTGGGACTGATTACATCAACTCCAGCCTGTTGGGACTGATTACATCAACTCCAGCCTGAGGGGACTGATTACATTCAACTCCAGCCTGTTGGGACTGATTACATCAACTCCAGCCTGAGGGGACTGATTACATCAACTCCAGCCTGAGGGGACTGATTACATCAACTCCAGCCTGAGGGGACTGATTACATCAACTCCAGCCTGAGGGGACTGATTACTTCAACTCCAGCCTGAGGGGACTGATTACATCAACTCCAGCCTGAGGGGACTGATTGCTTCAACTCCAGCCTGAGGGGACTGATTACATCAACTCCAGCCTGAGGGGACTGATTACATCAACTCCAGCCTGAGGGGACTGATTACATCAACTCCAGCCGGAGGGGACTGATTACATCAACTCCAGCCTGAGGGGACTGATTACATCAACTCCAGCCTGAGGGGACTGATTACATCAACTCCAGCCTGAGGGGACTGATTACATCAACTCCATCCTGAGGGGACTGATTACTTCAACTCCAGCCTGAGGGGACTGATTACATCAACTCCAGCCTGTTGGGACTGATTACATCAACTCCAGCCTGAGGGGACTGATTACATCAACTCCAGCCTGAGGGGACTGATTACATCAACTCCAGCCTGAGGGGACTGATTACATCAACTCCAGCCTGAGGGGACTGATTACATCAACTCCAGCCTGTTGGGACTGATTACATCAACTCCAACCTGTTGGGACTGATTACATCAACTCCAGCCTGAGGGGACTGATTACATCAACTCCAGCCTGAGGGGACTGATTACATCAACTCCAGCCTGAGGGGACTGATTACATCAACTCCAGCCTGAGGGGACTGATTACTTCAAATTCCTTCTGATCTTCATTATTCTTCTTTGTATGGACTGATGAAGCCACTGTGGGGCGAAACGTTTCCTCAGTAAAGATACCCAAGTGTAGCACATGTGTCTAATTTATCAATTTTGTAAGAAAATAAAGTTTAATTTAGGTTTTGTTTATGTAATTTTTTTTTTAGGTGTCTACGAGGTGGGACTTTTAAATGGCTGCAAGAACTGTTTTTCCTTCAGCCTTTTTTATGTCTCATAGCACAAAAATGCCTCATCTGATTGGCTTCAAATTTTCAACGTTTGTGTACGGTAACTTGGACTATATTCTTAGAACTACTGGTACGTGCAAGTGACCTATGATCAAAGTTGAAGGCCTTTCCAGCATCCTGGAATGGCTGGAACTCCATATATACAGAAATATTGCGTCTTTAATTTCGTGACGGAGAAGAAACTTAATAGAAGTAAACCTTACAATTTTAATTTTATTTTTAAAATAATGTGATGTAAACCTCGGTAATTTATATAGACAAATTGTTTAAAAAGATACGTGAAGGAACACCAGGATATATTAGAAAACGTTTCGGTCCTGGACGTGTGTGTGTGTTAGAAGTGATCAAGGTGCCACGACCTAAACGTTTAATATGTTCTCGTGTTTTCTCACGTATCATTTTTAAACCAAAATAATGTGAAACCTGTTCCCGATCAATCACGTCAAATATATTTCAGTCTACCTCTGTAATACGTCAAATATATTTCAGTCTACCTCTGGAATACGTCAAATATATTTCAGTCTACCTCTGGAATACGTCAAATATATTTCAGTCTACCTCTGGAATGCGTCAAATATATTTCAGTCTACCTCTGGAATACGTCAAATATATTTCAGTCTACCTCTGGAATACGTCAAATATATTTCAGTCTACCTCTGGAATACGTCAAATATATTTCAGTCTACCTCTGGAATGTGTCAAATATATTTCAGTCTACCTCTGGAATACGTCAAATATATTTCAGTCTACCTCTGGAATACGTCAAATATATTTCAGTCTACCTCTGGAATATGTCAAATATATTTCAGTCTACTCTGGAATACGTCAAATATATTTCAGTCTACCTCTGGAATACGTCAAATATATTTCAGTCTACCTCTGGAATACGTCAAATATATTTCAGTCTACCTCTGGAATACGTTAAATATATTTCAGTCTACCTCTGGAATACGTCAAATATATTTCAGTCTACCTCTGGAATACGTCAAATATATTTCAGTCTACCTCTGGAATAACGTCAAATATATTTTCAGTCTACCTCTGGAATACGTCAAATATATTTCAGTCTACCTCTGGAATACGTCAAATATATTTCAGTCTACCTCTGGAATACGTCAAATATATTTCAGTCTACCTCTGGAATACGTCAAATATATTTCAGTCTACCTCTGGAATACGTCAAATATATTTCAGTCTACCTCTGGAATACGTTAAATATATTTCAGTCTACCTCTGGAATACGTCAAATATATTTCAGTCTACCTCTGAATACGTCAAATATATTTCAGTCTACCTCTGGAATACGTCAAATATATTTCAGTCTACCTCTGGAATACGTCAAATATATTTCAGTCTACCTCTGGAATACGTCAAATATATTTCAGTCTACCTCTGGAATACGTCAAATATATATTCAGTCTACCTCTGGAATACGTCAAATATATTTCAGTCTACCTCTGGAATACGTCAAATATATTTCAGTCTACCTCTGGAATGTCTTCAGTATACAGGGTAACGACTGTTACATCTTACTGTTAGATTCTGTTTGCGCTAATGTTTATACACAGTAAAATAGTTGAAGAAACCATGGAATCCTATCCGTAATAGGCCTGGGGAATGCCTTTTCAGATTTGCTCTAAACTTTCACCACTTGGCGGAGTTTCCTGAGCACAAGATTTGTTCTGTTATTAGCTGGAATAAGTCTCAATTTGACTAATAATAAATACCATTCAGAAGAGTCTTATTGTGACCAAAGGGATGCGTTAAACTCGTTGGGGTTAATTACCACCTGGGGAATGGGAGGCATTCAGATTCGACCCAAGGGAAAAGGGAGGATATCTCCAGTTCCTTGGATGAAGAGCCTTCACTGTTATCAAGGCATAATGACACATACACTCTCCAATAACAACTTCTAAGTAGCACACACCTATGATGATAATTTTGACGCTGATCAGAAGCCTTCATAATCACACGGGAGTCAGTTTCTGAAATAATCTATATAAAATTGATCAGAGGTTACTTGGACATCTCAGATGTTCCACGACCCTTCACCTTGTCATAGTGAATTAGGGTCGAAAATTTGAAGCCGGCCGGATAAGGCATTCTGAAGTTATAAACGGAAGTCTTTGAGGAGGTTAGCGGAAGACCACACTGGACCCGAGAACATGACCGGCTTTGTAATAAAGTGGTACGAATATACAGTATTTAAGGGTTCACTATACTCATCATAATTTAAAACATTTCTCAAAGGTAACCTTCCAATTATTTTTTTCCAGTAATATTTTACACAAAGAATTTCCACTTTCCTGTAAAAAAAAAAATATTTGATTTTGAGTTTTTTAGCCCAGATTCAATCAAATAAAACCATTTAAAACAGTCATTCACTTTGCGTTTAAAGCCGATCGGCTGAGTCATTCTGTGATTGTTACTGAGATGACTTTAATGAAGTTTGCATAATAAAATTTATGCAACATGAAATCCAAGCTTCTCTAAACCAAGCCAACCAACACTAAAAGTTTGATGCCTATCAGAAAAGGCATTCCTCAGTAACTGATGTGAAGCCATAGGCAATGGCAGGAAAACACGCAAACATTCTAAACTAACAGTGAGTCATTCTGCATGTAGAATGTAGTAGCTAAGTGGAGACATTCTCAAGATGATAAATGGTGATCTAGTCTTCTTGTCAACAAGTTGGCCGTCTCCCACCGAGGCAGGGTGACCCAAAAAGAAAGAAAAACCTCACAATAAAACGCTTTCACCTCACTCATACATTATCACTGGTGATCTGTATCAATATATAATGAAGAGTTAAAAAAAAGGACAATACCGTGACTGTGACAATACACAACCCGTACATAGGCGACAGAAACTTACCACGACCTTTCGGTCCCACTTGGACTATTAAAAGTGACTTGTAAATGGTTTAAGTCGGACCGAAACGTCGTTTTAACCTCCTCTCTCTCCTACCTTCGGATTATTTGTGTATTTAATAAAAAGTGCAGCTATGAGTTCCCGGGGTAGAGAGAGTTAGCCAGCCAGGATAACCCGGGGTAGAGAGGGTTAGCCAGCCAGGATAACCCGGGGTAGGGAGAGTTACAGCCAGGATACCCCGGGGTAGGGAGGGTTAGCCACCCAGGATAACCTTGCGGGAGGGTTAGCCACCCAGGATAACCTTGGGTGAGGGTTAGCCAGCCAGGATAACCCTGGGGGAGGGTTAGCCAGCCAGGATAACCCTGGGAGAGGGTTAGCCAGCCAGGATAACCCTGAGGGAGGGTTAGCCAGCCAGGATAACCCTGGGGGAGGGTTAGCCAGCCAGAATAACCCTGGGAGAGAGTTAGCCAGCCAGGATAACCCTGAGGGAGGGTTAGCCAGCCAGGATAACCCGGGGGGAGGGTTAGCCAGCCAGAATAACCCTGGGAGAGAGTTAGCCAGCCAGGATAACCCTGAGGGAGGGTTAGCCAGCCAGGGTAACCCTGGGAAGTCACTGCGTCATCGAGGACTGTCCGTCATACTTCCATTGTTGCCCTCAATCTTGTCCCCCAGGATGCCACCCACACCAATCGACTAACACCCAGGTACCTTCTTACTGCCTGGTAAACAGGGACAGCAGGTACAAGGTTACTAACATTCAGGTACCTACTTACTGCTAGGTGAACAGTGACAGCAGGTGTAAGGAAAGTGACGCTGGTCACCAAGAGGTACATTTCTATACACTATCATAGAAAGGTTAGCATGGGCCACCACTGTGACCACAAATGCTGGTTTTAAACTGACGAATCCCACACCATACTGGTGCCGGATTTGTTGCTTAGTTTATACAACCAAGTTATTGTGACTTATTCCTCTTGCTAATAATTCGACCTTCTTTTGGAGAGAAATAATGTAAAATATCCCACTGTGTGGGCGAAACGTCGTCAAAAAAGAATCGTATTATGCTACATTTGCGTCTGTTTATTGCATGAACTGTATCACTGAAGACAACAAGAGCATTTCACCCCTCCATGGAAGATGTGTTCATTTAATATCACATACCTACAAGTCCCTCCTAAGAAGCTCATTGCTAGTAATCCTTTCCTTAAATCTCTTGTTAAAGCAACTGCTCAAGAAGAAATTTCTCACCTAGCTGGTAGTAATAAGTTATCACAAGTTATATACACTGATGGATCTAAACAGGAGTCTTCTGGCAGGGCTGCATCTGATCTTGTTGCTACCTCCAGCAGGAGTCTTCTGGCAGGGCTGCATCTGCTCTTGTTGCCACCTCCAGCAGGAGTCTTCTGGCAGGGCTGCATCGCTCTTGTTGCTACCTCCAGCAGGAGTCTACTGGCAGGGTTTGCATCTGCTCTTGTTGCTACCTCCAGCAGGAGTCTTCTGGCAGGGCTGCATCTGCTCTTGTTGCTACCTCCAGCAGGAGTCTTCTGGCAGGGCTGCATCTGCTCTTGTTGCTACCTCCAGCAGGAGCTTCTGGCAGGGCTCCCATCTCTCTTGTTGCTATCTCCAGCGGGAGTCTTCTGGCAGGGCTGCATCTGCTCTTGTTGCTACCCTCCAGCAGGAGCCCTTCTGGCAGGGCTGCATCTGCCTTGTTGCTACCTCCACAGGAGTCTTCTGGCAGGGCTGCATCTGCTTTTGTTGCAACCTCCCAGCAGAGTTTTTTCTGGCAGGGCTGCATCTGCTCTTGTTGCTACCTCCAGCAGGAGTCTTCTGGCAGGGCTGCATCTGCTCTTGTTGCTACCTCCAGCAGGAGTCTTCTGGCAGGGCTGCATCTGCTCTTGTTGCTACCTCCAGCAGGAGTCTTCTGGCAGGGCTGCATCTGCTCTTGTTGCCACCTCCCTAGTTAAGAACGATAATAAATTTGTTGAGTTAGGCATAAGAATTAACAACTGGGCGTCTACACTGCAAACTGAATTGTTTGCAATCCTAATGCCGCTAAAGCTAACCTATGACACTGAGCTTCACTCTATAATTATTGCTGATTTTGTGTCATCAATGAAGGCTCTTGACTCACATAATGACTCTTAACAACATGCTCATTAGACAAGCTGAATATAGATACTTAAAAATCCAGGAAAATGAAATTTATGTGCAATTTTTATGGATTCCATCACACATTGGAATACTCCTTCATGATAAAGTTGATATGTTAGCCAAGAAGAGTACCCAGAAGAAGAATGTGTAATATAACTTTGGTATAACTGTGTCTAGCATTAGCAATAATATTAGGAGAGAAGTAAATAATGAAAATGATAATTATAGGAATGCAGTTAGAAATCTGAGTAGATCTATAACCCACTATGATAACATGAACGTAGATAAGTATGTTTATGGAGCAACTTGCAATGTGAACACTGACTGATGTTGTAGTGGCCAGGCTTAGGGTTGGTTACAAGTACTGACTGAAAGTTGTAGTGGCCAGAAATTAGGCTTGGTTACAAGTACTGACTGATGTTGTAGTGGCCAGGCTTAGGCTTGGTTACAAGTACTGACTGATGTTGTAGTGGCCAGGCTTAGGCTTGGTTACAAGTACTGACTGATGTTGTAGTGGCCCGGCTTAGGCTTGGTTTTCAAGTACTGACTGATGTTGTAGTGGCCAGGCCCTTAGGCTTGGGTTTCAAGTACGACTGAAGTTGTAGTGGCCAGACTTAGGCTTGGTTACAAGTACTGACTATGTTAGTGGCCAACTTTGGGTTGGGTTTCAAGTACTGACTGATGTTGTGTGGCCAGGCTTAGGCTTGGTTACAAGTACTGACTGAGTGTAGTAGCCAGACTTTTGGCTTGGTTACAAGTACTGACTGATGTTGTAGTGGCCAGGTTTAGGCTTGGTTACAAGTTACTGACTGATGTTGTAAATGGCCAGGGTTTGGCTTGGTCACAAGTAAATGACTGATGTTGTAGTGGCCAGGCTTAGCTTGGTTACAAGTACTGACTGATGTTGTAGTGGCCAGACTTAGGCTTGTTACAAGTACTGACTGATGTTGTAGTGACCAGGGTTAGGCTTGGTTACAAGTTTCTGACTGATGTTGTAGTGGCCAGGTTTAGGCTTGGTTACAAGTACGACTGATGTTGTAGTGGCCAGGGTTAGGGTTGGTTACAAGTACTGACTGATGTTGTAGTAGCCAGACTTGGCTTGGTTACAAGTACTGACTGATGTTGTAGTGGCCAGGTTTAGGCTTGGTTACAAGTACTGACGATGTTGTAGTGGCCAGGCTTAGGCTTGGGCACAAGTACTGACTGATGTTGTAGTGGCCAGGCCTTAGGCTTGGGTTTCAAGTACTGACTGATGTTGTAGTGGCCAGACTTAGGCTTGGTTACAAGTACTGACGATGTTGTAGTGGCCAGGCTTAGGCTTGGTTACAATACTGACTGATGTTTTTAGTGCCAGGTTAGGCTTGGTTTCAAGTTAACTGACTGATGTTGTAGTGGCCAGGCTTAGGCTTTGGGTTTCAAGTACTGACTGATGTTGTAGTAGCCAGACTTTGGCTTGGTTACAAGTACTGACTGATGTTGCAGTGGCCAGGGTTTAGGCTTGGTTTCAAGTACTGACTGATGTGTAGTGGCCAGGCTTAGGCTTGGTCACAAGTACTGACTGATGTTGTAGTGGCCAGGCTTTGGCTTGGTTACAAGTACTTACTGATGTTGTAGTTTCCAGGTTTAGGCTTGGTTACAAGTACTGACTGATATTGTAGTAGCCAACTTTTGGCTTGGTTACAAGTACTGACTGATGTTTTAGTGGCCAGGCTTAGGCCTGGGTTACAAGTACTGACTGATGTTGTAGTGGCCAGGCCCAGGTTAGGCTTGGTTACAAGTACTGGGCTGATGTTGTAGTGGCCAGGCTTAGGCTTGGTTACAAGTACTGACTGATGTTGTAGTGGCCAGGCTTAGGCTTGGTTACAAGTACGACTGATGTTGTAGTGGCCAGGCTTAGGCTTTGGGTTTCAAGTACTGACTGATGTTGTAGTGGCCAGGTTTAGGCTTGGTTACAAGTACTGACTGATGTTGTAGTGGCCAGGCTTAGGCTTGGTTACAAGTACTGACTGATGTTGTAGTGGCCAGGCTTAGGCTTGGTTACAAGTACTGACTGATGTTGTAGTGGCCAGGCTTAGGCTTGGTTACAAGTACTTCTGGCAGTTTGGGAGACACACAGATGATGATCAAACTAAATGCAAATTATGTGATCAGACATAATGGTCACTGTCTTGAACACTATGTGCTTAATTGTCCACTTATTGAAGAATACAGAGACAGACAGTATAATAACCTATGTGACATGTCAAGATATTAATGAAAAGAAATCAGATATATTAAGCAAATTTCTTAAATTTGCTCGTGGCAGATAAGTGAACTATACTATATATAAATCCCAATGTACTCATGTTAACCTTTTGGGGCCTAGTTCCTAGGCCTTTTGTGTAACCATACGCTTTTGCGCTACCGTCCAAAGGATGGTTATGGGGTGCACAATAAACTAGCCACTTCGGTGGTAAAATGTAAAATCCAGTTACATGACTAAGACCCGCGTCAGGAAACACTTGTCCTGTTTCCTGACAAGCCTTACTGAGCCTAACCCTTGAGGCAGGTACATGATATCAAGAGGCTCTGAATCAGACACACGGCAAGAATATTTTTCCTGTTGTCATGTTTGGTAACCAAAACCTTGACCATTCTTATTGAAGGTGGGTTAGAAAATGCTGGGTATATATAAACAACGAGAAAGGTGATTAAAAGAGGTCAGGTGAAAAGCAGCAAGAAGGCTGAGGAAAGATCACTGCGTCTGGAGCTGATCTGGTCCAGGCGAGATCTTGTGTCATATAATCCAATGTATAAGCGATGTTATAACACCATGTCTTCTAAACTAACATATCTGATGTCGCTATCATGGTTGTTCTAGACAATGCTGTCTCCTTAGTCTAGGTTCGTTGATGATGTGTCTGGTTGTGTTCCAGGTAGAACACAGCCAGACTGTAGAACTATATACAAAAGCCGAGGTAATCAGTTTTGGAGTTGGTGAAGAGCATCGTTTTCTTTAAGAATCTGAAACAATATTTGTGTTCCCTAGGCAATGTTGACAAGCTCCTACCTGCTCTTCCTACGCTCATATTATCACAGTTTTCACTTGGTATAATGTAAACACCAGTGGCCGACACTGGGTGGGTAGGGGTAGTGGTACGTCCTCGCTTTCTGGTAAGTCATGTTTAGAAACTTAGGACCAACTTAAGACCAAGTACCTCTTTTTTCGATCTGCCATATAGAAAGCTGTACCATTTCTGCATGAAGAAAGTGCGGTAGAGAAGGCGTGTGAAAGCTAATGAAATTATTATTCTCCGCTGGTGTCTACAATATACTTTGCATTGTGATAGAAATTATGTAACCAAAACCAGTTTGAGTTCGTCGAACTTTCAGAAACACAAATATGCCTGAAGCAGAGTTGGCTAGAGACAAGATAGATCACTTAACGAGCTTAAAGAAAGTCCAGTTAGCCATCATTGAGCCAGCACTAAATAGTGTTATTTAGAACCATCCGTAATAACGACGACAGACTTGGTGGTTTAGTAAACAAAACGTTGTAAAATCCTCAGCCCGCTGACTCACAGAATTCTGGTTCATGCTGCGTCCCAACCAACTTTCAAGATACACTGTCAAGTAACCTCCTCATACACTCACTGACGCTTCTCACTTGACCTCACCACAGCTTCTTTAATTACTGGAAAGTATATATATACTGGCTCCCTCACTCTCGTATGTTAGTGTGACTTGTAAATAGTTCAATTCGGACTAAAACGTCATCATCAGCTCCTCTCCCCTATGTGCGAGCTATTTATGGATTGTAACGTTTCCTCATTAAATTTGCCCTGGGTCTTGGCTTGTGTGTCTTTTCGTCAGTTTGTGGGTGTTATATACAGACAGGAGTTGTTAGGTAAGACACATATGCAACAGTTAGACAACTTTATTCCGAAACGTTTCGCCTACACAGTAGGCTTCTTCAGTCGAATACATCGTCTTCACATCTCTACTGTTCCTGCCTACTTTCTGTATTCGACTGAAGAAGCCTACTGTGTAGGCGAAACGTTTCGGAATAAAGTTGTCTAACTGTTGCATATGTGTCTTACCTAACAACCTGTCGGTATTGTATACCATTTTGATGTTCACAGACAGGAGTTACCTGTCGCTCCTCCGACTGCTGGGCTTGAGACAGTCATGAATTATTTGTGTAAGTTATATAGCACGTTACTGAGGATCACACTAATGAGGATTTCAATAACAGACGTTATTGAACATCTGGAGGGCTGCCTCGCTGAAATGGTCATCCCCAGATCAACACCAAAATAGTTAATAGCTTTTAAACATCCCTTATCCCCTATCTAGCACAATCTTCCTCAGAGACTGTGCCGATGAACTCTGGGGTACAAATGTAGACATCTCTACTCGCCTCCCATCTTACTTGACCTCTTTCTACACCTAGCAGCATGTTTCCTTACACCTGCTGTTCCTGTTCAGCTAGCAGTAAGTAGGTACCTGGGTATTAGCTAACTGTTGCGGGTCGCATCGGGGAAATAAGAGTAACAAAAGTTGCCAGGAATGTTCTGCATAACAAGGAACTTTCTATGTAGTATGTCAGTGATGTCAACTAGGTCTGTAATAGTTGTATCACGTATATAATAAGTTATATATCCATTTTCCACCACTGAAAACGACGCTCTCATCCTGGAAGTGCGCCACAGTCATTTACAAAAAGCACCAACTTCGAACTTCGTCACCAGAAACCAATGTTTTAGTGTCTCCAACTTTCAGAAGGTTGCAGGTCGTTATCATGGCTGCCTTCTAAGAATCAAACGAACCAACTCTACTTGGGAGATATGTGTGGAAAATACTGTATGCATTTTCCGGAAATGCAGTATTTTATATGTAAATTGATGGCCTATATTGTATTTAATAAAAATTATATTGTAAAAGATGGGAAACTCGGCGCCTGCACGGACGAGCAGGAGAGTCGCCATTGTGTTTTTGAATGAGCCAAGAAAACGTTAGTGAAAATAAGAAGAATTTTCGTCGCTCTAGAGGTTATATTGGGCTTACACCTCTCAAATAGGAGCCGAAATTGTTGGATGTGCATTTCTGCATAATTTGAGCATTAAATCGATGTACAGGACAGCTCCAGGAACCTCAGATAAGCTATCTAAATTATTTTTGTGATTCTGGCCAGTATTATCATCATAAATTTAGTTAGAGGGAGGTTTTTAAGTATTATACACAGTAATCTCCAGACTAATTGGTGAGTGTTATGATTATAAATTCTCCTTCTGTTATATAAATGTGTATATGTAATCATTTATTAATTTTAATATACAGTCCACAAAAATTATAATAATTTTACGAGAATTCCTGGTGTGTATGTACATTTCATTTGCAATTAATATAGGTCTAGAGCAACTTGTGGAGAGATAGATGATAATTATCGAAGGGGGACATTTTTGCAACCCAGGTGTCCTAAAAATTCCTACTTGTCTCTGTAACTTTGATAAATAATAATTATCTTTGTTACCATTTACTTGTATGTATGTAATGAGATTCATCCAGGTAAATGTAATTTTCCATAATGTGTCCAGTCTCTGAAAATCTTAGCCAACAACGGAGACAATGTCTTTATTGCCGCTGCTGAAGATGGCTGTGTGGTTACCCTTAAACATGTGATTACAACTATACGATACATTACCTTCTAGACGACACCAAGTGTCACCATCCACTCACCAACTCTGAAGCAACACGAAAGGTTTCTTATTGAAGGTCTGGCACATTTTTTTTTTTTTGTGTGTTAAAACTCAGAACGAAGGAAGAAGCGGTCATATCTTCTCCCTGAACAGCCCAATCCAGTGCACTTATACGGTCTATCCAAAACCCATAAGCTTAATGATTCTCTTTGACTTATAAAGAATAGACACAATACCGTGACTGGAACAATACACAAATGACCCTCACACAGGAGACAAAAAATGACTTATGACGACGTTCGGTTCGATTGGACCATTAACTAGTGACACGACCTGTTTTCTTTGGCAAGGGTAGTGCTTCTCACCGTCCAGCGGGACGACTCGGTAGATTTCTAGTAACGACAACCCCCAACACATCTGTAGTAATTCAGCGATCTCTTGTCTCGCTTCTCCAACATTATACAGCCTTTTTATTGAATTAATAAAACCACTTGTTGGCAAAACATCTTTGCAATAAAGATACCCAGGTGTTGACTGTATCTTATTCATCATTTTGTGGCTATTGTATGTCATTATTGTCTTAAGAATGATGGATAATATCTCAGCGTCCTGTGACATTATCCTCTCTACTGAGGCCACCATCTACATCCTTAGATGGAACAGTAGTGATACCCGCCCCCTGGTACCATGACATGACCTTCATAAATGTAGTATAACCGTTGGTAACTGTTACCGACAATTTTGACTTTAACCCTTAAACTGCCCAAACGTAGATCTACGTTCGCATGTGGGGGGGCTCCGAACGTAGATCTACGTTCACGTGCATGGGGCTCCGAACGTAGATCTACGTTCACGTGCAACGGGCTCCGAACGTAGATCTACGTTTCTGTTTACATGCTTTCAAATGGGGAAAATAAAGGTCGGAGCACTATGCACATAACGTGAGCAAACACTAGGTCTTGGGACCTTCATCATTTCTCAGTCCCAGGACAGAAATGTTTTTCTAATATGTCTTAGTTTTTGCTGACATGTCTTTCCATGGAAGTGACTGATAATGATTCAGTATCATCTATCTTCAGTTGCGTTGCTTCAGATATTTTGGCGTGTCAGGGAACAATCTGCTCCCTCTTGTAGCTAATATTGTCAGGGAGAGTCTTCAGAATGAGATCCACTTTATCATTCTCAGTATTGTAATGTGGTTACGGTACATCGATGACTTGCTAACCTATTACCCAAGGGGTTTCCATATTCATAACATTCTTAATCAAATCTCAGTAGACTGACCTACCGTCAAAATCACACGCAGCTTCTCTCTCTCTCTCTCTCTCTCACTCTTTTTTTTACACACGGTTTGACAAGGTTAGGTTAAGGATTCCTAACTTTATTGACAAGCTATTTACAGGTTAAGGATTCCTAACTTTATTGACAAGCTAAGAGCTGTTACCTACATCAGCTCATTTGAAAGCATTTTTATTGTTATGAGACATACAAGTAGGGAACAGGATGAAGTTGGAACCATCTGTGGGCCAGCATTTTCATCTGATCAACTGACTTTATCTCGTTGACATCATAATGCTGTACGAATGAGTTCCATACTTGAGTCATCCTGGGTATATATGATCTCAGATGGAGTCATGTTCTGGATAAGGGTACAGCCAGAGTGAAGTTGCTGCTTTCTGCCCATCTTGTGGCATAAAAGCTTGTTTCACGCTGTCCTCGAAGTGGATCCAAGTGTGGTACTTTGACAATATTGGCCTTGTACATAACAGTAAGGCCACCCACATCCCTCCTATGTTGAAGGCTCTGCTGAAATGACAGGTCTATCCAGGATGGGTCTAGGCGAGAGATGAGACGTCTTGCTCTGTTCTCTACTCTGCCTCTCTCTACGCTCTGTTCTCTACTCTGCCTCTATCTACTCTCTCTCTCTCTCTCTCTCTCTCTCTCTCTCTCTCTCTCTCTCTCTCTCTCTCTCTCTCTCTCTCTCTATTCTGCAAGGCAACCTAATCGGACGAGTTGATACAATTTTTCTTGCTCCTTAATAAACATAGGAAGGGATGAGTAATGACTGGCTTCTTCTTGAGTGCCCTCCGAATATCGAGTACTGCTTTTTGTAGAGGAAGAATACTCCAACATCCTACAAGCCTTCCCACGCCTTTACTTCCCCACTTTCTTCATCTAGAACAGTTCAGTAGATGGAGAGCCCAGTCGATCCAAATTGCCACGGCATCAGTACACAGCAAGAGGAGATACTTGGTCTTCCTGTGGTGGCAGCAGACGAACTTTACCCCAAGGATACAACTAAGGCCTCCACGTCTTTAAAAACCTGAGCAGAAGCGGCTTAACACTACACCCATTATCGGCCACCGGTGTCTACACTCTCCCGTGCAGACACTGTGATAATAAGTACGTAGGGAAAACCGGTAAGAATTTATCGACATAGATAAAGGAACAGCAATTTTCTTGCTTCAGAGGCGACCGGAGCAATACTTGGATGATCTACTAAGATACCATAAGACACTGGAAGAACTGTAACAAAACACAACTCTTCATCATCACTGAGCCAGAACTAAGTAGATGAAGTTGTTTATTGTAGACATCAACAATAAACATAGAGGTTCTGAAGACAGTAAGCTTAACGTCACTACTACACTGACTCACTAGAATCTGGCTCATGATTTGTCCTGACACAGCATTCAGGAGATCTCTCCACAACTTCAGTGCAGCTCATGACCCGACTTCTTTCCGTGCACACGTTCACGCACATACACACACACACACACACACACACACACACACACACACACACACACACACACACACACACACACACACACACACACACACACACACACACACACACAACGATCGACCGATCAAGCTGATTCTCAGGACAGAAACAGTGCAGAACAGGATCCTCCAAGAGAAACCATGGTTGAAGTACTCGGAAGAGTACAAGAGGGTGTTCCTAGACAGAGACAGAACACAAACAGAACGACAGCAGCTGAGGGAGAGGACAAAAAAGCGAAAGGAGCTAGGAAAGGAGACAAGGACGGAACCAGCAGAGGTCAATCAGAGCAGGACAGAGCAGCAAGGGCAAGCACACACAGAACCATCCTCAGAACCCCACAACATATCACACCATCCCAACACTACAATCTACAGTCCATACTCACAGCTTCCACCCAATACCAAGCTATAGAATCCCACAGTACGCTACCAGGTCTCCCACCCTCACAAGCCCCCAAACCACAGTGTTGGAGAGGAAACTGGAGGTACAGTACACAAACGCTGATGGAATAACAAACAATTTGGAGGAGTGGCACGAAAGAGTCAAAGAGGCATCACCGGACATCATAGCTCTCACAGAAACCAAGCTTACAGGCATGATAACAGATGCCATCTTTCCAACAGGACACCAGATCCTGAGGAAAGACAGAAGGAACAGGGGGGGTGGAGGAGTGGCACTGCTGATCAAAAACCGATGGAATTTTGATGAGCTGAAGAGAGGAGAGAGCGGAGAAGCAAGTGATTACATAGCAGGAACGCTTCACTCTGGAGGCCCCAAAGTGGTAATTGCAGTGATGTATAACCCACCATAGAACAGCATGAGGCCAAGGCAAGAGTATGATGAGAGCAACAGAGTGATGGTTGACACACTGGTTGCAGTGGGCAGAAGAGCTCATGCATGCAGGGCAAAGCTCCTGATCATGGGTGACTTTAACCACAAGGAAATCGATTGGGAGTACTTGGAGCCATATGGGGGCCAAGATACATGGAGGGCTAAGATGATGGAGGTGGTACTGGAAAACTTCATGTACCAACACGTAAGGGACACTACAAGAGAGAGAGGAGAGGATGAATCAGCAAGACTGGACCTAGTATTCACCTTGAGTAGTGCAGATATTGAGGACATCACATATGAAAGACCCCTTGGGGCCAGCGGTCATGTGGTTTTAAGCTTCGAATACACAGTAGAGCTACAAGTGGAGGGGAAAGCAGGAAGGCCAGGGCGAATGAAGCCAAACTACAAGAAACGGGACTACACGGGAATGAGAAACTTTCTGAACGAGGTTCAGTGGGACAGAGAACTGGCAGGGAAGCCAGTTAATGAGATGCTGGAATATGTAACAACCATGTGCAAGGAGGCTGAAGAAAGGTTTGTACCCAAGGGTAACAGGAATAATGAAAAAGCCAGGATGAGCCCATGGTTCACCCAAAGGTGCAGGGAGACAAAAACCAATTGTGCTAGGGAATGGAAGAAATATAGAAGGCAAAGGACCCAGGAGAATAAAGAGAGCAGTCGTAGAGCCAGAAATTAATATGCACAGATAAGAAGGGAGGCCCAACGACAATATGAAAACGACATAGCAGCAAAAGCCAAATCTGACCCGAAGCTGTTATACAGCCACATCAGGAGGAAAACAACAGTCAAGGACCAGGTAATCAGGCTAAGGAAGGAAGGAGGAGAGACAACAAGAAATGACCATGAAGTATGTGAGGAACTCAACAAGAGATTCAAAGAAGTGTTCACAGAGGAGACAGAAGGGGCTCCAGAAAGATGGAGAGGTGGGGCACACCACCATGTGCTGGACACAGTACACACAACCGAGGAAGAAGTGAAAAGGCTTCTGAGTGAGCTAGATACCTCAAAGGCAATGGGGCCAGATAACATCTCTCCATGGGTCCTGAAAGAGGGAGCAAAGGAGCTATATGTACCCCTAACAACAATATTCAATACGTCTATCGAAACAGGGAGATTGCCTGAAGCATGGAAGACAGTAAATGTAGTCCCAATCTTTAAAAAAGGAGACAGATATGAAGCACTAAACTACAGACCAGTGTCACTGACATGTATAGTATGCAAAGTCATGGAGAAGATTATCAGGAGAAGAGTGGTGGAACACCTAGAAAGGAATGATCTCATCAAACCTATTGGAGTTCTATGACATGGTGACAGCAGTAAGAGAAGAGAGAGACGGGTGGGTGGATTGCATTTTCTTGGACTGCAAGAAGGTGTTTGACACAGTTCCACGCAAGAGATTAGTGCAAAAACAGGAGGACCAAGCAGGGATAACAGGGAAGGCAATACAATGGATCAGGGAATACTTGTCAGGAAGACAGCAGCGAGTCATGATACGTGGCGAGGTGTCAGAGTGGGAAACTGTGACCAGCAGGGTCCCACAGGGGTCAGTCCTAGGACCAGTGCTGTTTCTGGTATTTGTGAATGACATGACGGAAGGAATAGACTCCGAAGTGTCCCTGTTTGCAGATGACGTGAAGTTGATGAGAAGAATTCATTCGATCGAATACCAGGCAGAACTACAAAGGGATCTGGACAGGCTGCAGACCTGGTCAGCAATTGGCTCCTGGAGTTCAACCCCACCAAGTGCAAAGTCATGAAGATTGGGGAAGGGCAAAGAAGACCACAGACGGAATTCATTCTAGGGGGCCAGAGATTACAAACCTCACTCAAGGAAAAAGATCTTGGGGTGAGTATAACACCAGGCACATCTCCTGAAGCACACATCAACCAAATAACTGTTGCAGCATATGGGCGCCTAGCAAACCTCAGAACAGCATTCCGACATCTTAATAAGGAATCGTTCAGGACCCTGGACACCGTGTACGTTAGGCCCATATTGGAGTATGCGGCACCAGTCTGGAACCCACATCTAGCCAAGCACGTAAAGAAACTAGAGAAAGCAAAGGTTTGCAACAAAACTAGTCCCAGAGCTAAGAGGTATGTCCTACGAGGAGAGGTTCAGGGAAATTGACCTGACGACACTGGGAGACAGGAGAGATAGGGGGGATATGATAACAACATATAAAATACTGAGAGGAATAGACAAGGTGGACAGAGACAGAATGTTCCAGAGATGCGACACAGCAACAACGGGTCACAGTTGGAAGTTGAAGACTCAGATGAGTCACAGGGATGTTAGGAAGTATTTCTTCAGTCATAGAGTTGTCAGGAAGTGGAATAGCCTGGGTAGTGATGTAGTATATATAGGTAGGATCCATACATAGTTTTAAGAAGAGGTATGATAAAGCTCACGGAGCGGGAAGAGTGACTTAGTAGCCGCCAGTTGAAGAAGTGGGGCCAGGAACTGTGACTCGACTCGCACAACCACAACTAGGTGAGCACGCTTTTTTTAAGTATCCCATCACTTCATTTACTGATTTTCCCACCAGTTCTCCGTCACACTGAACCTCATACAGGAAATTCCTCATACCTGTGTGTGTACTAGGTGAGTAGACACACAAGTATGAGCAATTTCATACATGAGGTTCAGTGGGACAGAGAACTTGTGGGAAAATCAGTAAATGAAATAATGGAATACGTGACAACAAAATGCAAGGAGGCAGAGTGAAGATTCGTACCCAAGGACAACAGAAATAATGGGAAAAGTCAGAACGAGCCTCTGGTTCACACAAAAGTATAGAGAAGCCAAAACTAAGTGTGCTAGAGAATGGAAGAAGTATAGAAGACAAAGGACCCAGGAAAATAAGGGGATTAGTCGAAGAATCAGAAACGAATATGTGCAGATAAACTGAGGAGGCCCAGCGGCAATACGAAAATGACATAGCATCGAAAGCCAAGTCTGACCCGAAGCTGTTGTACAGCCACATCAGGAGGGAAAGAACAGTCAAGGTCCAGGTAATCAGGCTGAGGAAGGAAGGTGGGGAGCTCACAAGAAACGACCAAGATGTATGTGAGGAGCTCAACATGAGATTTTGGGAAGCATTTACAGTGGAGACAGTAAGTACTCCAGAAAATCGAAATGGTGGTGTACACCAACAAGTGCTGGACACAAAACACACAACCGATGAAGAAGTGAAGAGGTTGCTAAGTAAATTAGATGCCTCAAAGGCGGTGGGACCAGACAACATGGGTACTGAGAGAGGAAGCAGAAGCGCTGTGTGTGTGCTACTAACAACAATCTTCAAAACATCTCTCGAAACAAGGCGACTACCTGAGGTGTAGAAGACAGCAAATGTAGTCCCAATTTTTAAGAAAGGAGACAGACATGCAGAATTAAACTGCAGACCAGTGTCACTGACATGTATAGTATGCAAAGTCGTGGCGAAGAAGAGCAGTGGAGCACCTAGAAAGGAATTGGCTTACACACGACAACCAGCACGGTTCAAGAGAAGAGAAATCCTATGTCACAAACCTACTGGATTTTTACAGGAGAGAGAGAAAGAGAGAGGAGCGGATAGATTACATATTTTTGAAATGTAAGAAAGCTTTCGACACAGTTCCACACAAGAGAGTAGTGCAAAAGCTAGAGGATCGGACAGGTAAAACAGGAAACGCACCGCAATGGATAAGTGAATACCTGACGGGAAGGCAACATCGAGTCATGGTACGTGACGAGGTGTCAGTGTAGGCGCCTGTGACGAATCGGGTGTCACAGGGGTCAATTCTAGGACCGTTGCTGCTTCTGGTAAATGTGAATGGTATGACGGAAGGGATAGATTCAGAAGTGTCCCTGTTTGCAGACGATGTAAGGTTAGTGAGGAGAATTCAATCGGATGAGAATCAGGCAGGACTACAAAAGGATTTGGACAGGCTGCAAGTCTGGTCTAGCAACTGACTCGTGGAATTTAAACCCACCAAGTGCAAAATCATGAATATTGGGTAAGGGCAAAGAAGACTGCAGAGTACAGGCTAGGTGGCCAAAGACTGCAAACCGCACTCAAGGAAAAGGATCTTGAGGTGAATATAATACCGAGCACATCTCCTGAGGCGCACATCACCCAAATAACTGTTGCAGCATACGGGCGCCTGGCACACGTAACAATAGCGTTTCGAGACCTCAGTAAAGAATCGTTCACCGTGTACGTCAGGCCCATACTGGAGTATGCAGCACCAGATTGGAATCCACACCTGGTCAAGCACGTCAAGAAATTAGAGGAAGTGCAAAGGTTTGCAACAAGAAGTTAAGGGAAATCGATCTGAAAACACTGAAATGACAGGAGAGATAGGGGAGACACGATAACGACATATAGTATACTGAGAGGAATTGACAAGGTAGATAGGGACAAGATGTTTCAGAGATGAGTCACACAAGCCCGGGGTCACAATTGGAAGTTGAAGACTCAGATGAGTCACAGGGATGTTAAGAAGTATTTCTTCAGTGATAGAGTTTCCAGGAAGTGGAACAGTCTGGTGAGTGATGTAGTGGAGGCAGGATCAATACATAACTTTAAGAAGAGGTATGATAAAGCTCATGGAGCAGGGAGAGAGTGGACCTAGTAGCGACCAGTGAAGAGGCGGGGCCAGGAACCATGACTTGACCCCTGAAACCACAATCAGGCGAGTACAGTTAGGTGAGTACACACACACAGTAGAAATGGTCTTAGAGTTCGCTGTGTCTAATCTTCCGTAACTTTCTGTTGTTGGTTGTCCGAGCGAAGGAATTTCACAGTTGTTTGTTAACTGAAGAATGGCGTAGATAACGAGGAGTTAAAAGAGATTTTACTGTTGCTGTCAGTTGTTCCAGCTACGGTATTGTGCCTTCTGTTACTCATCTTGTTTGGGTGTGAATAATTCCAGCTACGATATTGTGGAATTTCCACTATTCTCGTGGGCTGAAAGTAAATAGTTCCAGCCATGGTATTGTGGTTTTAGTCGCATGTACACGGCAGACCTGGTGAAGGTGGCAACGAGACTCTCTGAGCTGAGAGCACGGCAGACCTGGTGAAGGTAGCAACGAGACTCTCTGAGCTGAGAGCACAGCAGACCTGGTGAAGGTAACAACGGGACTCTCTGAGCTGAGAGCACGGCAGACCTGGTAAAGGGTTTAGCAACGAGACTCTCTAAGTTGAGAGCACAGCAGACCTGGTGAAGGTAACAACGGGACTCTCTGAGCTGAGAGCACAGCAGACCTGGTGAAGGTAGCAACGAGACTCTCTGAGCTGAGAGCACAGCAGACCTGGTGAAGGTAGCAACGAGACTCTCTAAGTTGAGAGCACAGCAGACCTGGTGAAGGTAGCAACGGGACTCTCTGAGCTGAGAGCACAGCAGACCTGGTGAAGGTAGCAACGAGACTCTCTGAGCTGAGAGCACAGCAGACCTGGTGAAGGTAGCAACGGGACTCTCTGAGCTGAGAGCACAGCAACCTGGTGAAGGTAGCAAACGAGACTCTCTGAGCTGAGAGCACGGCAGACCTGGTGAAGGTAGCAACGGGACTCTCTGAGCTGAGAGCACAGCAGACCTGGTGAAGGTAGCAACGAGACTCTCTGAGCTGAGAGCACAGCAGACCTGGTGAAGGTAGCAACGGGACTCTCTAAGCAGAGAGCACAGCAGAGACCTGGTGAAGGTAGCAACGGGACTCTCTATGCTGAGAGCACAGCAGAGACCTGGTGAAGGCAGCAACGGGACTCTCTAACTGAGAGCACAGCAGAGATTTGGGTGAAGGTAGCAACGGGACTCTCTAAGCTGAGAGCACAGCAGAGACTTGGTGAAGGTAGCAACGGGACTCTCTAAGCTGAGAGCACAGCAGAGACTTGGTGAATGTAGCAACGGGACTCTCTAAGCTGAGAGCACAGCAGAGACTTGGTGAATGTAGCAACTGGACTCTCTAAGCTGAGAGCACAGCAGAGACCTGGTGAAGGTAGCAACGGGACTCTCTAAGCTGAGAGCACAGCAGAGACCTGGTGAAGGTAGCAACGGGACTCTCTAAGCTGAGAGCACAGCAGAGACTTGGTGAAGGTAGCAACGGGACTCTCTAAGCTGAGAGCACAGCAGAGACTTGGTGAAGGTAGCAAGGGGAAACTCTCTAAGCTGAGAGCACAGCAGAGACCTGGTGAAGGTAGCAACGGGACTCTCTAAGCTGAGAGCACAGGAGATTAATCTTATACAAAACACGGCGGCTTTCTTTGCAGTGCCCAACCCTTCAAGAGCGGTGCCTCGATGTTGATGAAGAGCTCTTGACTCGAAGAGAACTCCGCTTCCCTAGAAGCGCCCACCAACACCTCCCATCACCCAGGAAGTGTGTTTTCTAGGAGCTTACCCTAGGAACGTAATGCTGAGTGTCCAACCCTTCCCTTCCTAACTTAAACCTTAACAATTATCTTTCTTAACGATTTTTGACCGTCATGGGGGCCAAAATAATAATAATAATAATAATAATAATAATAATAATAATAATAATAATAATAATAATAATAATAATAATAATAATAATAATTATTATTATTATTGATAAATGAGACAGTTGCGCAACGTTCGGATAACTATATTCTGGAAACGTTTCGCCAACCAGTGATATTTTCAGTCCAATACAGAGCAGAACGGTGGAAACTGACGTGTTCAGTACATGTCTTGATCAAGATTGATGGAGTGAAGACATGGTCTCAGGGACCGATTACCTCTGACACGTCCTCACCTTCCACCGTCTTTTCTGTATTGGACTGGGGAAGCCAATGGCTTGCGATATGTATCCAGAATGTTTTCTGAGCCAAGTCGTTCACTGCTACAGTGACAAATTACACCATTCACTGGTACGGTGACAAGTCACATTGTTCACTGCTACGTTGACAAGCTACACCGTTCACTGTTACAGTGACAAGCCACACCAATGCTGCAGTGAAAAGCTACCCCGTTCACTGCTACAGTGTCAAGCTACACTGTTCACTGGTACAGTGACACGCTTCACTCTTCACTGCTGCAGTGACAGGCTACACTGTTTACTGCTACAGTGACGGGCTACACTCTTCACTGCTAGAGTGACAGGCTACACTGTTCACTGCTACAGTGACAGGCTACACTCTTCACTGCTACAGTGACAGGCTACACTGTTCACTTTCTACAGTGACAGGCTACACTCTTTTACTGCTACAGTGACAGGCTACACTGTTCACTGCTTCAGTGAAAGGCTACACTGTTCACAGCAACAGTGACAGGCTACACTGTTCACTGCTACAGTTACAGGCTACACTGTTCACTGCTACAGTGACAGGCTACACTGTTCACTGCTACAGTGACAGGCTACACTGTTCACTGCTACAGTTACAGGCTACACTGTTCACAGCAACAGTGACAGACTACACTGTTCACTGCTACAGTGACAGGCTACACTCTTCACTGCTACAGTGACAGGCTACACTATTCACTGCAACAGTGATAGGCTACACTGTTCACTGTTACAGTGACAGGCTACACTGTTCACTGCTACAGTGACAGGCTACACTGTTCACTGCTACAGTAACAGGCTACACTGTTCACTGCTACAGTGACAGGATACACTGTTCACAGCTACAGTGACAGGCTACACTGTTCACTGCTACAGTGACAGGATACACTGTTCACTGCTACAGCGACAGGCTACACTGTTCACTGCTACAGTGACAGGATACACTGTTCATTACTACAGCGACATGCTACACTGTTCACTGCTACAGTGACAGGCTACACTGCTCACTGCTACAGTGACAGGATACACTGTTCACAGCTACAGTGACAGGCTACACTGTTCAATGCTACAGTTACATGATACACTGTTCACAGCTACAGTGACAGGCTACACTGTTCACTGCTACAGTGACAGGCTACACTCTTCACAGCTACAGTGACAGGCTAAACTGTTCACTGCTACAGTGACAGGCTATACTTTTCACTGCTACAGTGACAGGCTACACTGTTCACTGCTACAGTGACATGATACACTGTTCACTGCAACAGTGAAAGGCTACACTGTTCACTGCTTCAGTGACAGGCTACACTGTTAACTGCTACAGTGACAGGCTATACTGTTCACTGCTACAGTGACAGACTACACTGTTCACTGCTACAGTGACAGGCTACACTGTTCACTGCTACAGTGACAGGCTACACTGTTCATTGCTACAGTGACAGGCTACACTGTTCGCTACTACAGTGACAGGCTACACTGTTCACTGCTACAGTGACAGGCTACACTGTTCACTACTACAGTGACAGGCTACACTGTTCACTGCTACAGTGACAGGCTACACTGTTCACTACTACAGTGACAGGCTACACTGTTCACTGTTACAGTGACACGCTTCACTCTTCACTGCTTCAGTGACAGGCTACACTCTTCACTGCTACAGTGACAGGCTACACTGTTTACTGCTACAGTGACAGGCTACAATGTTCACTGCTTCAGTGACAGGCTACACTGTTCACAGCTACAGTGACAGGCTACACTGTTCACTGCTACAGTTACAGGCTACACTGTTCACTGCAACAGTGACAGGCTACACTCTTCACTGCTGCAGTGACAGGCTACACTCTTCACTGCTACAGTGACAGGCTACGCTATTCACTGCAACAGTGACAGGCTACACTGTTCACAGCTAGAGTGACAGGCTACACTATTCACTGCAACAGTGACAGGCTACACTATTCAATGTTACAGTGACAGGCTACACTGTTCACTGCTACAGTGACTGGCTACACTGTTCACTGCTACAGTAACAGGCTACACTGCTCACTGCTACAGCGACAGGATACACTGTTCACAGCTACAGTGACAGGCTACACTGTTCACAGCTATAGTGGCAGGATACTCCGTTCACAGCTACAGTGACAGGCTACACTGTTCACTACTACAGTGACAGGCTACACTCTTCACTGCTACAGTGGCAGGCTACACTGTTCACTGCTACAGTGACAGACTACACTGTTCACTACTACAGTGACATGCTACACTGTTCACTGCTACAGTGACAGACTACACTGTTCACTGCTACAGTGACAGACTACACTGTTCACTGCTACAGTGACAGACTACACTGTTCACTGCTACAGTGACAGACTACACTGTTCACTGCTACAGTGACAGACTACACTGTTCACTGCTACATTGACAGACTACACTGTTCACTACTACAGTGACATGCTACACTGTTCACTGCTACAGTGACAGACTACACTGTTCACTGCTACAGTGAAGTGATACACTGTTCACTGCTACAGTGACATGATACACTGTTCACTGCTACAGTGACAGACTACACTGTTCATTGCTACAGTGACAGACTACACTGTTCACTGCTACAGTGACATGATCACTGTTCACTGCTACAGTGGGGAACACGATACACTGTTACTGCTTACAGTGAACAGACTACACTGTTCACTGCTACAGTGACAGACTACACTGGTTCACTGCTAACAGTGACAGGGTACATGTTTCACTGCTACAGTGACA
>NC_069438.1:9725021-9747521 GCF_026875155.1 Cherax quadricarinatus
GTGAGGGATTTCTGGTGAGGGATACATGGGAAGGATACAAGGTGAGGGATGCATGGTCAGGGGCATGGGAGGGGTTTCTGGTGAGGGTACATGGTCGGGAACATGGTAGGGATGCATGGCGGGATACATGGTGAGGAATGCATGGTGAGGGATACATGGTGAGGAATGCATGGTGAGGGATACATGGTGAGGGATACATGGTGAAGGATATATATTGAGGGATACATGGTGAGGGTTACATGGTGAGAAGCATGGTAGGGGTAATGGGTTTAGGAATGCATGGTGAGGGGTACTGGTGAGGGGGTTTCTGGGAGGGGGTAATGGGAAGGATACATGGGAGGGATACTGGTGAGGGGATACATGGCGGGGGATACAGGGGGGTTTCTGGTGGGGATACAGGTGAGGGATACATGGTGAGGGATGCATGGTGAGGGTAATGGGGAGGGGTAAAAGGTGAGGGGTACATGGCGAAAGGGGAACATGGCAGGGGGAAAATCGTGAGGGATACATCGTGGGGATACATGGTCAGGGGGTATGGCAGGATACATGGTGAGGGGAAATTGTGAGGGATACTGGTCGGGAAGCATGGTCAGGGGGTACAGGTCAGGGTACTGGTCGGGAACTTTGGAGGGGGTACATGGTGAGGGATACATGGGCAGGGATAATGGGAGGGAACATGGTGGGGATACAGGGGCAGGATACATGGTCAGGGTACATGGTGGGGTGCATGGTGAGGGATACTGGTGAGGATACATGGTGAGGGATCATGGGGAGGGGTACATGGTGAGGGGGCACGGGGGGGGATACATGGTGAGGGGTACATGGGGGGGACACTGGTGAGGGAAAGGTGAGGGATACATGATGAGAAAGCAGGGAGGGTACATGGTAGGGTACATGGTCGGGTACATGGGCAGGGATACATGTCAGGGATACATGGTCAGAGATACAGGTTTGGGATAATGGGGCAGGTTGATGGTGAGGGATACTTTGGGGAGGGGAAAATGGTGAGGGTACATGGTGGGGATACAGGGGAGGGATACATGGTGAGGGATGCAGGCAGGGATACATGGTGGGGATCAGGGGGGACAAATGGTGGGGATACTGGTAGGGATACATGGTGAGGGGTACATGGGGGGATGCATGGGAGGGATACATGGGGAGGGATCATGGTGAGGGACAGGGGAGGGATACAGGGGGGGATACATGGTGAGAGAAGCTGGTGAGGGTCATGGTGAGGGATACATGGTCGGGATACATGTCAGGGATACATTTTCGGGTACATGGTCAAAGAAAATGGTCAGGGAACTGGTAGGGATCATGGTGGGGATACATGGTGAGGGTCATGGGGGGGATACTGGTGGGGATCATGGTGAGGGTTTCATGGGGAGGGATACATGGTGAGGGTACATGGGGAGGGTAATGGTGAGGGATCAGGTGAGGGTACGGTGAGGGATACTTGGGAGGGTACATGGGGAGGGGTTTTCATGGTGAGGGGTCATGTCGGGGATACATGGTGAGGATACTGGTGGGGATACTGGTAGGGATACATGGTCAGGGGTATGTGGGGAAAAATTGTCAGGGACACATGCTGAGAATAATGTGAGGGAAACTGTTGAGGGGAAAATGGTGAGGGGTACATGGCGGGGTACATGGTCAGGGAACATGCTGTAAATACTGGTCAGGGATCATTGTCAGGGTTTTCAGCTGAGGGGGTACATGGGGAGGGATACAGTGAGGGATACATGGTCAGGGGTACATGGTCGGGTAATGGGGGGTACTGGGTTTAGGGTACATGTGGGGATACATGGGCGGGGTACTGGGGAGGGATACTGGGAGGGATACAGTAGGGTTTTCATGGGGCCCGGGATCATTTTCGGGGTACATGGTAGGGAACGGTCACGAAAGCATGGTCAGTGTACAGGGGAGGGGTTTTGGCAAAGATACTATTCGGGGTACATGGAGAGACACATGGTCAGGAATCTGGTGCGATACAGGTCAGGGATACATGGTAGGGATACTGGTCAAGGAAAACATGGTCAGGGTACAATCAGGAATACATGGTAGGATACATGGGCAGGGGTACATATTTGGGATAGAGGTCAGTGATCATGGTCTGGGATAATGGTCAGGGATAAAATGGTCAGGGATACATGGGCAGGGTACATGGTCAGGGATTCATGGCAGGAATACATGGGAGGGATCATGGTCAGGAATACATGGTCGGGAACATGGTAAGGATTCATGGTAGGGAAAAATGGCAAGGTTCATGATAGGGATACTTTTTTCAGGGATACAGGTCAGGGTATTATAGGGATACATGGGCAGAGATACATGGTCGGGAATGGTCGGGATAACGGTCAGAGATACTTTGGGAAGGATTTGGGGCAGGGATCTGGTATGGATACATGGTCAGGGGCATACATGGGATGGTACATGGTCAGGGACACATTGTGGGGTAAGGGGAAGGATACTAGTCAGGGATACATTGTCAGGGGTACATGGTAAGGGTAATGGTCAGAGATACATGGTAGGATACATGGTCAGGGATACATGGGCAGGGATACATGGTCAGGGGTACTGGTCAGGAATACATGGTCAGGGATTTATGGTAGAAATCATGGTCAGGGAACTGGTAAGGATAATGGCAGGGAAACATGGGCAAGGATAATGTCAGGGATACGTTTTCAGGATACATGGTCAGGGTTTAAAAAAACAGGGATCATGGCAAGGGGAAAATGGCCCGGGATAATGGTCAGGGATACACGTCAGAGATAAGGTAAGGATCATGGTCAGGGGTACATGGTCATGGATACATGGTCGCATCATGGTATGGATACATGGCGAGACCATTGTCAGGGGTACATGGGCAAGGTACATGTCAGGGTACATTGTAGGGATAATGGGCAAGGTACATTTAGGATAATGGGAAGGATACATGGTCAGGGAACATAGCAGGGATACATTGTCAAGGATACTAGTCAGGGGGTACATGGCAGGATACATGGTTTGGGTACTGGGCAGGGTACGGTCAGGGTAATTAAGGATACATGGTCAAGGAACATGGTCAGGTTACATGGTCGGAATACGTCAAGGAACATGGTCAGGGGTACTTGTCAGGGTACATGGTCATGTATACATCTTAGGGAGCATGGTCAGGGTACATGGGAAGGATACATGGCAAAATACAGGTCGGGATACATGGGCAGGGATACATTCAAGGGTACTGGTCAGGGATACATGGTCAAGGATTGGGCAGGTCATGCTCAGGGATAATATAGGATCATGGTCAGAGTACATGGTCATGGTTTTTGGTCAGGTATACATGGGCAGGGGTACAGGTTAGGGATCATGGTCAGGGATATATGGTCAGGATACAGGGTCAAGGGTACATGGTCAAAAATACATGGTGAGGTATAATGGTCGGGATAATGTCAAGGATCAGGTCAGGGATACATGGTCAAGGTAATGGTCAGGGTACTGCCAGGGATACATGATCCAGGATACATGGTCGAGATCATGGTCAGGGTTTTGGTCAGGGGAAAAAGGTCAGGGATAATGGTAAGGGCCATGGTCGGCATCAGATCAAGGAACATGGTCCAAGGGTAATGGTCAAGGATCTAGTCGGGATACATGGGCAGGGTCTGGTAAAGGGATAAATTGGTAAAAAATACATGGGGCGTGATACATGGTCAATGTTACATGGTGAAGGATACAGGTCAAGGAATTTGGTTTTAGGGTAACGGTCAGGTACATGCCCCGGGTACTAATCAAAGGGTACTTGGTTAAGGATACATGGTCCAGGATCAGGTGGGATACATGGTAAGGATAAGGTCGGGGACTGGGCAAGGTAATTTAGGATGCATGGCAGGATACATCTTCAAGATACATGGGAAAAAGGGTATTGTAAGGGATACATGGGCAATGAAACAAAATCAGGGATACATGGGCAAGGATACATGGTCAGGGGTACATGGTAAAATAATACATGGCCAAGTAAATGGTTAGGATACATATCAAGGATACATGGCAAGGTACATAGTCAGGGATATATGATCAAGGATACTATTCAAGGATATAGGTCAGGGTAAGGGGTTTCGATACTGGTCAGGCATACATGGTTAAGATACGGCAGGGGTACATGGTAAGGGAAATATCAAAAATCATGGTCAAGACCCTTATCAGGATTCTGGTCAAGTTACATGGGCAAGGATATATGGGCCGGGTGCTGGTCAAGGGTAATGGTCAGAGAAACTGGTCCAGGATATTTTGTCTGGGATACCTGGGCAAGGTACTGGTCAGGGATACATGGTCAAGGGGGTGGGGGAGGAACATGGTCAGAGATACATGGTCAAGGATACATGACAAGGATATTGGGCAAGTATTTTGGTCAAGGTACATGGTTCATGGTACATTGTCAAGGATACATGGTAGAGATACATGATCAAGGATCATGGTAAGGATACTGGTCCCGGTACATGGTCAAGGATAAATTGGTCTCGGATACTGGCCCGGGTAATGGGGCAAAATACGTGGCCCCCGGTACTTTTCAAAGGGTCTATTCTAGTATACATGGTTGGAATACATGGTCAAAGGATACATGGTCCCCGATACACGATCAAGGAAACTTGGTCTTGAATTCAAGGTCGGAATGCAATCCCCGGATTCCCGTATTTGGTCTAGGAACATGGGCAGGGATAAAGGGTCAGGGAAAGCATGGTCGGGATAAATTATCCCGCGTAAAGGTCAGGGACTCATGGTCAAGATACATGGTCAAGGATACAGTCGGGAAAAATAGTTAAGGGTACTACAGATACATGGTCAAGGGGTAATTGGTCGGGATACATGGTCGGGATACATGGTATAGGATCATGGTCAAGGATTCATGTGAAGGGTACATGGTCAAAGAAAAAAATGGCAAGGATACCAAGGATTGTGTTTAAGGATACATGGTCAGAGTACATGGTCAAGGGACATATTTTTGGATACATGGTAAATAATACTTATTCGAGAGTCATTGTCATGGATACATGGCCCACGATACATGGTCAAGGATATTTTGTCTAGGACACATGGTCAGGAATACATGGGCGAGGATGCATCGTCACGAATAACATGGTCACCCATACATGGTCCAGGATACACGGTCAAGAATACTTGGTCTAGGATACATGGTCAGGGATACATGGTCCAGGATATATGGTCAAGGATACTTGGTTTAGGATACGTGGTCAGGGATACTTGGCCCAGGATACATGGTAAAGGATACATGGTGAAGGATGCATGGTCAAGAATACATGGTCAAGGACACATGGTCAAAGATACATGTTCAGGGATGCATGGTCAAGGATACATGGACAAGGATACATGGTCCAGGATACGTGGTCAAGGGTACATGATCAAGAATACATGGTCAAAGATACATGGTCAGGGATGCATGGTCAGAGATAAATAGTCAATGATACATGGTCAATGATGCATGGTTAATGATACATGGTTAAGGATACATGGTCAAGGATACATGGTAAAGGATACATGGTCAAGGATACATGGACCAGGGTACATGGTCAAGGATATTTGGTCTAGGATTCATGGTCAGGAATGCAACTCCCAGGATTCATGGTCAAGGATACTTGGTCTTGGATACATGGTCAGGAATACATGGCCCAGGATACATGGTAAAGGATCCATGGTCAAGGATACATGGTCAGGGATACATGGTCAAATATACATGGTCAGGAAACATGGTCAAAGATACCTGGCCAGGGATACATAGTCAAGGATACATGGTCTGGGATACATGGTCCATCATACACGGTCAGGGAAACATATCAAGGATATATGGTCAAGGATACATGGTCAGGGATACATGGTCAAGGGTACATGGTCAGGGATACATGGTCAAGGATACATTGGTCAGGGATACATGGTCAGGGGTACCTGCTCAAGGATACATGCTCAAAGTTTCATGATCAAGGATACATGGTCGAAGATACATGGTGAAGGATACATGGTCAAGGTTACATAGTCCAGGACACATGGCCAAGGATACATGGTCTAGGATACATTGTCAGGGATACATGGTCAAGTATACATGGTCCGTGATACATTGTCAAGTATACATGCTCAAAGATACATGATCAAGGATACATGGCCAGGGACACAATGTCCCGGATACATAGTAAAGGATACTTGGTCTAGGATACATGGTCAGGGATACATGGCCCACGATACATGGTCAAGGATACTTGGTCTAGGACACATGGTCAGGAATACATGGGCGAGGATACATGTTCAAGGATACATGGTCAACGATACATGGCAGTTTTGGACAACTCTAGCCGTATGAATAGGTGTATTATCGTCTTGAAAGATAGTGCAAATTGGGACCTGTAACAAATTTAAATTGATTATTGAGTCATTATTCCGTCAGGAGGTGTTAGTATGTTCATGGTCAACCCCTGTACTTCCATGAGCTTGCCTCTCACTGTTTCCATGAGCTGTAGCTAGCAAATTTTGCTAAATTTCTCCGGAGGCGTTTTCTCCAAAAATGCCTCAAGAATGGTGATTATGTCAGGATGTCGAATTTTAGGACACTGCTACCAACATTGGTTCTGAAGTCACTAATGTTGACGGATATTTTGGTGATAAACTAACTCGTGTTTTTGTACAGCTTGACTGGGTCCTGGAGGCAATATCGTCTTTCACAGTTCTCCATTCTGTCCGGAAGTCGTAGGTAAGCACTTCAAGAAAGTTGCATGAACGCGCTTGTGCCTCGTACAGAGTTTAGCATGAGACACAAATGTGCTCTCACATTGAATATACAACACTTTCACGAACTGCCTAAACACCGTCTCAACTACGACTTCTAGACAATACAGAAATCCACGCAATATGGCTTTTGTCTCGTCTGTACCCTGCCAGGATGGATCTGTCAGTTTAGCAGAGCCTTCAACACTGTGGTGTTTCTGCCAATATTAGCAGAAACACTACACACAGTATTGTCAAGGTACCACGTTTGGCTTCACTTCGTAGAGAGCGAGAAGACAGCTACTATACCATAAGACGTGCAACAAACGCCAACTACACTCTGGCTGCACCCTTCTCTGTCCACCCTTCTCTGAAGCTTAGTTCAACATAGATTCCAATAATGACCTAAGTCTGAAACTTGTTAGTACAGCATAACAATATCGATGGAATAAAGTCAGTTGATCAAACAAAATCTCGGGTCCACTGCTGGCCTCACTTTCATCCTGTTCTCAATTAGTTTCATGGCAATTAAAAAAATAACGAAGATAATGCCAGGAAAAGTATATAAAGGAGTGGAGGTAGGTAACAGCTCTTAGCTTGTAAATGAAGGTAGAAACTCTTAAGTTAACCATGAGGAAACCTATGTGTGAGAGAGAGAGAGAGAGAGACAGAGAGAGAGAGAGCACCAGGTACATAATCATCAGGCACACCATCAGAAAGCATATTCAGACAAATTAGCTGCCGAATCAGCAGCGAAACTAGGTGCAGGAAGTACAGCAATAACCCACCTCCTTGGCACCTAGGCAGTGTTCCAATTGTCACCGCTTACAACTATGTGCGAGATGTTAGGTGTAATTACTGCCCATAGGGAGGACATTAAGAAGACTACTGTCAAAATGATCAGGACAGAGAATATCACGGACAAACCAGGACTAACTCAGAACTAGCGAGCACTCTTACACGTCACCCACCCAGCTAGTCTCGACCCCTGCAACCACAATTAGGTGAGTTACGTCACCCACCCAGCTGCTCTTACGCGTCACCCACCCAGCTAGTCTCGACCCCTGCAACCACAATTAGGTGAGTTACGTCACCCACCCAGCTGCTCTTACGCGTCACCCACCCAGCTAGTCTCGACCCCTGCAACCACAATTAGGTGAGTTACGTCACCCACCCAGCTACTCTTATCTCGTCTCACCAAGTGGTTTTGTTGTGACTTACATAAAAACCACAGAGCTCAGCCTAGTGACTGTCCCAGTATCCTACCTGTCTCAAGGGCAAATACCTGATATATCTATTTAGTCAGGATGCCTACAGACATGAGGGTCCAGTCTATCAGCATCACGTCTCCTAACATTAGGGGCTTCATTACCAATGTTAGTGAGCTCACGCAGACTTTCGTGAACTCCCATCGTTCTGGTATGATAACTGATTTTTGAGATATTTTCAGCTACAATTGCTGACAACTTCTCATGGAGTTCTCTCGTCAAAAAATGTTCCTTTAACAGCAACCATATCAGGATGATGAGTGTGTGTGTGAACTCAACATCATTCTTAATAAAACCCTTAATGTTAGAAGACAGAATGCTGATAGAATGTTGGCAAGATAACATTCTACACTGAACCGTACAGCGATGCCATGTATTGCAGAGAACTGTACTCTCGACTTCTAAAACGAACTGTCAGGTTTACCTGCATCCCGGAAGAACTATGTGCAACTAAGGCTCTAACTGAATCATTTGAAAGACTCAAAAAAAAGACGTCAATAACAAGGGTATACTAGTCCTCATTTCGAAATCATCCTTCAAGATAATAAAAAAACCGGCTTCTCTACCGAAAAAATTGCCATAAAACGCCATAACTATCATCTGGCATGGAAGCTGCATGTTTCTTGTGATCCTGCCTGCCGCCGAACACTACATTACCAAGATATACTCAGCATCTGTCCTCTGAACTTCTACATCTGTTATACAATGCTCTGTGACTGGGTTTAGCCCTGCCTCTTTTTCTACTAATTAAGATATTCCTGTAAAATAGCTAATTCATTGTCTGTCCCCATTTTCCCCTCGTCCCTTGTGGATCTTACTGTGAGTCGAGTTGTTGTTGTTGATGTTTACATACAGTTTAAATTAATTTAAATTCACTTTTAGGGCACGTAAGACATTAGTAGTGTGGCCGTCTGGTCTTGTGTACGACGTGGAGGTCAGTCACCTGCCGAGCTGAACCAGGAGTAGCTGGGAGGATGGCTTGTGAGAAGGTATACCAGATCTGAGATACTCTTGTTGGCTTGTTCGGAGACTAAATTTCGTTTTTCTTTCGACAAGAATTCTCTCAGTGTACTGCAGGCAATTGTCAGCAGCAAACACGATTGCAAACAAACTATGGTTTGTTTGCAATCGTGTCATTACGATCTCGTGAGTCATGATAACGGCTTTGAGGGGACTTGAGCTAGAGTTCGTCACGGCCACGCTGGCGGGAGATTCGTCTGTAAAAATTTGGATTTTTGGTCACAGTGGTGCCTATGTTAACCTTTCTATGGTGTAGAAATATACCTACTTGGATGAATCTTATTGTAGCCAACTGACCCAGTGGCTAACGCGTCGGTCTGGAGTTTTATGACTCTCTGATCGCGGGTTCTAACCCCGCCCGTGGTATGGTTTGTTTGATGTTGAATCATTACGATTTCATGAGACAGGAAACTTGTTCGTACAGCGTAACAACATCAGTGAAACATTGATGTAATAAAATCAGTTTACCAGACGAAACCTCTGGCACGCTGCTGCCTTCAACTTCATCCTGCTCCCAAATAATGTTTCATAACGATTAAACAAAATAACGAAGATAATGCCAGGAAAGGTATTCATATGAGTGGAAGGTAACAGCTCTTAGCCTGTTAATGAAGGTAGAAACTCTTAAGTTCACCAAGAGAAAACCTGCCGGTGACAGCTGCTGGAGCGCTTCCTACACTCTTGGGAGAGAATTGTCCTGCTCGCTACACCTCTTGTATTCTACAGCCGTCTTGGTATTTGACTTGTTTGTATGACCTGCTGCTGGCTTCTCTGTCTAGGTCGCGGGTGTCTGATGTTGCGTGTGAGACCGTGAAGGAAGGAGACGAGACTGTGGATGTTGGTCTCGACCTCTTGAACCTCCACTGCCATGTCCTCGTTCAGAGCTACTACGATATATGAGCCAGCTGCAGGTGCTTTGGCTTGTCAGTGTTGGTCAACTTAATGTCAGCTACGGCGGCCACAGGTGGAGTAAAGTCTGACTCGAAATTGACATCTGGACCAGTGATGTCAGGTGCTCTGGTAGGTGTTCAGATGAAGATATTAAATAGAACGTTTGCTTTCGTACTGGACAAGCCTTCACAATCACAATTTTTGGCTGAGTTCTTGTCTTATTGAAGATCTCTCGGGGCTTATCAATCCTGTGAATCTCACATGAATCTAAGAATTTTAAGATTCTGTCTGTTTGTCTGTCTGTCTGTCTGTCTGTCTGTCTGTCTGTCTGTCTGTCTGTCTCTCTCTCTCTCTCTCTCTCTCTCTCTCTCTCTCTCTCTCTCTCTCTCTCTCTCTCTCTCTCTCTCTCTCTCTTTCTCTCTTTCTTTCTCCCTCTCCTCTCCGACAGTTTCTTTAGGTATTCTGCGAGAGTGCTAAGTTACCCTTTACTGCGTCAGTCATTAAATATCCCTCACTTAATGTTCGGCAAAGTGAAGTAAGTGGATGACGTTACTGGTCCCTTAAGGTCAAGTGTGACCTGGTTTTAGCTATCCACTCCCTCAGCCAAGTGTGACCTCTCCTGAGACATCCTCTGCTTCGGCCACCCTCAACCGAGTGTGACCTGGCTTGGTCCACCCACCGCCTCAACTACCCACAGCAAAATATGCGAGGTGGCCACCAAGAAACCTTTAACCTACAATTATCTAAACCAAATCGAAACAGAAATTATCAACAAAAATCAATATCACAGGAATGGCATTAGAAGCCAGAGTATATCACCATAGCTGACATCAATAATATACTACTATATAGAAAGTCGCTTGTTATGCTGAGCATTTCCCGCAAATTAGGTCAGTTTTGTACCAGAATGCGACCCACACCAGTCCACTAACACCCAGGATGCCACCCACACCAGTCCACTAACACCCAGGATGTGACTCACACCAGTCCACTAACACCCAGGATGTGACCCACACCAGTTCACTAACACCCAGGATGTGACCCACACCAGTTCACTAACACCCAGGATGCGACCCACACCAGTCCACTAACACCCAGGATGTGACCCACACCAATCCACTAACACCCAGGATGCGACCCACACCAGTCCACTAACACCCAGGATGCGACCCACACCAGTACACTAACACCCAGGATGCGACCCACACCAGTCCACTAACACCCAGGATGCGACCCACACCAGTCCACTAACACCCAGGATGCGACCCACACCAGCCCACTAACACCCAGGTACCAATTTTCTTGATAGGCGAACATGAACAGCAGATGTCCTAAGGAAACACGTCCTGATGTTTTTCCACCGGTACCGGGGATCGACCCCCAGATCTCAGTGTGTGACCTGAGTGCACTAACAATCAAGGTACCTTATGCTCACCTGGTGTTATGTGTGATTGTCTGAGTAATGATGAATATTGAAAAAGACTGTATAATAACCGTGTGATGAGTCAAGGAATTTATTACTGACAACTGGATACATATGGCCTTCAACATGTCCCAAAAAATTGATATTGGCAGAAAAAATTTAATTTGTAAATATAGAGATGTATTTCTGGAATCATTTTTTTTTTCTTTTGGCCTATAATTCTTAGGAGTTTTTGTGTATTTAAATGCTTATTAACCCATTGTACTATGTCTACGTTAGTAAAGGCTACCAGTAGACTACATCTACAGTGGTACAGGCTACCAGTAGACTACATCTACAGTAGTACAGGCTACCAGTAGACTACATCTACAGCAGTACAGGCTACCAGTAGACTACATCTACAGCAGTACAGGCTACCAGTAGACTACATCTACAGCAGTACAGGCTACCAGTAGACTACATCTACAGCAGTACAGGCTACCAGTAGACTACATCTACAGCAGTACAGGCTACCAGTAGACTACATCTACAGCAGTACAGGCTACCAGTAGACTACATCTACAGCAGTACAGGCTACCAGTAGACTACATCTACAGCAGTACAGGCTACCAGTAGACTACATCTACAGCAGTACAGGCTACCAGTAGACTACATCTACAGCAGTACAGGCTACCAGTAGACTACATCTACAGCAGTACAGGCTACCAGTAGACTACATCTACAGCAGTACAGGCTACCAGTAGACTACATCTACAGTAGTACAGGCTACCAGTAGACACATCTACAGCAGTACAGGCTACCAGTAGACTACATCTACAGCAGTACAGGCTACCAGTTAGACTACATCTACAGTAGTACAGGCTACCAGTAGACTACATCTACAGTAGTACAGGCTACCAGTAGACTACATCTACAGTAGTACAGGCTACCAGTAGACTACATCTACAGCAGTACAGGCTACCAGTAGACTACATCTACAGTAGTACAGGCTACCAGTAGACTACATCTACAGTAGTACAGGCTACCAGTAGACTACATCTACAGCAGTACAGTCTGCTAGTAGATTATATCTACAGTAGTACAGGCTACCAGTAGACTACATACTAACAGCAGTACAGGCTACCAGTAGACTACATCTACAGCAGTACAGGCTACCAGTAGACTACATCTACAGCAGTACAGGCTACCAGTAGACTACATCTACAGTAGTACAGGCTACCAGTAGACTACATCTACAGTAGTACAGGCTACCAGTAGACTACATCTACAGTAGTACAGGCTACCAGTAGACTACATCTACAGCAGTACAGGCTACCAGTAGACTACATCTACAGTAGTACAGGCTACCAGTAGACTACATCTACAGCAGTACAGGCTACCAGTAGACTACATCTACAGTAGTACAGGCTACCAGTAGACTACATCTACAGCAGTACAGGCTACCAGTAGTACTACATCTACAGTAGTACAGGCTACCAGTAGACTACATCTACAGCAGTACAGGCTACCAGTAGACTACATCTACAGTAGTACAGGCTACCAGTAGACTACTCTACAGCAGTACAGGCTACCAGTAGACTACATCTACAGTAGTACAGGCTACCAGTAGACTACATCTACAGTAGTACAGGCTACCAGTAGATACATCTACAGCAGTACAGGCTACCAGTAGACTACATCTACAGTAGTACAGGCTACCAGTGGACTACATCTACAATAGTAAAGGCTACCAGTAGACTACATCTGCAGTAGTAAAGGCTACCAGTAGACTACATCTACAGTATAAAGGCTACCAGTAAAACTACATCTACAGTAGTAAAGGTACCGTAGGACTACATTCTACAGTAGTAAAGGCTACCAGTAGACTACATCTACAGTAGTAAAGGCTACCAGTAGACTACATCTACAGTAGTAAAGGCTACAAGTAGACTACATCTACAGTAGTAAAGGCTACCAGTAGACTACATCTCAGTAGTAAAGCTACCAGTACACTACTCTACAGTAGTAAAGGCTACCAGTAGACTACATCTACAGTAGTAAAGGCTACCAGTAGACTACATCTACAGTAGTAAAGGCTACCAGGAGACTACATCTACAGTAGTAAAGGCTACCAGTAGACTACATCTACAGTAGTAAAGGCTACCAGTAGACTACATCTACAGTAGTAAAGGCTACCAGTAGACTACATCTACAGTAGTAAAGGCTACCAGTAGACTACATCTACAGTAGTAAAGGCTACCAGCATCTTGTTAAACCTAATACCAGTCTCTAAGAGGATTAAAAAGACACTTAAGAAATCACTTGAATATATCAGGAACGTTTTGGCTCTCCGTCCCAGGGCCGAAACGTTCTTTAATAATCATGTCCTGGTGTTTCCTCATACCTAAGTCAGTTAGATCAAATTTCATTTACTTGCCAGTTTTAATATACTTACAAACTCTGACCCTCTATCACAGTGACCACCTCCAAGTAGCCATCTTGACAGGCACAGATTGATTAATGGATCTCAACACGGTTTTACAAAGGGGCGTTCCTGTCTTACGAATTTACTAACTTTTTTTCACTAAGGTGTTTGAGGAGGTAGATCATGGCAATGAATATGATATTGTGTATATGGACTTCAGTAAGGCTTTCGATAGAGTTCCACACCAGAGGCTATTGAGGAAACTTAAGGCACACGGAATAGGAGGAGAATTTTTTTCCTGGGTAGAGGCATGGCTGACAAATAGACAGCAGAGAGTTTGCATAAATGAGGAGAAATCAGAATGGGGGCACGTCTCAAGCGGTGTTCCTCAGGAGTCAGTGTTGGGCCCGTTGTTGTTCACAATCTACATAAACGACATAGATGAGGGAATAAATAGCGACATAAGCAAATTTGGTGATGACACTAAAATAGGCCGTCCAATTCATTCTAATGAGGACACTAGAGCACTCCAGGATGATTTGAATAGACTGATGCAATGGTCGGAGAAGTGGCAGATGCAGTTTAATATTGACAAATGCAAAGTTCTAAATGTTGGACAGTTAAATAACCATGCCACATATAAACTAAATAATGTAGATCTTAATATTACTGATTGCAAAAAGGATTTAGGAGTTCTGGTTAGCAGTAATCTGAAACCAAGACAACAGTGCATTAGTGTTCGCAATAAAGCTAACAGAATTCTTGGCTTCATATCTAGAAGTATAAATAATAGAAGTCCTCAGGTTGTTCTTCAACTCTATACATCCTTGGTTAGGCCTCATTTAGACTATGCTGCTCAGTTCTGGTCACCGTATTACAGAATGGATATAAATGCTCTGGAAAACGTACAGAGGAGGATGACAAAGATGATCCCATGTATCAGAAATCTTCCCTATGAGGATAGACTGAGGCCTTGAATCTGCACTCTCTAGAAATGCGTAGAATTAGGGGGATATGATCGAGGTGTATAAATGGAAAACAAGAATAAATAAAGGGGATGTAAATAGTGTGCTGAAAATTTCCAGCCAAGACAGGACTCGCAGCAATGGTTTCAAGTTGGAAAAATTCAGATTCAGGAAGGATATAGGAAAGCACTGGTTTGGTAATAGAGTTGTGGATGAGTGGAACAAACTCTCGAGTACAGTTATTGAGGCTAAAACGTTGTGTAGTTTTAAAAATAGGTTAGATAAATACATGAGTGGGTGTGGGTGGGTGTGAGTTAGACCTGACTAGCGTGTGCTGCTGGGTCTGGTGCCGTGCTCCTTCCTTGAGTGGAGGTGACCAGACTGGGTGGGTCACTGGGCTAATCCTGGTGGGGGGACATGGACCTGCTCCGCATGGGTCAGTAGGCCTGTTGCAGTGTTCCTTCTTTCTTATGTTCTTATGTTCATAAGTATTCTTTGTTGTCAGTGTTTCTCTGGAGCACTGTGAGTCCCCTTTGAGTTTAGCGCTTCCCCTGACAATCTGTGATAACCTACGGGTCTAGTTCTTTGTGTTTACCTGGAGTTTACCTGGAGAGAGTTCCGGGGGTCAACGCCCCCGCGGCCCGATCTGTGACCAGGCCTCCTGGTGGATCAGAGCCTGATCAACCAGGCTGTTACTGCTGGCTGCACGCAAACCAACGTACGAGCCACAGCCCGGCTGGTCAGGAACCGACTTTAGGTGCTTGTCCAGTGCCAGCTTGAAGACTGCCAGGGGTCTGTTGGTAATCCCCCTTATGTATGCTGGGAGACAGTTGAACAGTCTCGGGCCCCTGACACTTATTGTATGGTCTCTTAACGTGCTAGTGACACCCCTGCTTTTCATTGGGGGGATGTTGCATCGTCTGCAAAGTCTTTTGCTTTCGTAATGAGTGATTTTCGTGTGCAAGTTCGGTACTAGTCCCTCTAGGATTTTCCAGGTGTATATAATCATGTATCTCTCCCCCGCCTGCGTTCCAGGGAATACAGGTTCAGGAACCTCAAGCGCTCCAGTAATTGAGGTGTTTATCTCCGTTATGCGCGCCGTGAAGGTTTTCTGTACATTTTCTAGGTCAGCAATTTACCTGCCTTGAAGGTGCTGTTAGTGTGCAGCAATATTCCAGCCTAGATAGAACAATGTGACTGAAGAGGTGTCATCATGGGCTTGGCCTCCCTAGTTTTGAAGGTTCTCATTATCCATCCTGTCATTTTCTAGCAGATGCGATCGATACAATGTTATGGTCCTTGAAGGTGAGATCCTCCGACATGATCACTCCCAGGTCTTGACGTTGGTGTTTCGCTCTATTTTGTGGCCAGAATTTGTTTTGTACTCTGATGAAGATTTAATTTCCTCGTGTTTACCATATCTGAGTAATTGAAATTTCTCATCGTTGAACTTCATATTGTTTTTCGCGGCCCACTGAAAGATTTGGTTGATGTCCGCCTGGAGCCTTGCAGTGTCTGCAATGGAGACACTGTCATGCAGATTCGGGTGTCATCTGCAAAGGAAGACACGGTGCTGTGGCTGACATCCTTGTCTATGTCGGATATGAGGATGAGGAACAAGATGGGAGCGAGTACTGTGCTTGTGGAACAGAGCTTTTCACCGTAGCTGCCTCGGACTTTACTCTGTTGACTACTACTCTCTGTGTTCTGTTAGTGAGGAAATTATAGATACATCGACCGACTTTTCCTGTTATTCCTTTAGCACGCATTTTGTGCGCTATAACGCCATGGTCACACTTGTCGAAGGCTTTTGCAAAGTCTGTATATATTACATCTGCATTCTTTTTGTCTTCTAGTGCATTTAGGACCTTGTCGTAGTGATCCAATAGTTGAGACAGACAGGAGCGACCTGTTCTAAACCCATGTTGCCCTGGGTTGTGTAACTGATGGGTTTCTAGATGGGTAGTGATCTTGCTTCTTAGGACCCTTTCAAAGATTTTTATGATATGGGATGTTAGTGCTATTGGTCTGTAGTTCTTTGCTGTTGCTTTTCTGCCCCTTTGTGGAGTGGGGCTATGTCTGTTGTTTTTAGTAACTGTGGGACGACCCCCGTGTAATGATAAAATTGGTAACTGTGTTTCTCTTCTCCCGCAGATGACCTGGTTTGTGGAGTGACGACCTGTGCCACTGGAAGTGCTGAGATGGTCACGGTGTGGCACCCTGGTCAGGGTCTGGCACCCTAGGGAAGGTCTGGCACCCTGGGGAGGGTCTGGCACCCTGGGGATGGTCTGGCACCCTGGGGAGGGTCTGGCACCCTAGGGAGTGTCTGGAACCCTGGTCAGGGTCTGGCACCCTGGTCAGGGTTTGGCACTCTGGTCAGGGTCTGGCACCCTGGGGATGGTCTGGCACCCTGGGGAGGGTCTGGCACCCTGGGGAGGGTCTGGCACCCTGGGGAGGGAGCAGCTACTGGGGTCCACAAGTGCCAATAACCACCTTGATGTCAGTATCAAACGTGGCTGTGAATATTGTGTGTAAAAGAGCGAGTCTCAGCAAGAAGGGCACTCAGCTGCCATCTGTGATGCTGTGGTGACTGTGTCTGTCAAGTGATAATACGAGGACAATGTTCAATAATACTGAAAGATAGACAGACAGATAGTTATAAACTGATATTTTGAAAAATATAAAAAATGAAAATATCTGAATGTATTCAGGTGCTTACACACACACACACACACACACACACACACACACACACACACACACACACACACACACACACACACACACACACACACACACACTATAAACCTGTATCACTAACGTGTATAGTATGCAAGGTCATGGAGAAGATCATCAGGAGGAGAGTGGTGGGGCACCTGGAAAGAAACAAGTGTATAATTGATAACCAGCACGGTTTCAGGGAAGGAAAATCCTGTGTCACAAACCTACTAGAGTTTTATGACAAGGTGACAGAAGTAAGACAAGAGAGAGAGGGGTGGATCGACTGCATTTTCTTGGACTGCAAGAAGGCCTTCGACACAGTTCCTCACAAGAGGTTACTGCAAAAGCTAGAGGATCAGGCACACATAACAGGAAGGGCACTGCAATGGATCAGAGAATATCTGACAGGGAGGCAACAACGAGTCATGGTACGCGACGAGGTGTCAGAGTGGGCGCCTGTGACAAGCTGGGTTCCACAGGGGTCAGTCCTAGGACCTGTGCTGTTCTTGGTATATGTGAACGACATAACGGAAGGGATAGACTCAGAAGTGTCCTTGTTTGCAGATGATGTGAAGTTAATGAGGAGAATCAAATCGGTCGAGGATCAGGCAGGACTACAAAGAGACCTGGACAGGCTACAAGCCTGGTCCAGCAACTGGCTACTTTAACCCTGCCAAATGCAAAGTCATGAAGATCAGGGAAAGGCAAAAAGAAGACCACAGACACAATATAGTCTAGGTGGCCAAAGACTGCAAACCTCAATCAGGGAAAAAGATCTTGGCGTGAGTATAACACCGAGCACATCTCCTGAGGCGCACATCAATCAGATAACTGCTGCAGCATACGGGCGCCTGGCAAACCTAAGGATAGCTTTCCGATACCTCAGTAAGGAATCGTTCAAGACTCTGTACACCATTTACGTCAGGCCCATACTGGAGTAAGCAGCACCTGTTTGGAATCCACACCTGGTCAAGCACGTCAAGAAATTAGAGAAAGTGCAAAGGTTTGTAACAAGACTAGTCCCAGAGCTACGGGGATTGTCCTACGGAGAAAAGTTAAGGGAAATCAGCCTGACGACACTGGACGACAGGAGGGTCAGGGGAGACATGATAACGACATATAAAATACTGCGTGGAAGAGACAAGGTGAACAAAGACAGGATGTTCCAGAGAAGGGACACAGAAACAAGAGGTCAAAATTAGAAGTTGAAGACTCAGATGAATCAAAGGGTTGTTAGGAAGTATTTCTTCAGTCATAGAGTAGTCAGGCCGTGGAATAGCCTAGAAAGTGACGTAGTTGGTGCAGGAACCATACATAGTTTTAAGACGAGGTATGATAAAGCTTATGGAGCAGGGAGAGAGAGGACCTAGTAGCAATCAGTGAAGAGGCAGGGCCAGGAGCTGTGAATCGACCCCTGCAACCACAAATAGGTGAGTACAAATAGGTGAGTGCACACATACACACACACACACACACACACACACACACATACACACACACACACACACACACACACACACACACACACAGGAAGGCCTCTGGGGGGACAGACCAGATGGGGACACCAGCAAGGAACACACCAACAAGTGTTGGACGACATACATACAGATGAGGAGGAGGGGAAGAAACTGCTAAGGGACATCGAGACCTCAAAGGCAATGGGACCGGACAACATCTCCCCGTGGGTCCTTAGAGAGGGAGCAGATATGCTGTGCGTGCCACTTACCACAATCTTCAACATGTCCCTGGAAACTGGGCAACTGCCTGAGGTATGGAAGACGGCAAATGTAGTTCCCATTTTTAAAAAAGGAGACAGAAAAGAGGCACTAAACTATAGACCTGTGTCACTGACGTGTATAGTATGCAGAGTTATGGAGAAGATTATCAGGAGGAGAGTGGTGGAGCACATGGAACGGTACAAGAGTATAAATGCCAACCAGCACGGATTCATGGAAGGCAAATCCTGTGTCACAAACCTTCTGGAGTTTTATGATAAAATAACAGTAAGACATGAGAGAGAGGGGTGGGTTGATTGCATCTTCTTGGACTGCAAGAAAGCCTTTGACACAGTTCCTCACAAGAGATTAGTGCAGAAGCTAGAGCATCAGGCGCATATAACAGGAAGGGCACTGCAATGGATCAGAGAATATCTGACAGGGAGGCAACAACGAGTCATGGTACGTAATGATGTATCACAGTGGGCACCTGTGACGAGCGGGGTCCCACAGGGGTCGGTCCTAGGACCAGTGCTATTTTTGGTATATGTGAGCGACATGATGGAAGGGTTAGACTCAGAAGTGTCCCTGTTTGCAGTTGATGTGAAGTTAATGAGGAGAATTAAATCAGATGAGGACCAGGTAGGACTTCAAAGAGACCTGGACAGACTGGACACCTGGTCCAGCAAATGGCTTCTCGAATATAATCCCGCCAAATGCAGTCATGAAGATAGAGGAAGGGCACAGAAGACCACAGACAGAGTATAGGCTAGGTGGCCAAAGACTGCAAACCTCACTCAAGGAGAAAGATCTTGGGGTGAGTATAACACCGAGCATGTCTCCGGAAGCACACATCAATCAGATAACTGCTGCAGCATATGGGCGCCTGGCAAACCTGAGAACAGCGTTCCAATACCTTAGTAAGGAATCGTTCAAGACACTGTACACCGTGTATGTCAGGCCCATACTGGAGTATGCAACACCTGTTTGGAACCCGCACTTGATAAAGCACGTCAAGAAACTAGAGAAAGTACAAAGGTTTGCGACAAGGTTAGTTCCAGAGCTAAGAGGAATGTCCTATGAAGAAAGATTAAGGGAAATCGGCCTGACCACACTGGAGGACAGGAGGGTCAGGGGAGACATGATAACGACATATAAAATACTGCGTGGAATAGACAAGGTGGACAAAGACAGGATGTTCCAGGGAGGGGACACAGAAACAAGAGGCCACAGTTGGAAGTTGAAGACACAAATGAGTCAGAGAGATATTAGGAAGTATTTCTTCAGTCATAGAGTTGTAAGGCAGTGGAATAGCCTAGAAAATGACGTAGTGGAGGCAGGAACCATACACAGTTTTAAGACGAGGTTTGATAAAGCTCATGGAGCGGAGAGAGAGAGGGCCTAGTAGCAACGGTGAAGAGGCGGGGCCAGGAGCTAGGACTCGACCCCTGCAACCACAAATAGGTGAGTACAAATAGGTGAGTACACACACACACACACACACACACACATACATACACACACACACACACACACACACACACACACACACACACACACACAACACACACTGGAAGTCTCCTCGCTGACAAACCCGATAAAATATACTTTCTTTCATTCTGTCTAACTGGGATGAAGATGTTGGTAAAACATGATACAATCCGGTATTTCTTTTCGTTACTCTTACACTCTCAAATTCCGTCATATACGTATATATATATATATATATATATATATATATATATATATATATATATATTATATATATATATATATATATATATATATATATATATATATATATATATATATATATATATTATATATATATATATATATATATATATATATATATATATATATATATATATATATATATATAATTTATATATATATATATATATATATATATATATATATATATTATATATATATATATATATATATATATATTATATATATATTTATATATATATATATGGTTTTTTCCTAGGCACAGAAAAGTGATTAAAACCTGTGTGGGTATCTTGGACCGTGTGATTGCGACACTCCAAAAGAAATATAATCTTGTATGAAGAGTGTACTGGTGAAGTGTAGGAGTGGAGTAGGTTGTGGAGCCTCCTGGTTGTCGAACCTCCTGGTTGTCGAACCCCCAGGTGTCAAGCGGCTAACCAGCACTAACCTTCCTTACCATGGCTACAGCATCTCCCTTCCTGCTGCTGATGCTGCTGCTGGAGATGTCATGTCAAATCCTTCCCTCAGCATCAGGTGAGTCTACCAGTGTTTTAATTCTCTCTGCATCAGGCAGTGAAGTCATACTCAATTTATGTATCATTTGTCAGTCATTATCATGAATATTTTGTCTGGTAGGTATAACAGAGGGAGCACAACTGGTAGCCCTTTTTTCCCTATCAAGTTTGCAACCTAAGATGAAGCATGTTTTGTGATGGGACTTCGTCATTGAATGTTTAATTAAATTATTTTGGTAACTTTCAGCATTTATAAATCAAAATTGTTAAGTCCTCAAGACGCAGAAATTGTTTAGCAGAAGTTGGAAATGTATTGAATGCATTCACCCTTCTTAATGACCTTCTTAATTCACCCTTCTTAATGACCTTCTTAATTCACCCTTCTTAATGACCTTCTTAATTCACCCTTCTTAATGACCTTCTTAATTCACCCTTCTTAATGAACTTCTTATTTCACCCTTCTTAATGACCTTCTTATTTCACTCTTCTTAATGACCTTCTTAATTCACCCTTCTTAATGACCTTCTTAATTCACCCTTCTTAATGACCTTAATTCACCCTTCTTAATGACCTTCTTAATTCACCCTTCTTAATGACCTTCTTAATTCACCCTTCTTAATGACCTTCTTAATTCACCCTTCTTAATGACCTTCTTAATTCACCCTTCTTAATGACCTTCTTAATTCACCCTTCTTAATGAGCTTCTTAATTCACCCTTCTTAATTAGCTTCTTAATTCATCCTTCTTAATGACCTTAATTCACCCTTCTTAATGAGCTTCTTAATTCACCCTTCTTAATGACCTTAATTCACCCTTCTTAATGAGCTTCTTAATTCACCCTTCTTAATGACCTTAATTCACCCTTCTTAATGACCTTCTTAATTCACCCTTCTTAATGACCCAACAGTGAAATACACGATAATGTTTATTAACTTAGTCAAGACGCATTTCTTCCTGTTTGCGTATTTAACATATTCAAGTTTCTCACAAGAATGCGTATCGTGTACTCCGTAGCCACTACCAGCAGGTATGTACATTGGCTACGTTATAGTTTACAGCCAATGTTTCTCCTCTGCATCTCCTCGATGGAGAGGAGA
>NC_069438.1:9752521-9800021 GCF_026875155.1 Cherax quadricarinatus
CTCTGTGGTCCAGACTTTGCCTCGTGACACAGTGACATCACAGAGTGTAGATCGATGTCTGTGTGGTCCAGACTTTGCCTCGTGACACAGTGACATCACAGAGTGTAGATCGATGTCTGTGTGGTCCAGACTTTGCCTCGTGACACAGTGACATCACAGAGTGTAGATCGATGTCTGTGTGGTCCAGACTTTGCCTCGTGACACAGTGACATCACAGAGTGTAGATCGATGTCTCTGTGGTCCAGACTTTGCCTCGTGACACAGTGACATCACAGAGTGTAGATCGATGTCTGTGTGGTCCAGACTTTGCCTCGTGACACAGTGACATCACAGAGTGTAGATCGATGTCTGTGTGGTCCAGACTTTGCCTCGTGACACAGTGACATCACAGAGTGTAGATCGATGTCTGTGTGGTCCAGACTTTGCCTCGTGACACAGTGACATCACAGAGTGTAGATCGATGTCTCTGTGGTCCAGACTTTGCCTCGTGACACAGTGACATCACAGAGTGTAGATCGATGTCTGTGTGGTCCAGACTTTGCCTCGTGACACAGTGACATCACAGAGTGTAGATCGATGTCTGTGTGGTCCAGACTTTGCCTCGTGACACAGTGACATCACAGAGTGTAGATCGATGTCTCTGTGGTCCAGACTTTGCCTCGTGACACAGTGACATCACAGAGTGTAGATCGATGTCTCTGTGGTCCAGACTTTGCCTCGTGACACAGTGACATCACAGAGTGTAGATCGATGTCTCTGTGGTCCAAACTTTGCCTCGTGATACAGTGACATCACAGAGTGCAGATCGATGTCTCTGTGGTCCAGACTTTGCCTCGTGACACAGTGACATCACAGAGTGTAGATCGATGTCTCTGTGGTCCAGACTTTGCCTCGTGACACAGTGACATCACAGAGTGTAGATCGATGTCTGTGTGGTCCAGACTTTGCCTCGTGACACAGTGACATCACAGAGTGTAGATCGATGTCTCTGTGGTCCAGACTTTGCCTCGTGACACAGTGACATCACAGAGTGTAGATCAGCGTCTGTCTCCTCACACTCGTATACCAGATTGTGGGGATATAAACACAAATTGAGTATAATACAAGCCTTTGCTATTTCTCACCCACACACTGGACTTTATCAAGTTGCAAACAGATCTGTTTCTAACTTGATAATGTCCACTGTGTGGGTGAGAACTGGTCAATAAAGGTTCATTTTATGCTGTATTTCTGTTTATTTGTCCATCGTTTCGCTCTTCTTGCCGAATAAGGCAAGGGAAAATTTGTGTATGCAGTAATTTCGCAAAAATCATTCTGAACCTAACGAGAAAATATATTTCATTGTGTTTGTTTATTATTAAATTATGGTAAACTTATCTAAAATGTGTTTAGTTGGATTACCATTTATCTCTGTATTAATCTGACGTTCACTTTCTCTCCTTGCTTTCTTGTTCACTTCTCTGTTCTCACCTGTCCTTCGTTTTCTGTAGATTATCCAGCTCTTGCATTCTTCTCTTTTTTCCTGTGTCTCTCTCCGTGTCTCTGTTATCTCTCCTTCTCTCCATTATCTAAATGTGAGTGGAGCTTTTCTCTGCCTCCAGACACTTTCCAGAGTGTGCGTCCAAGTCGCACTGGAACGTCGTTGTAAGTTCCTCTCATCTATGTGCGGGTTATTTGTGTACTCTTCCAGTCACGGTATTGTGTTTATGTTACATATTTTGTGTACTCGTTTAGTTGTGGTTACAGGGGTCGATTCACAGCCCCTGGCCCCACCTCATCTCTGGTCGCTACTAGGTCCACTCTCTCCCTTCTCCATAAACTTTATCGTACCTCTTCTTAATGCTATGTATGAATCCCGCCTCCACTATATCATTCTTCAGATAGTTTCCCTTCTTGACAAATCTATGACTGAAGAAATACTTCCTGTACTCACCTAGTTGTGGTTACAGGGGTCGATTCACAGTTCCTGTGTGTGTGAGATGGATGTTTGCATTTATCAACAGTGTTCGTGTCAGTTCTGGGTCGGTCACATTCCATTCCATTATTCTTGCTTGACCCTGCAAGGGTGAGGAATGCTATTGCTGGCGAAGAGCTCTTGATCCATGGAATTAGAGTTACTCCTTCCCGTGGGGAACAAACAGGTGCTGGATGACCATTCTCCCTATCACTAACCTAGTACTAAAATCTATAGGTAAATGGACCGAAATGTGACTAACGTGACATTTTATTGTGGCAAGGTTTCGCTCTCCAGACGGTGTCCCGTAGCTCAACTACTAGCGCACTTAACTCACACACTGACGTCCGTGGTTCGATCCCCTGTACGAGTGGGAACATTAGGCCGTGTTTCCTTAAGACACCTGCTGTCCCTGGTCACCTAGCAGTAAAATAGGTACCTGGGTGTTAGTGGACTGGTGTGGGTGGCATCCTGGGTGTTAGTGGACTGGTGTGGGTGGCATCCTGGGTGTTAGTGGACTGGTGTGGGTGGCATCCTGGGTGTTAGTGGACTGGTGTGGGTGGCATCCTGGGTGTTAGTGGACTGGTGTGGGTCACATCCTGGGTGTTAGTGGACTGGTGTGGGTGGCATCCTGGGTGTTAGTGGACTGGTGAGGGTCACATCCTGGGTGTTAATGGAATGGTGTGGGTCACATCCTGGGTGTTAGTTGACTGGTGTGGGTGGCATCCTGAGTGTTAGTGGACTGGTGTGGGTCGCATCCTGGGTGTTAGTGCACTGGTATGGGTCACATCCTGGGTGTTAGTTGACTGGTGTGGGGTCACATCCTGGGTGTTAGCTGACTGGTGTGGGTCACATCCTGGGTGTTAGTAGACTGGTGTGGGTCACTTCCTGGGTGTTAGTGGACTGGTGTGGGTCACATCCTGGGTGTTAGTGGACTGGTGTGGGTCACATCCTGGGTGTTAGTGGACTGGTGTGGGTCACATCCTGGGTGTTAGTGGACTGGTGTGGGTTGCATCCTGGGTGTTAATGGACTGGTGTGGGTCACATCCTGGGTGTTAGTAGACTGGTGTGGGTCACATCCTGGGTGTTAGTTGACTGGTGTGGGTCACATCCTGGGTGTTAGTAGACTGGTGTGGGTCACTTCCTGGGTGTTAGTGGACTGGTGTGGGTCACATCCTGGGTGTTAGTGGACTGGTGTGGGTCACATCCTGGGTGTTAGTGGACTGGTGTGGGTCACATCCTGGGTGTTAGTGGACTGGTGTGGGTCACATCCTGGGTGTTAGTGGACTGGTGTGGGTCACATCCTGGGTGTTAGTGGAATGGTGTGGGTCGCATCCTGGGTGTTAGTGGACTGGTGTGGGTCACATCCTGGGTGTTAGTGGACTGGTGTGGGTCACATCCTGGGTGTTAGTGGACTGGTGTGGGTTGCATCCTGGGTGTTAGTGGACTGGTGTGGGTCACATCCTGGGTGTTAGTGGACTGGTGTGGGTCACTCCTGGGTGTTAGTGGACTGGTGTGGGTGGCATCCTGGGTGTTAGTGGACTGGTGTGGGTCACATCCTGGGTGTTAGTGGACTGGTGTGGGTCGCATCCTGGGTGTTAATGGACTTGTGTGGGTCACATCCTGGGTGTTAGTGGACTGGTGTGGGTCACATCCTGGGTGTTAGTGGACTGGTGTGGGTTGCATCCTGGGTGTTAGTGGACTGGTGTGGGTCACATCCTGGGTGTTAGTGGACTGGTGTGGGTCACATCCTGGGTGTTAGTGGACTCGTGTGGGTGGCATCCTGGGTGTTAGTGGACTGGTGTGGGTCACATCCTGGGTGTTAGTAGACTGGTGTGGGTCACATCCTGGGTGTTAGTTGACTGGTGTGGGTCACATCCTGGGTGTTAGTAGACTGGTGTGGGTCACTTCCTGGGTGTTAGTGGACTGGTGTGGGTCACATCCTGGTGTTAGTGGACTGGTGTGGGTCACATCCTGGGTGTTAGTGGACTGGTGTGGGTCACATCCTGGGTGTTAGTGGACTGGTGTGGGTCACATCCTGGGTGTTAGTGGACTGGTCTGGGTCACATCCTGGGTGTTAGTGGACTGGTGTGGGTGGCATCCTGGGTGTTAGTGGACTGGTGTGGGTCACATCCTGGGTGTTAGTGGACTGGTGTGGGTCACATCCTGGGTGTTAGTGGACTGGTGTGGGTTGCATCCTGGGTGTTAGTGGACTGGTGTGGGTCACATCCTGGGTGTTAGTGGACTGGTGTGGGTCACATCCTGGGTGTTAGTGGACTGGTGTGGGTGGCATCCTGGGTGTTAGTGGACTGGTGTGGGTCACATCCTGGGTGTTAGTGGACTGGTGTGGGTTGCATCCTGCGTGTTAATGGACCGGCGTGGGTCACATCCTGGGTGTTAGTGGACTAGTGTGGGTCACATCCTGGGTGTTAGTGGACTGGTGTGGGTCACATCCTGGGTGTTAGTGGACTGGTGTGGGTTGCATCCTGGGTGTTAATGGACTGGTGTGGGTCACATACTGGGTGTTAGTGCACTGGTGTGGGTCACATCCTGGGTGTTAGTTGCCTGGTGTGGGTCACATCCTGGGTGTTAGTAGACTGGTGTGGGTCACTTCCTGGGTGTTAGTGGACTGGTGTGGGTCACTTCCTCGGTGTTAGTGGACTGGTGTGGGTCACATCCTGGGTGTTAGTGGACTGGTGTGGGTCACATCCCTGGTGTTATTGGACTGGTGTGGGTGGCATCCTGGGTGTTAGTGGACTGGTGTGGGTCACATCCTGGGTGTTAGTGGACTGGTGTGGGACAGATCCTGGGTGTTATTGGACTAGTGTGGGTCGCATCCTGGGTGTTAGTGGACTGGTGTGGGTCACATCCTGGGTGTTAGTGGACTGGTGTGGGTCACATCCCTGGTGTTATTGGACTGGTGTGGGTGGCATCCTGGGTGTTAGTGGACTGGTGTGGGTCACATCCTGGGTGTTAGTGGACTGGTGTGGGACAGATCCTGGGTGTTATTGGACTGGTGTGGGTCGCATCCTGGGTGTTAGTGGACTGGTGTGGGTCACATCCTGGGACAAAATTGATCTAATTTGCGGGAAATGCTCAGCATAACAAGTGACTTTCTATATAGTAGTATGTCACTGATGTCAGCTATGGTCTGTATACCTTGTACAGGTACTTGTATACCTTGTACATGTACTTGTATAACTTGTATATGTACTTGTATACCTTGTACATGTACTTGTATACCTTGTACACGTACTTGTATACCTTGTACACGTACTTGTATACCTTGTACATGTACTTGTATACCTTGTACACGTACTTGTATACCTTGTACATGTACTTGTATACCTTGTACATGTACTTGTATACCTTGTACATGTACTTGTATACCTTGTACACGTACTTGTATACCTTGTACATGTACTTGTATACCTTGTACACGTACTTGTATACCTTGTACACGTACTTGTATACCTTGTACATGTACTTGTATACTTTGTACACGTGCTTGTATACCTTGTACATGTACTTGTATACCTTGTACATGTACTTGTATACCTTGTACATGTACTTGTATACCTTGTACATGTACTTGTATACCTTGTACATGTACTTGTATACCTTGTACATGTACTTGTATACCTTGTACATGTACTTGTATACCTTGTACATGTACTTGTATACCTTGTACATGTACTTGTATACCTTGTACATGTACTTGTATACCTTGTACATGTACTTGTATACCTTGTACATGTACTTGTATACCTTGTACATGTACTTGTATACCTTGTACATGTACTTGTATACCTTGTACATGTACTTGTATACCTTGTACATGTACTTGTATACCTTGTACATGTACTTGTATACCTTGTACATGTACTTGTATACCTTGTACATGTACTTGTATACCTTGACATGTTATTGTAATACTTGTACATGTACTTTATTACTTATTATGTTACTTATATTATTTAATATTACATGTATTTATATATATTATTATTATTATTATTATTATTATTATTATTATTATTATTATATTATATATTATATTATTATTATTATATTATTATTATTATTATTATTATTATTATTATTATTATTATTATTATTATTATTATTATTATTATTATTATTATTATTATTATTTATTATTATTATTATTATTATTATTTATTATTATATTATTATTTATTATTATTATTATTATTATTATTATTATATTTATATTTATATTATTATTATTATTATTATTTATATATTATTATTATTATATTATTACTTATTTATTATTTATTATTATTATTTATTAATTATTATTATTATTATTATTATTTATTATATTATTATATTATTATTATTATTATTTATTATGTTATTATTATTATTATTGTTATTATTATTGTTATTATTATTATTGTTATTATTATTGTTATTATTATTATTGTTATTATTATTGTTATTATTATTATTATTATTATTATTATTATTATTATTATATTACGTCACATTAAGCAAAAGAACCACTGTGAAAAAATATTGAACTTCCAAGCGAGAATTAAATAATTTAACTCATTCCATAAATTTTACTATTGAGTTTAAACAAAAATAACTTCTTGCATTTCTTAAATGTCTTAATTATTAAGGGAAACTATGATTTAAAATTAAAAATATTCGGAAAACAAACAAATAACTGCAGTTATGGGCACTATTATTCTTCACATCATGCTAGTTAAACTTTCTGAGTTCTCATCTGTATTTTTGAAGGTTTTTCAGCCCAGAGTTCATAGATGAAGACATTTTTGAAAATATATGAAATAGCTAATGATCTAAAATACCCAAAACACTTGATAAATCTTTTAAAATTCCTAGAAATAATTTTGGAACTCAAAAAAGTACAAATAGTGATATTTAACCAAAAATATGTTGGTTCACCCTTACCATAAAAACTTATTTTATATACCTTCTCTACTTAAGAATTTTAAAATCAAAGTTGCATTTAAAAATCTTGATATGGTAAAAAAAAAATCTGATTAAAATTAGAAAAATGCCGATGATTGTGTCTACAAGATTCCCTGTAGAAAATGCGATAAAATTGACCATGGACAAACTGGGAAAAATCATAAACTAAGATTCCAATAACATAAATATAGCATTAGAATTGGACAAAAGTCTAATGATTTGGTTATTCATGTGAGAGATTTTAACCATCCAATTGATTTTCAATCAGCTTAGAAAGTTGTATCGAGAAGTTCTGTTGTTGAGAGAATTATAATTGAATTAAGTCTCATAAAAATAGTTTTGACTTTAATAGGAATACTGGTTCTGGGTTATGTAAATTAGATTTTTTTTATAATTATTAAATTTTGGGAAGAGTTTAAGCTATATTTGGAAAGTGTTTCTCCATTTTACCCACATCATCGTAAAGTGACGGTCGAGGTTTCGACCGCCAGGTGTTATCTCGGCCTCATTAGCCTTCAGCTGTCCTATTTTGCATTTCCTTGATAATTTCAGAAATCACGAAAGCGATTGGAGGTTCACTATTTTTTCACAGCGGTTCTTTTGTGTGTCTATATATAATATATTATATATATATATATATATATATATATTATATATATATATATATATATAATTATAATATTATAAATATATATATATATATTATATATATATATATATATATATATAATATATATATATATATATATATATATATACTTGAGAATTTGAAGACAGTTATTGCCTTGAGACAAATACCTCTCAAGGAACAATAAAATACGACTTACTCGGCTCTAATTGATCATTAGTGTTGACAGTGATGATACACAAGGCAGTCTTTTCAGTCATGGTGTCTGTGTAGACCAGCTGGGTTACACCTGGGTCCCAGCTGGGTCTTTGTTGTGTTCTATCAAGGTTCCGCCAGGTCTCAGCTGGTGTTGAGATATTTCAATATTTATTGTTATTCATGGTGCGTATGTAGCCCAGCTGGGACCCAGCTGAGACCCAGCCGGGTCCCAGCAGTCCTAGCATTTCCCAGGTCTGCATCAACAAGGTCTGAGATGGGTCTCAATAGCTGTGTCCCAACAGGCTCCCATTAAGTCTGAGCCGTGTCCCGACAGTGTTCCAGCATGACCCAGCTGTGTCCCAACAGGGTCCCAGCAGATCTCAGCAGTGTCCCAGCTGTGTCCCAGCAGGGCTCCAGCTGCAACAGTACATTCCAAACTTTCCACTCACGTTGTCTGCATCACCCACCTGGGACCCAGAATCTGACCAGGCTAACAGGCATTGCCTGACCACTACAGACTTTCCCCTCTCCTTAAATATAACAGTCAGACGTGTTAAGGGTCACTGCTGGAACCGAGAGGTGCGTCACCAATATCTTATAACCCATGCAAGACACTTCGTAGATGTAGCTCGGAACCTTCCATAGGTACAGGAGCTGCATGTCAGCTACGACTTTCACGAGCTGATTAATAAGTTAGATTTCGTTTTTATTTTGAACTCAGAAGACTCCTAGCATCAGTAACACGCTCATGACAGCCTTGGATATGCAAAATCAGTTAGTTACAATACTCTGTCACCAGAGACAATTTTCTTGTCTGTTTTCCTCGCTTGCCTGGAAAATACCCTGTCTTTCTATGGCCATACACGTTCTCCTTCAGTACACATCTGAACACTACAACACTGAACACTACAACACTGAACACTACAACACTGCCACAGTTGTTGGGATAATATTGCTGGTCACAAGCTGACCCATACCTGGAGTATACCTGGAGATGGTTTCGGGGGTCAACGCCCCCTCGGCTTGATCTGAGATCAGGCCTCGTGGTGCATCAGGGTCTGATCAACCAGGCTGGTACTGCTGGCCGCACGCAAACTGACGTACGAACCACAAACCGGTTGGTCAGGTACTGACTTTAGGTGCATGTCCAGTGCGTTCATGAAGACAGCCAGGAGGGGGGTCTATTGGCAATCCCCTTATGTATGCTGGAAGGCAGTTGAACAGTCTTGGGCCCCGGACGCTTAATGTGTTATCTCTCAGTGTACTCGTGGCGCCCCTGCTTTTCATCGGGGATATGTTGCATCTCCTGCCGAGTCTTTTGCTTTCATAGGGAGTGATGTTCGTGTGCAATTTTGGCACTAATCCCTCTATGATTTTCCAAGTGTATATTATCATGTATCTCTTTCGCCTGCGTTCCAGGGAATACAAATCAAGGGCCATGAACCGTTCCCAGTAATTTAGGTTCTTTATCGTACTTATGTGTGCCGTGAAAGTTCTTTGTACACTCTCCAGGTCTGCAATGTCGCCAGTGTTGAAGGAGGCGGTTAGTGTACAACAGTATTCCAACCTTGAGAGAACATGCGATTTGTAGAAACAGAGGATAATGAACCAAGCTGACTTAAGAAATCGTAATGACACGATTGCAAATAAACCATACCCCCGGCCGGGATTGAACCCGCGGTCATAGAGTCTCAAAACTCCAGCCCGTCGCGTTAGCCACTAGACTGGTCTAGTGGCTAACGCGACGGGCTGGAGTTTTGAGACTCTATGACCGCGGGTTCAATCCCGGCCGGGCGTATGGTTGATAATGAACCAAATTATAACCGCTTGCATTGCTACTTAAACTACAATGAAGTAAGTAAGTAAGTAAGTAAGTTATTCAGGTATACACAAATACAGTTACATAGAATTATCATACATAGCAGCATATGTGTAGAGAACCTGGGATAACCCAAAAAAGTCAGACAGAGTGACTTACTTCCATTGGAGTTCCTCTCGTTGTCACTGATACATCATTTTTTTCCCTGGAAAGGAAAATCCAATGTTGGAAAGAGACAGAGGAAGGAGAGTTCGTCGTATAATTAAATTTGTATACAACGTAGCCACTCATACTGCAGAGTCACCTGACACTCACACCTCAACATCCTCCAGCAGGTTTCAAGGTTGATATTCCCACTTCTTCGCAAACTGTTGCCTTTACTGCCCCACGACTCACACTGTCCTCTGCAGCTGTATCATCGACCCTTACAACCTACCTCCAAACACCTCAGTAACCACTGGCAGCAATGCCATTCCCTCACACACTATGTACTCTAACTACCCGTGATCTTCACTACTGCTATAATTAAGGCAGAAATACACCAGTCTCCTATCCTCCACAGCCAGAGGAAGGCAGTCGTGTCTTTACAAGCACCTGCTTCACTAGGGCCACCTGGCCTCTCACAGTTCCTTCTAGGAAGATTGAGAAACTTGTACAACATCGATTCCAGGCTAAGGGACTGATTACCTTACACTCTTCCATATCTTCCACCGTTCTACTCTGTATTGGACTGAAGAAGCTACTGGCTGGCGAGACGTTTTCTCAGTAAAGATTCCCAAATGTCCTACACGAACCTCAGTCTTCATCTTGTGGGTTTTACAGACCATTTATGTGATAGTTACCTCCTTACCTGCGACCAGCAGTGTATGGAACCTCTACCTCGCTGCTCCCTGCCACCACCCTGCCACGCTCAGTGCCACCACCCTGCCACGCTCCCTGCCACCACCCTACCACGCTCCCTGCCACCACCCTACCACGCTCAGTGCCACCACCCTACCACGCTCAGTGCCACCACCCTGCCACGCTCCCTGCCACCACCCTACCACGCTCCCTGCCACCACCCTACCACGCTCAGTGCCACCACCCTGCCACGCTCAGTGCCACCACCCTGCCACGCTTCCTGCCACCACCCTACCACGCTCAGTGCCACCACCCTACCACGCTCAGTGCCACCACATTACCACGCTCAGTGCCACCACCCTTGCCACGCTCCTGCCACACCCTGCCACGCCAGCCCCTGCCATCCACCCCTGCCACGCTTCCCTGCCACCACCCTGCCCCGCTTCTGCCACCACCCTGCCACGCTCAGTGCCACCACCCTGCCACGCTCAGTGCCACCACCCTGCCACGCTCCCTGCCACCACCCTGCCACGCTTCTTGCCACCACCCTGCCACGCTCAGTGCCACCACCCTACCACGCTCAGTGCCACCACCCTGCCACGCTCCCTGCCACCACCTGCCACGCTTCCTGCCTACCACCCTGCCACGCTCATGCCACCACCCTGCCACGCTCAGTGCCACCACCCTGCCACGCTCCTGCCACCATCCTGCCACGCTCCCTGCCACCACCCTGCCACGCTGAGTGCCACCACCCTGCCACGCTCCCTGCCACCACCCTGCCACCCTCAGTGCCACCATCCTGCCACGCTTCCTGCCACCACCCTGCCACGCTTCCTGCCACCACCCTGCCACGCTTCCTGCCACCACCCTGCCACGCTCCCTGCCACCACCCTGCCACGCTTCTTGTCACCACCCTGCCACGCTCCCTGCCACAATCCTGCCACGGTTCCTGCCACCATCCTGTCACGCTCCCTGCCACCACCCTGCCACGGTTCCTGCCACCACCCTGCCACGCTCCCTGCCACCATCCTGCCACGCTCCCTGCCACCACCCTGCCACGGTTCCTGCCACCACCCCACGCCCTGCCCCCCTGCACGTCCCTGCCACCACCTGCCACGCTCCCTGCCACCACCCTGCCACGCTCCCTGCCACCACCCTGCCACGCTCCTGCCACCACCCTGCCACGGTTCCTGCACCACCCTGCCACGCTCCCTGCCACCACCCTGCCACGCTCCCTGCCACCACCCTGCCACGCTCCCTGCAACCACCCTGCCACGGTTCCTGCCACCACCCTGCCACGCTCCCTGCCACCACCCTGCCACGCTCCCTGCAACCACCCTGCCACGCTCCTGCCACCACCCTGCCCCGCTCCCTGCCACCACCCTGCCACGCTCCCTGCCACCACCCTGCCACGCTCCCTGCCACCACCTACCACGCTCCCTGCCACCACCCTGCCACGCTCCCTGCCACCACCCTGCCACGCTCCCTGCCACCCCCCACCCTGCCACCTCCCTGCCCACCACCCTGCCACGCTCCCTGCCACCACCCTGCCACGCTCCTTGCCACCATCATGCCACGCTCCCTGCCACCACCCTGCCACGCTCCCTGCCACCACCCTGCCACGCTCCCTGCCACCACCCTGCCACGCTCCCTGCCACCACCCTGCCACGCTCCCTGCCACCACCCTGCCACGCTCCCTGCCACCACCTGCCACGCTCCCTGCCACCATCATGCCACGCTCCCTGCCACCACCCTGCCACGCTCCCTGCCACCACCCTGCCACGCTCCCTGCCACCACCCTGCCACGCTCCCTGCCACCACCCTGCCACGATCCCTGCCACCACCCTACCACGCTCCCTGCCACCACCCTGCCACGCTCCTGCCAACTGCCACCTCCTGACCACGCCTCGCTTCGCCACCACCCTGCCACGCTCCCTGCCACCACCCTGCCACGCTCCCTGCCACCACCCTGCCACGCTCTCCTGCCACCACCCCGCCACGCTCCCTGCCACCACCCTGCCACGCTCCCTGCACCACCCTGCCACGCTCCTGCCACCACCCTGCCACGCTCCCTGCCACCACCCTGCCACGCTTCCTGCCACCACCCTGCCACGCTCCCTGCCACCACCCTGCCACGTTCCTGCCACCACCCTGCCACGCTTCCCTGCCACCACCCTGCCCACGCTCCCTGCCACCATCCTGCCACGCTCCCTGCCACCACCCTGCCACGCTTCCCCGCCACCACCCTGCCAACGCTCCCTGCCACCACCCTGCCACGCTTCCCTGCCACCATCCCCGCCACGCCCTGCCACCCCTCGCCCCGACACCCTGCCACGCTTCCCTGCCACCATCCTGCCACGCTCCCTGCCACCACCCGCCACTGCCACGCTCCTGCCACCACCCTGCCACGCTCCTGCCACCACCATGCCACGCTTCCTGCCACCACCCCGCACGCTCCCTGCCACACCTGCCACGCTCCTGCCACCACCTGCCACGCTCCCTGCCACCATCCTGCCACGCTCCCTGACCACCCTGCCACGCTCCCTGCCACCATCATGCCACGGGTTCCTGCCACCTCACCCTGCCACCATCCTGCCACGCTTCCTGCCATCCCCTGCCACGCTTCTTGACCATCGTGCCACGTTCCTGCCACCACCCTGCCACGCTCCCTGCCACCATCTGCCACGTTCCCTGCCACCATCCTGTCACGCTCCCTGCCACCATCCTGCCACGCTTCCTGCCACCCATGCCACGCTCCCTGCCACCATCATGCCACGGTTCCTGCACCATCTGCCACGGGTTCTGCCACCACCCTGCCACGCTCCCTGCCACCACCTGCCACGTTCCTGCCACCACCGTGCACGCTCCCTGCCACACCCTGCCACGGTTCCTGCCACCATCCTGCCACGGTCCCTGCCACCACCCTGTCACGCTCCCTGCCACCATCCTGCCACGGTTCTGTCACCACCCTGCCACGCTCCCTGCCACCATCCTGCCACGTTCCCTGCACCATCCTGTCACGCTCCTGCCACCACCCTGCCACGGCCCCCCATGCCACCGCACCCCTGCCACGTTCCTGCCACCACCCCGTCACGCTCCCTGCCACCACCCTGCCACGGTTCCTGCCACCACCCTGCCACGCTCCCTGCCACCATCCTGCCACGCTCCCTGCCACCATCCTGCCACGCTTCTTGCCACCACCCTGCCACGCTCCCTGCCACCATCCTGCCACGGTTCCTGCCACCATCCTGTCACGCTCCCTGCCACCACCCTGCCACGGGTCCTCCCCCCACCCTGCCACGCTCCCTGCCACCATCCTGCCACGCTTCCTGCCACCACCCTGCCACGCTCCCTGCCACCATCCTGCCACGCTTCTTACCACCACCCTGCCACGCTCCCTGCCACCACCCTGCCACGCTCTCTGCCACCATCCTGCCACGCTTCCCTGCACCACCCTGCTACCCTGCACCACCCCGTACACGGTTACAAGTACTGCACGCTTTACCAGAGTACTACCAAGCAGCTCTAGTACCATGTCACGGTTCTACAAGCTACTGCACAGGTCCCGCCACCATCCTGTACAAGCTCTACTACATGCCACGTCCTGCCACCACACTGTACAAGTTTTACACTACATGACACGGCTCCCAGTACCTGTACATTACATGTACAAGGTATACAAGTACTGTACAAGGTATACAAGTACATGTACAAGGTATACAAGTACATGTACAAGGTATACAAGTACATGTACAAGGTATACAAGTACATGTACAAGGTATACAAGTACATGTACAAGGTATACAAGCACATGTACAAGGTATACAAGTACATGTACAAGGTATACAAGTACTTGTACAAGGTATACAAGTAATGTACAAGGTATACAAGTACTTGTACAAGGTATACAAGTACATGTACAAGGTATACAAGTACATGTACAAGGTATACAAGTACATGTACAAGGTATACAAGTAAATGTACAAGGTATACAAGTACATGTACAAGGTATACAAGCACCTGTACAAGGTATACAGTACATGCTACAAGTGACAGTACTACAATTATAGTAAGCACTAGTGTATACATGAGTACTTTACAAGTAAAAGGTCATTTTGTACAAGGTTACACAAGTCCACTGTACAAGGTATACAAAGTACAATCACCAGGTATACCAAGTACAGACAAGGATACCAAGTACAGTCCAAAGTAACAAGGTGCCACTACACAGTATAACACCAGAGCTGACATCAGTCCACATACACCATATGCATCCACTTGTATAACAGGATTGCCCCAAACTAGTCAGCTGATCCCAGGATGTGACCCACACCAGTCCACTAACAACCAGGATTGACCCACACCAGTCCACTAACACCCAGGATGCACCCACACCAGTCCACTAAACCCAGGATGTACCCACACCAGTCCACTAACACCCAGTTGATCCCCACACCAGCCACTAACACCCAGGATGCCACCCACACCAGTCCACTAACACCCAGGATGCCACCCACACCAGTCCACTAACAACCAGGATGCCACCCACACCAGTCACTAACACCCAGGTACCTATTACTGAGTCACTTACAACCGGAAGGACCACCCAAATATTTAACACCCTGGGAATCGACCCACCTCCCTGACAACAGGATTGCCACCAGGCACCAGGCTAAACCCGGATGTTGACCCAACCAGACCCAAAAACACCAGGATGACTCCAAAAGTGGCCCTAACAACCGCAGGGAGGGACCCAGATCAGTCACTACAGCCAATTTCTCACCACACCCGTTGCTCCGCAGGTTTTGCCCTTTATTTACTAAAATGGTGAAATTAAACCGGGTTAAGGAACACGCCAAATTTTTGACTTCCCTGGGAATTGAACCGTATCCTGCCGTGTGAAGCGTGAAACATTTGGGAACCAGGGCCACGGGGAAGAGATATCCTGTCAGCTACAAACATGTCACCGAATTCATATACAAATGATCCTCAAAGGGTTAACGGTAGTAACTTTCTCAGCGGTGAGGGACGGTTGTTTCGGTGGATGGTCTTGACTGTTACGTGACTGGAAAACCGGTGGCCTTTCCGGTTGGTTGGGACTTTGGTCCTGGTGAAGGTGGTATTAAACGGGATGGTGGAAGTTTGATACTCCAGCTGTTAAAACTGTGGGAGTTCAACTGCGTGAAATAGTCATTAACAGTGGAACTCTGTGCACGGATGGTGACCGTGCTAAACTGGTGCTCACCGAATTGCTATACAAAGACCCGCAGATGGTTGACGGTGGTAGACGCGTAACTCGGTGACGGTGACTGGTGACGGTGACTTTGGTGACGGTGACTGGTGACGGGTGACGGTGACGGTGACTGGTGACGGTGGCTGGTGAGGTGATTGGTGACGGTGACTGGTGGCGGTGGCTGGTGACGGTGATTGGTGACGGTGACTGGTGGCGGTGGCTGGTGATGGCGGCTGGTGACGGTGACTGATAACTGTGGTGACGGTGACTGGTGACAGTAACTGGTGACAGTGACTGGTGACGGTGGTGACGGTAACTGGTGACGGTGACTGGTGGCGGTGACTGGTGATGGCGGCTGGTGACGGTAACTGGTGACGGTGACTGGTGACGGTGATTGATGACTGTGGTGACGGTGACTGGTGACGGTGGTGGCGGTGACTGGTGACGATGGTGACGGTGACTGGTGAGTGTGACTGGTGACGGTGACTGGTGACGGTGGCTGGTGACGGTGATTGGTGACGGTGACTGGTGGCGGTGACTGGTGACGGTGACTGGTGTCGATGACTGGTGACGGTGACTGGTGACTGTGGTGACGGTGACTGGTGACGGTAACTGGTGACGTTCTGGGAGGCTGGCTGGGTCTTGGAGGCTCGCTGGGTCTTGGTGGCTCGCTGGGTCTTGGTGGACCGCTGGGTCTTGGAGGCTCGCTGGGTCTTGGTGGTTCGCTGGGTCTTGGAGGCTCGCTGGGTCTTGGAGACTCCCTGGGTCTTGGAAGCTCGCTGGTCCTTGGTGGCTCGCTGGGTCTTGGAGGCTCGCTGGGTCTTGGAGGCTCGCTGGGTCTTGGTGTCTCCCTGGGTCTTGGTGGCTGGCTGGGTCTTGGAGGATCGCTGGGTCTTGGTAGCTCCCTGGGTCTTGGTGGCTCGCTGGGACCTGGAGGCTCTCTGGGTCTTGGTGGCTCGCTGGGTCTTGGTGGCTCCCTGGGTCTTAGTGGCTGGCTGGGTCTTGGAGGCTCGCTGGGTCTTGGTAGCTCCCTGGGTCTTGGTGGCTCGCTGGGACCTGGAGGCTCTCTGGGTCTTGGTGGCTCGCTGGGGCTTGGTGGCTCCCTGGGTCTTAGTGGCTGGCTGGGTCTTGGAGGCTCCCTGGGTCTTGGTGGCTCGCTGGGTCTTCGAGGCTCGCTGGGTCTTGGTGGCTGGCAGGGTCTTCGAGACTCGCTGGATGTTGGAGGCTCGCTGGGTCTTGGAGGCTCGCTGGGTCTTGGTGGCTCGCTGGGTCATGGTGGCTGGCTGGGTCTTGGAGGCTCGCTGGGTCTTGGAGGCTCGCTGGGTCTTGGTGGCTCGCTGGGTCTTGGTGCCTCGCTGGGTCTTGGAGGCTCGCTGGGTCTTGGTGGCTCGCTGGGTCTTGGAGGCTCGCTTGGTCTTCGAAGCTCGCTGGGTCTTGGAGGCTCGCTGGGTCTTGGTGGCTCGCTGGGTCTCGGAGGCTCGCTGGGTCTTGGAGGCTCGCTGGGTCTTGGTGCCTCGCTGGGCCTTGGTGGCTCTCTGGGTCTTGGAAGCTCGCTGGGTCTTGGAGGCTCGCTGGGTCTTGGAGGATCGCTGGGTCTTTGAGGCTCGCTGGGTCTTGGTAGCTGGCTGGGTCTTGGTGGCTGGCTGGGTCTTGGTGGCTGGCTGGGTCTTGGTGGCTGGCTGGGTCTTGGAGGCTCTCTGGGTCTTGGAGGCTCGCTTGGTCTTGGTGGCTCGCTTGGTCTTGGAGGCTCGCTGGGTCTTGGAGGCTCGCTGGGTCTTGGTGGCTCGCTGGATCTTGATGGCTGGCTGGGTCTTTGAGGCTCGCTGGGTCTTGGAGGCTCGCTGGGTCTTGGTGGCTCGCTGGGTCTTGGTGGTTCGCTGGGTCTTGGTGGCTCGCTGGGTCTTGGTGCCTCGCTGGGTCTTGGAGGCTCGCTGGTTCTTGGAGGCTCGCTGGATTTTGGTGGCTGGCTGGGTCTCGGAGGCTCGCTGGGTCTTGGTTGCTCGTTGGGTCTTGGAGGCCCGCTTGGTCTTGGTGGCTCTCTGGGTCTTGGGAGCTCGCTGGTCTTGGAGGCCTCGCTGGGTCTTGGAGGATCGCTGGGTCTTGTGAGGCTCGCTGGGTCTTGGTGCTGGCTGGGTCTTGGGGCTGGCTGGGGTCTTGGTGGCTGGCTGGGTCTTGGTGGCTGGCTGGTCTTGAGGCTCCTGGGTCTTGGAGGCTCGCTTGGTCTTGGTGGCTCGCTTGGTCTTGGAGGCTCGCTGGGTCTTGGAGGCTCGCTGGGTCTTGGTGGCTCGCTGGATCTTGGTGGCTGGCTGGGTCTTGGAGGCTCGCTGGGTCTTGGAGGCTCGCTGGGTCTTGGTGGCTCGCTGGGTCTTGGTGGTTCGCTGGGTCTTGGTGGCTCGCTGGGTCTTGGTGGCCATCGCTGGGTCTTGGAGGCTCGCTGGTCTTGAGGCTCGCTGGTTTTGGTGGCTGGCTGGGCTTGGTGGCTCGCTGGGTCTTGGTTCTCGTGGGGTCTTGGAGCTCGCTGGTCTTTGGAAAGGCTCGCTGGGTCTTGGAGGCTCGCTGGGTCTTGGTGGCTCGCTGGGTCTTGGGGCTCGCTGGTCTTGGAGGCTAGCTGGGTCTTGGTGCTCGCTGGGTCTTGGTGGCTCGCTGGGTCTTGGTGGCTCGCTGGGTCTTGGGGCTGCTGGGTCTTGGAGGCTCGCTGGGTCTTGGTGGCTCGCTGGTCTTGTGGCTGGAGGGTCTTGAGGCTCGCTGGGTCTTGGCTCGCTGGGCCTTGGTGGCTCGCTGGGTCTGTGGTCGCTGGGTCTTGGCTTTGCTGGGTCTTGGTGCTCGCTGGGTCTCTGAGGCTCGCTGGGTCTTGGGCTCGCTGGATCTTGGTGGCTGGCGGTCTGGAGGCTCGCTGGGTCTTGGTTCTCGCTGGGTCTTGGAGGCTCGCTGGAGTCTTGGAGGCTCGCTGGGTCTTGGTGGCTGCGCTGGGTCTTGAGTCGCGGTCTTGAGGCTCGCTGGTCTTGGTGTCTCGCTGGGTCTTGTGGCTCGCTGGGTCTTGGTGGCTCGCTGGGTCTTGGGCTCCTGGGTCTTGGAGGCTCGCTGGGTCTGTGGTTGTGGGTCTTGAGCTCGCTGGGTCTTGGTGGCTCGCTGGGTCTTGGGCTCGCTGGGTCTTGGTGTCTCTGGTCTTGGAGGCTCGCTGGTCTTGGAGCTCGCTGGGTCTTGGAGGCTCGCTGGGTCTTGGTGGCTCGCTTGGGTCTTGGAGGCTCGCTGGGTCTTGGTCGCTGGTCTTGTGGCTCGCTGCTTGGTCTTGGGCTGGCTGGTCTTGAGGCTCGCTGGGTCTTGGAGGCTCGCTGGGTCTTGGTGGCTCGCTGGGTCTTGTGGTTCGCTGGTTGGTGCTCGCTGGGTCTTGGTGCCTCGCTGGTCTTGGAGGTCGCTGGTTCTTGGAGGCTCGCTGGTCTTGGGGCTGGCTGGGTCGAGGTCGCTGGGCTTGGTGCTCGTTGGTCTTGGAGCCCCTTGGTCTCGGAAGCTCGCTGGGTCTTGGAGGCTCGCTGGGTCTTGGTGGCTCGCTGGGTCTTGGAGGCTCGCTGGGTCTTGGAGGCTAGCTGGGTCTTGGTGGCTCGCTGGGTCTTGGTGGCTCGCTGGGTCTTTGGCTCGCTGGGTCTTGGTGGCTGGCTGGGTCTTGGAGGCTCGCTGGGTCTTGGTGGCTCACTGGGTCTTGGTGGCTGGTAGGGTCTTCGAGGCTCACTGGGTCTTGGTGCCTCGCTGGGCCTTGGTGGCTCGCTGGGTCTTGGAAGCTCGCTGGGTCTTGGACTATCGCTGGGTCTTGGAGGCTCGCTGGGTCTCTGAGGCTCGCTGGGTCTTGGTGGCTAGCTGGATCTTGGTGGCTGGCTTGGTCTTGGTGGCTGGCTGGTGTCTTGGTCTGGCTCTGGGTCTTGGTCGTTCTGGTCGCTGGGTCTTGGAGGCTCGCTGGGTCTTGGTGGCTCGCTGGGTCTTGGAGCTCGCTGGTCTTGGATCGCTGGGTCTTGGGGCTTCGCTGGTCCTGTGCTCGCTGGCTTATCGCTGGGTCTTTGTGGCTCGCTGGGTCTTGGTGGTTGCTGGGTCTTGGTGGCTGCTGGGCTTGGGCTCGCTGGTCTTGGTGGCTCGCTGGGTCTTGGAGGCTCGTTTCCGCTGGTCTTGGGCTCCTGGGTCTTGGGGCTCGCTGGTCTTGGAGGCTCGGGCTTTGCTCGGTCTTGGTGGCTGCTGGTCTTGGGGCTCGCTGGGTCTTGGAGCTCGCTGGTCTTGGAGGCTCCTGTCTTGGGCTGCTGGTCTTGGAGGCTCGCTGGTCTTGGTGGCTCGCTGGTCTTGGTGGCTCGCTGGTCTTGGTGGCTGGCTGGGTCTTGGAGGCTCGCTGGTCTTGGTGCTCGCTGGGTCTTGTGGCTCGCTGGGTCTTGGAAGCTCGCTGGGTCTTGGAGGCTCGCTGGGTCTTGGTGGCTCGCTGGTCTTGTGGCTGCTGGGTCTTGGAGGCTCGCTGGGTCTTGGTGGCTGCTGGGGCTTGGTGGCTCGCTGGCTGGGCTCTGTCTGGAGGCTCGCTGGGTCTTGGGGCTCGCTGGGTCTTGGAGGCTCCTGGGTCTTGGAGACTCGCTGGGTCTTGGGCTCGGTGGGTCTTGGTGGCTCTCTGGGTCTTGGTGGCTGCTGGGTCTTGGAGGCTCGCTGGTCTTGGCTGTGGTCTTGGGCTGTGGGTCTTGGAGGCTCGCTGGTCTTGGAGCTCGCTGGGTCTTGGTGGCTCGCTGGGTCTTGTGGCTCGCTGGGTCTTGGGGCTCGCTGGTCTTGGGCCGGGCTTGGCTTTCTGGTCTTGGAGGCTCGCTGGGTCTTTGGTGGCTCGCTTGGGTCTTGGAGGCTCGCTGGTCTTGGGCTCGCTGGGTCTTGGAGGCTCGCTGGGTCTTGGAGAGCTCGCTGGGTCTTGGAAGCTCGCTGGGTCTTGGAGGCTTGCTGGGTCTTGGTGGCTCGCTGGTCTTGGAGGCTCGCTGGGTCTTGGTGCTGCTGGGTCTGGGTCTTGTGGTCTTGGTGCTGGGTCTTGGTGGCTCGCTGGGTCTTGGAGGCTCGCTGGGTCTTGGAGGCTCGCTGGGTCTTGGTGGCTCGCTGGGTCTTGGTGGCTCGCTGGGTCTTGGAGGCTCCTGTTTGGGTGCTGGCTTGGAGGCTCGCTGGGTCTTGGAGCTCGCTGGTCTTGGAGGCTCGCTGGGTCTTGGAGGCTTCTGGGTCTTGGAGGCTCGCTGGGTCTTGGCTCGCTGGGTCTTGGAGCTCGCTGGGTCTTGGGGCTGCTGGGTCTTGGTGGCTCGCTGGGTCTTGGAGGCCGGTCTGGGGGCTCGCTGGGTTTGGGCTCGCTGGGTCTTGGGGCTGGCTGGTCTTGGTGGCTCGCTGGGTCTTGGAGGCTCGCTGGGTCTTGGTGGCTCGCTGGGTCTTGGTGGCTGCTGTGTCTTGGGGCTCGCTGGGTTTATGGTGGCTCGCTGAGTCTTGGTGCTAGCTGGGTCTTTGGAGCTCGCTGGGTTTGGGGCTCGCTGAGTCTTGTGGCTGCTGGGTCTTGGAGGCTCTCTGGGTCTTGGATGGCTCGCTGGGTCTTGGTGGCTCGCTGGGTCTTGGTGCTCGCTGGGTCTTGGGCTGCTGGGTCTTGGGGCTGCTGGGTCTTGGAGGCTCCTGGGTCTTGGAGGCTCGCTTGGTCTTGGTGCTCGCTGGGTCTTGGAGGCTCCTGGGTCTTGGAGCTCTGCTCTTGGAGGCTGCTGGTCTTGACTCGCTTTGGTCTTGGAGGCTCGCTGGTCTTGGTGCCGCTTGCGGCTCTGGGTCTTGGAGGCCTGGCTGGCTCTTGGGAGGCTCGCTGAGTCTTGGAGGCTAGCTGGATCTTTGTGGCTCGCTGGGTCTTCGTGGCTCGCTGGGTCTTGGAGGCTCTCTGTGTCTTGGAGGCTCGCTGGGTCTTGTAGGCTTGCTTGGTCTTGGAGGCTCGCTGGGTCTTGGTGGCTCGCTCGGTCTTGGAGGCTCGCTGGGTCTTGGAGGCTCGCTGGGTCTTGGAGGCTCACTGGGTCTTGGAGGCTCGCTGGGTCTTGTAGGCTCGCTTGGTCTTGGAGGCTCGCTGGGTCTTGAAGGCTCACTGGGTCTTGGAGGCTCGCTGGGTCTTGGAGGCTCACTGGGTGTTGGTGGCTCTCTGGGTCTTGTAGGCTCGCTTGGTCTTGGAGGCTCGCTGGGTCTTGGAGGCTCACTGGGTCTTGGAGGCTCGCTGGGTCTTGGAGGCTGGCTGGGTCTTGGTGGCTCACTGGGTGTTGGTGGCTCGCTGGGTCTTGGAGGCTCACTGGGTGTTGGTGGCTCGCTGGGTCTTTTAGGCTTGCTTGGTCTTGGAAGCTCGCTGGGTCTTGGAGGCTCGCTGGGTCTTGGAGGCTCACTGGGTCTTGGAGGCTCGCTGGGTCTCGGTGGCTCGCTGGGTCTTGGTGCCTCGCTGGTTCTCGGTGGCTCGCTGGGTCTTGGTGCCTCGCTGGGTCTTTGAGGCTCACTGGGTGTTGGTGGCTCGCTGGGTCTTGGAGGCTCACTAGGTGTTGGTGGCTCGCTGGGTCTTGGAGGCTCACTAGGTGTTGGTGGCTCGCTGGGTCTTCTGGAGGCTCACTAGATGTTGTCGCGACTCGCTGGTCTTAGGAGGCTACATAGGTGTTGGTGGCTCGCTGGTCTTGGAGTGGCTCGCTGGGTGTGGTGGCTCGCTGGTCTTCTACGGAAGAACTTGACGGCTATTATTTTAGTCCTGTTTCCAGGTATAGTCTTGCCCCTAAAGACTTGACATCAGTGTTACGGTATACGTCCTTGGTTACTATGTTATATGACCAGACTGGAGGGAAGCGGAATCTGTGCTGTTTGAGCAATAAACTTTTGACCTGTGTGCTACTTTGAAATTTTTGAGTATCTATCCTGCTTGCAGGTTAAATGTCCTTTGCCACACTTGAAAGTTACTCTGGCTTTGTACACATTTCGTGTGTAGTTACTGCATCCCTTTGATATACCTTAGATGATATACCTTTGTCTGGGTTTTTTGGGCTATCCTGGTGGGTGATTTGCACATAAGTTATGTGTGTTGATTGCACTTGTGTACAATTGTAGTACATACTCCCAGAGCCCTGCCTTGGGCAGGCCTTGGAATAGGTCTTGGGCCAGGCCTTGGATCAGGCCTTGGACCAGGCCTTGTACCCGACCTTGGGCCAGGCCTTGGACCAGCATGGATTATGAGAACCATTAGAACTAGAGACGCTAAGCCCATGATTATTCTTTTCAAATCGCTTGTTCTCTCTAGGCTGGAATATTACTGTACACTAACTGCCGCTTTCAAGGCAGGCGAAATTGCAGACCTGGAGAATATACAAAAACTTTCACGGCCGGTATAACTACGATAAAGCACCTAAATAACTGGGAACGGCTGAAGTTCCTTGATTTGTACTCATTGTAACGCAGGCGAGAAAGATACATGATAATATACACTTTGAAAATTCTAGAGGGACTAATCCCAAATCTACACACGGAAATCACTCCCTACTAAAGCGAAAGACTCGGCAGGAGATGCAACATTCCCCCAATGAAAAGCAGGGGCGCCACGAGTACACTAAGAGACAACACTGTAAGTGTCAGGGGCCCAAGACTGTTCAACTGCCTCCCAGCATAATTAAGGAGAATTACCAACAGACCCCTGGCTGTCTTCAAGAAGGCTCTGGGCAGGCATCTTAAAGTCAGTACCTGACCATCCGGGCTGTGATTCGTACGTCGGTTTAAGTGGTGCCAGAAGTAACAGCTTGGTTCATCAGGCCCTGATCCACCACGAGGCCTGGTGACGGACCGAGCCGCGGGGGCGTTGATCCCCGAACCCTCCCTCCACCATCTCCAGGTATACTACCTCGTCAGGAATTGATCCCGCGTCGTTCGGTTGTGAGGCCGGATGCGTTGCTTGTGCAGTGAGAGTGTTGCGTAGTGCTCACTCTCAAGTGCTCCTGCCAGGGATTAGCCAGACTGAAGGTAATCCTTTTGATGGATAGTATTACTGCGGTGGCTGTGGCCAGGCTTACACAAAACACACACACACACACACACACACACACACACACACACAACACACCACACACACACAACACACACACACACACACACACACACACACACACACACACACACACACACAACACACACACACATACACACACATACACACACAACACACACACACACACATGCACACACATACACTCACATACACACACACACACACATACACACATAACACACACATACACACACAACACACATCACACACACACACACATGCACACACATACACTCACATACACCACACACACACACACACACACACACACATGAACACACATACACACACACACACACACACACACACATGCACACACATACACACACACACACACACACACACACACACACACACACACACACACACACATGCACACACATACACACACACACACACACACACACACACACACACACACACACACACACACACACACACACACACACACACACACACACACACACACACACACACACACACACACACACACACACACACACACGAAGACTGGTGGAGCACCTAGAAAGGAATGAGCTAACTTACGATAACCAGCACGGTTTTAGGGAGGGGAAATTCTGTCACAAACCTACTGGAGTTTGGGATAAGGTAACAGAAGTAACACAGGAGAGAAAGTGAGTAGATTGCATTTTCTTGGACTGTAAGAAGGCTTTCAACACAGTTCCACGCAAGAGATTAATGCAACAGCTAGAGAAGCAAGCATGAATAACAGGAAAGGCACTGCAATGGATCCGAGAGTACCTGACAGAAAAGCAACAACGAGTGACGTGACGAGGTGTCAGAGCGGGCGCCTCTGACGACTGGGGTTCCACAGGGGGCAGTCCTTGGTCCGGTATATGTGAATGACATGACGGAAAGGACAGATTCAGAGGTGTCCCTCTTTCAGACGATGTGAAGCTAATGCGAAGATTTCTAGTGGATGAGGATCAGGCAGGACTACAAAGGGATCTGGACAGATTGCAAGCCTGGTCCAGCGACTGGCTCCTGGAGTTTAACCCCACCAAGTGCAAAGTGATGAAGATTGAGGAAGGTCAAAGAAGATCGCAGACGGAGTACAGGCTAGGGGGACAAATAATGCAAACTTCACCGAAGTAAAAAGATATTAGAGCGAGCATATAACACCAGACATATCTCCTGAGGAGCACATCAGCCACCCACATGTGGGAGCAGGCACCCACATGCTTCAGCATGTGGGTGCCTAGCAAACCTAAGGATAGTGTTTCCACACATGAGTAAGGAATCAGTCAATCAAGACTCTGTACACCCTGTAAGTCAAGCTCACAGTGGAGTATGCAGCACCAGTATGGAACCCACACCTGGTAAAGCACGTCAAGAAATTAGAGAAAGTGCCAAGGTTTGCAGCAAGACTAGTCCCTGATCTCACGGGTATGTCCTACGAGGAGAAGTTAAGAGAAATCGACCTGATGGTACTGGAGGATAGAAGAGAGAAGGGAGACATGATACCGACATATAAAATGCAATACTGTGAGGAACATAAGAACATAAGAAAGAAGGAACACTGCAACAGGCCTACTGACCCATGAGGAGCAGGTCCATGTCTTCCCCCCGGATTAGCCCAATGACCCACCCAGTCTGGTCACCGCAACTCAAGGAAGGAGCACGGCACCAGACCCAGCAGCACACGCTAGTCAGGTCTAACTCACACCCACCCACACCTACTCATGTATTTATCTAACCTATTTTTAAAACTACACAACGTTTTAGCCTCAATAACTGTACTCGGGAGGTTGTTCCACTCATCCACAACTCTATTACCAAACTAGTGCTTTCCTATATCCTTCCTGAATCTGAATTTTTCCGACTTGAAACCATTGCTGCGAGTCCTGTCTTGGCTGGAAATTTTCAGCACGCTATTTACATCCCCTTTATTTATTCCTGTTTTCCATTTATACACCTCGATCATATCCCCCCTAATTCTACGCATTTCTAGAGAGTGAAGATTCAGGGCCTCAGTCTATCCTCATAGGGAAGATTTCTGATACATGGGATCATCTTTGTCATCCTCCTCTGTACGTTTTCCAGAGCATTTATATCCATTCTGTAATACGGTGACCAGAACTGTGCAGAATAGTCTAAATGAGGCCTAACCAAGGATATATAGAGTTGAAGAACAACCTGACGACTTCTATTATTTATACTCCTAGATATGAAGCCAAGAATTCTGTTAGCTTTATTGCGAACACTAATGCACTGTTGTCTTGGTTTTAGATTACTGCTAACCAGAACTCCTAAATCCTTTTCGCAATTAGTAGTATTAAGATCTACATTATTTAGTTTATATGTGGCATGGTTATTTTCCTGTCCAACATTTAGAACTTTGCAATAGTGACAAGGTGGATAGGGACAGAATGTTCCAGAGATGTGGCCCAGCAACAAGGGGTCACAGCTGGAAGTTGAAAACTCAGATGAGTCACATGGAAGTTATGAAATATTTCTACAGTCACAGTGGTGTCAAGAAGAGTAACAATCTGGAGAGTGATGTAGTGGAGGCAGGATCCATACATAGCTTCAAGAAGAGGTTTGATAATGCTCATGAACAAGGGAGAGAGTGAACCTATTAACGACCAGCGAAGAGACAGTGTCAGGAGCTTTGACTCGGCCCCTACAACCTCAAATGGGTGAGTACACACACACACACACAGCACGGTACTTCTCCAGTGACTGAACCATAGTAACATACCTATCTAGGTCATGAGAGAGGCAACACAAACTCTGAACCACGCAGAGATGAAAGACACCAGACATACCCTATTTTCCTACATATAAGGCGCGCTTTTCCCACATATAGTCTTGCAAAATGGGCCTGCGCCTTGTATGCTCAAGGTCAGGGTTAAGGGTAGGCAGTTGTTTACTAATGTTACGTTACAAATGCTTGGCAACATCGTCTCATATATTCTGGATGCTCGTGCGCCTTATAAGCCGGAAAATAGGATAGTTTGAATACGTAGGAAATAAGCACACACAGGGTGCTATATAGTCTATAATGGACCAGTGTCACTGACATGTGGAGATCATCAAGAGGGAAGTTATGGAACACCTGACAAGGAGAAGATTCATTAGCATCAACCACGGTCTCAGAGATGGTAAATCCTACCTCACAAACCTGCCAGAGTTCTAAGACATGATAGTGGAAGTGAGGAACCAGACCTGAAATGCATATTTTCAGACCGTAAAAAAATCGTGAAGTGCGCGAAAAGAGTCTGGAAGGAAGGCTAGAGGAGGAGGATGAGAAGGAGGCAGGAATAACTGGATAGGCTGTGATGTAAGTGGTTTCTTCAGTCCAGTACAGAGAAGAATGGAGAAATATGAATTAGGAGTTCGAGGTAACCAGACCCTCAGCCTGGAGTCGATGTGTTAAGTCTATCAGTCTTGAGAAAAGTACCGAGGCTGAGGGATTGATTACCTCTAACGTCTCATCTTCCCCAGTTCTTCTGTGCATTGGACTGAAGAACCCAATGTGTGGCGAAATATTTCTTCAGACATAATTCCAAAAACTTCCACAATTGTCGGATTGTTGAGAGGAAGTAAATACTGCGTGACTGTCCGGACAACAGCGTGTCTTAATGAGCAAGTGTCTCTGTACAGGCCAGACCAGGGACCAACACAGGCCAGACCAGGGACCAACACAGGCCAGACCAGGGACCAACACAGGCCAGACCAGGGACCAACACAGGCCAGACCAGGGACCAACACAGGCCAGACCAGGGACCAACACAGGCCAGACCAGGGACCAACACAGGCCAGACCAGGGATCAACACAGGCCAGACCAGGGACCAGCACAGGCCAGACCAGGGACCAACACAGGCCAGACCAGGGACCAATACAGGCCAGACCAGGGACCAACACAGGCCGGACCAGGGACCAACACAGGCCAGACCAGCGACCAACACAGGCTAGACCAGGGACCAACACAGGCTAGACCAGGGACCAACACAGGCCAGACCAGGGACCAACACAGGCCAGACCAGGGACCAACACAGGCCAGACCAGGGACCAACACAGGCCAGACCAGGGACCAGCACAGGCTAGACCAGCTACCAACACAGGCCAGACCAGGGACCAACACAGGCTAGACCAGGGACCAACACAGGCCGGACCAGGGACCAACACAGGCCAGACCTGGGACCAACACAGGCTAGACCAGGGACCAACACAGGCCAGACCAGGGACCAACACAGGCCAGACCAGGGACCAACACAGGCCAGACCAGGGACCAACACAGGCCAGACCAGGGACCAACACAGGCCAGACCAGGGATCAACACAGGCCAGACCAGGGATCAACACAGGCCAGACCAGGGACCAACACAGGCCAGACCAGGGACAAACACAGGCTAGACCAGGGACCAACACAGGCCAGACCAGGGACCAGCACAGGCCAGACCAAAGACCAACACAGGCCAGACCAGGGACCAACACAGGCCAGACCAGGGACCAACATACACCAGACCAGGGACCAACACACACCAGACCAAGGACCAACACACCAGACCAAGGATCAACACATACTAGACCAAGGACTAACACACACCAGACCAAGGACCAACACATACTAGACCAGGACCAACACATACTAAACCAAGGACTAACACACACCAGACCAAGGACCAACACATACTAAACCAGGGACCAACACATCAGACCAAGGACCAACGCACACCAGATCAAGGACCAACACACACCAGACAAAGGACAACACACACCAGGCCAAGGACCAACACACACCAGACAAAGAACCAACACAGACCACAACAAAGACCAACACAGACCAGACCAAGGACCAACACACACCAGATCAACACAGATCAGACCAAAGACCAACACACACCGGACCAACATACACCGGACCGACACGCACCGGACCGACACAAACCGGACCAACACAGACCAGACAAGCTGCAGGATTGGTCTGACAATGGCTTTTAGAGTAAGCAGAAATGCAGTTATAAAAATATATATACGGAAAAGAAAACCGTAAATGGAATACGGCTTCGAGGAACAAAAGTTGTAAACCTCCCTCAAAGAGAAGGTCTTCGGGGTGAGCATTACACCGAGCATATTACCTGAGGTCAAAAATCACTATCACAAATGTACTTCTGGCAGATCTAAGATTATATTTGAGGACACTTAACAAGGAGTCGTTCACGACACTGCTGACTACAAGGTATAAGCGACACTGCTGACTACAAGGTATAAGCGACACTGCTGACTACAAGGTATAAGCAACACTGCTGACTACAAGGTATAAGCAACACTGCTGAGTACAAGGTATAAGCGACACTGCTGACTACAAGGTATAAGCGACACTGCTGACTACAAGGTATAAGCAACACTGCTGACTACAAGGTATAAGCGACACTGCTGACTACAAGGTATAAGCAACACTGCTGACTACAAGGTATAAGCGACACTGCTGACTACAAGGTATAAGCAACACTGCTGACTACGAGGTATAAGCAACACTGCTGACTACAAGGTATAAGCAACACTGCTGACTACAAGGTATAAGCGACACTGCTGACTACAAGGTATAAGCGACACTGCTGACTACAAGGTATAAGCGACACTGCTGACTACAAGGTATAAGCAACACTGCTGACTACAATGTATAAGCAACACTGCTGACTACAAGTATAAAGCGACATGCTGACTACAAGGTATAAGCGACACTGCTGACTACAAGGTATAAGCGACACTGCTGACTACAAGGTATAAGCAACACTGCTGACTACAAGGTATAAGCAACACTGCTGACTACAAGGTATAAGCGACACTGCTGACTACAAGGTATAAGTGACACTGCTGACTACATGGTATAAGCAACACTGCTGACTACAAGGTATAAGCGACACTGCTGACTACAAGGTATAAGCAACACTGCTGACTACGAGGTATAAGCAACACTGCTGACTACAAGGTATAAGCAACACTGCTGACTACAAGGTATAAGCAACACTGCTGACTACAAGGTATAAGCGACACTGCTGACTACAAGGTATAAGCAACACTGCTGACTACGAGGTATAAGCAACACTGCTGACTACAAGGTATAAGCAACACTGCTGACTACAAGGTATAAGCAACACTAATGACTACAAGGTATAAGCGACACTGCTGACTACAAGGTATAAGCGACACTGCTGACTACGAGATATAAGCAACACTGCTGACTACAAGGTATAAACGACACTGCTGACTACGAGGTATAAGCAACACTGCTGACTACAAGGTATAAGCGACACTGCTGACTACGAGGTATTAGCAACACTACAGACTACAAGGTATAAGCAACACTGCTGACTACGAGGTATAAGCGACACTGCTGACTACGAGGTATAAGCAACACTGCTGACTACGAGGTATAAGAAACACTACTGACTAGGAGGTATAAGCAACGCTGCTGACTACGTGGTATACCTGGAGTTTACCTGGAGAGAGTTTCGGGGGTCAACGCCAACGCGGCCCGGTCTGTGACCAGGTATAAGCAACACTGCTGACAACGAGGTATAAGCAACACTGCTGACTACAAGGTATAAGCAACACTGCTGACTACAAGGTATAAGCAACACTGCTGACTACAAGGTATAAGCGACACTGCTGACTACAAGGTATAAGTGACACTGCTGACTACAAGGTATAAGCAACACTGCTGACTACAAGGTATAAGCGACACTGCTGACTACAAGGTATAAGCAACACTGCTGACTACGAGGTATAAGCAACACTGCTGACTACAAGGTATAAGCAACACTGCTGACTACAAGGTATAAGCAACACTGCTGACTACAAGGTATAAGCGACACTGCTGACTACAAGGTATAAGTGACACTGCTGACTACAAGGTATAAGCAACACTGCTGACTACAAGGTATAAGCGACACTGCTGACTACAAGGTATAAGCAACACTGCTGACTACGAGGTATAAGCAACACTGCTGACTACAAGGTATAAGCAACACTGCTGACTACAAGGTATAAGCAACACTGCTGACTACAAGGTATAAGCGACACTGCTGACTACAAGGTATAAGCGACACTGCTGACTACGAGATATAAGCAACACTGCTGACTACAAGGTATAAACGACACTGCTGACTACGAGGTATAAGCAACACTGCTGACTACAAGGTATAAGCGACACTACTGACTACGAGGTATTAGCAACACTACTGACTACAAGGTATAAGCAACACTGCTGACTACGAGGTATAAGCGATACTGCTGACTACGAGGTATAAGTAACACTGCTGACTACGAGGTATAAGAAACACTACTGACTACGAGGTATAAGCAACGCTGCTGACTACGTGGTATAAGCAACACTGCTGACTACAAGGTATAAGCGACACTGCTGACTACGAGGCATAAGCAACACTACTGACTACAAGGTATAAACGACACTGCTGACTACGAGGTATAAGCGACACTGCTGACTACAAGGTATAAGCGACACTGCTGACTACGAGGTATAAGCAACACTGCTGACTACGAGGTATAAGCAACACTGCTGACCACGAGGTATAAGCAACACTGCTGACTACGAGGTATAAGCAACACTGCTGACTACAAGGTATAAGCAACACTGCTGACTACAAGATATAAGCGACACTGCTGACTACGAGGTATAAGCAACACTGCTGACTACAAGGTATAAGAAACACTGCTGACTACAAGGTATAAGCAACACTGCTGACTACAAGATATAAGCGACACTGCTGACTACGAGGTATAAGCAGCACTGCTGACTACAAGGTATATGCGACACTGCTGACTACAAGGTATAAGCAACACTGCTGACTACAAGGTATAAGCGACACTGCTGACTACGAGGTATAAGCAACACTGCTGACTAACAAGGTAATAAGCAACACTGCTGACTACAAGGTATAAGTAATACTGCTGACTACGAGGTATAAGCAACACTGCTCACTACAAGGTATAAGCAACACTGCTGACTACAAGGTATAAGCAACACTGCTGACTACAAGGTATAAGCAACACTGCTGAAATACAACTGGAAGTATAAGCAACACTGCTGACTACGAGGTATAAGCAACACTGCTGACTACAAGGTATAAGAAACACTGCTGACTACAAGGTATAAGCAACACTGCTGACTACAAGATATAAGCGACACTGCTGACTACGAGGTATAAGCAGCACTGCTGACTACAAGGTATATGCGACACTGCTGACTACAAGGTATAAGCAACACTGCTGACTACAAGGTATAAGCGACACTGCTGGCTACGAGGTATAAGCAACACTGCTGACTACAAGGTATAAGCAACACTGCTGACTACAAGGTATAAGTAATACTGCTGACTACGAGGTATAAGCAACACTGCTCACTACAAGGTATAAGCAACACTGCTGACTACAAGTATAAGCAACACTGCTGACTACAGGTATAAGCAACACTGCTGACTACGAGGTATAAGCAACACTGCTGACTACGAGGTATAAGCAACACTGCTGACTACAAGGTATAAGCAACACTGCTGACTACGAGGTATAAGCAACACTGCTGACTACAAGGTATAAGCAACACTGCTGACTACGAGGTATAAGCAACACTGCTGACTACAAGGTATAAGCAACACTGCTGACTACAAGGTATAAGTAATACTGCTGACTACGAGGTATAAGCAACACTGCTCACTACAAGGTATAAGCAACACTGCTGACTACAAGGTATAAGCAACACTGCTGACTACGAGGTATAAGCAACACTGCTGACTACGAGGTATAAGCAACACTGCTGACTACGAGGTATAAGCAACACTGCTGACTACAAGGTATAAGCAACACTGCTGACTACGAGGTATAAGCAACACTGCTGACTACAAGGTATAAGCAACACTGCTGACTACGAGGTATAAGCAACACTGCTGACTACGAGGTATAAGCAACACTGCTGACTACAAGGTATAATATAACAAACGTAGCCGCAACGACATAAAAGTATATAAGGTGGAAAGGGTCTGACAGTTTGAGAGGCGGGAAACAGGTACACTAGGGCACAGCCTAAAAGAAATGTTAGGAATTATTCCTTTAGCCTCAGAGTGATCACCAACTGGAACGATTTTCACAGCAACGTTAATGGTTGACGATCTTCACATAACTTCACAAATAGGTATGGCAGTGATCACGAAGGCAGAAGATGGTTGATGAAGTAGCGGTCAGCAGACAGGAGGAGGCCAGGAGCTGAGACTCAACTCCTGCAGTTTAATACTGCTGTAGTAACTGCTAATTTACGAAACCTTATCACCGCCTCTGTCTTAGCAGTACGGCAGTTCTCAACTTTGGCAAATCCCGTGACAACACAACAACAAGGAAGGAACATGAAGTTTGAAGATCAGATGCTGTGTGTCGTCCAGAGTTCGTCTTCTGGATCGATCTTTTTCTCTCTTAAGAGGCTAAAAGATGTTTTTATTTTTTTTTCTTTCTCAGGCAATGTTTTCTTAAAGTCTAGGTTGTCAGTGTTGTTCTTGAAGGTCATGGACTGTCTTGAAGGTTATGGGCTGTGTCTTGAAGGTTATGGGCTGTCTTGAAGGTTATGGGCTGTGTCTTGAAGGTTATGGGCTGTCTTGAAGGTTATGGGCTGTGTCTTGAAGGTTATGGGCTGTGTCTTGAAGGTTATGGGCTGTGTCTTGAAGGTTATGGACTGTCTTGAAGGTTATGGGCTGTGTCTTGAAGGTTATGGGCTGTGTCTTGAAGGTTATGGGCTGTCTTGAAGGTTATGGGCTGTGTCTTGAAGGTTATGGGCTGTGTCTTGAAGGTTATGGGCTGTGTCTTGAAGGTTATGGACTGTTTTGAAGGTTATGGGCTGTGTCTTGAAGGTTATGGGCTGTGTCTTGAAGGTTATGGGCTGTGTCTTGAAGGTTATGGGCTGTGTCTTGAAGGTTATGGGCTGTGTCTTGAAGGTCATGGACTGTCTTGAAGGTTATGGGCTGTGTCTTGAAGGTTATGGGCTGTGTCTTGAAGGTTATGGGCTGTGTCTTGAAGGTTATGGGCTGTGTCTTGAGGCTATGGGCTGTGTCTGAAGGTTATGGGCTGTGTCTTGAAGGTTATGGGCTGTGTCTGAAGGTTATGGGCTGTGTCTTGAAGGTTATGGGCTGTGTCTTGAAGGTTATGGGCTGTGTCTTGAAGGTCATGGACTGTCTTGAAGGTTATGGGCTGTGTCTTGAAGGTTATGGGCTGTGTCTGAGGTTATGGGCTGTGTCTTGAAGGTTATGGACTGTCTTGAAGGTTATGGGCTGTGTCTTGAAGGTTATGGGCTGTGTCTTGAAGGTTATGGGCTGTGTCTTGAAGGTTATGGGCTGTGTCTTGAAGATTATGGGCTGTGTCTTGAAGGTTATGGGCTGTCTTGAAGGTTATGGGCTGTGTCTTGAAGGTCATGGGCTGTCTTGAAGGTCATGGGCTGTGTCTTGAAGGTCATGGACTGTCTGAAGTCATGGGCTGTCTTGAAGGCATGGACTGTCTTGAAGGTTATGGACTGTCTTGAAGGTTATGGACTGTCTTGAAGGTCATGGGCTGTCTTGAAGGTCATGGGCTGTGTCTTGAAGGTCATGGGCTGTGTCTTGAAGGTCATGGACTGTCTTGAAGGTCATGGGCTGTCTTGAAGGTCATGGACTGTCTTGAAGGTTATGGACTGTCTTGAAGGTTATGGACTGTCTTGAAGGTCATGGGCTGTCTTGAAGGTCATGGACTGTCTTGAAGGTCATGGGCTGTCTTGAAGGTCATGGACTGTCTTGAAGGTTATGGACTGTCTTGAAGGTTATGGACTGTCTTGAAGGTCATGGGCTGTCTTGAAGGTCATGGGCTGTCTTGAAGGTCATGGGCTGTCTTGAAGGTCATGGGCTGTGTCTTGAAGGTCATGGGCTGTGTCTTGAAGGTCATGGGCTGTCTTGAAGGTCATGGGCTGTGTCTTGAAGGTCATGGGCTGTGTCTTGAAGGTCATGGACTGTGTCTTGAAGGTCATGGGCTGTCTTGAAGGTCATGAGCTGTGTCTTGAAGGTCATGGACTGTGTCTTGAAGGTCATGGGCTGTCTTGAAGGTCATGGACTGTGTCTTGAAGGTCATGGGCTGTGTCTTGAAGGTCATGGGCTGTGTCTTGAAGGTCATGGACTGTGTCTTGAAGGTCATGGGCTGTGTCTTGAAGGTCATGGGCTGTGTCTTGAAGGTCATGGACTGTGTCTTGAAGGTCATGGGCTTGTCTTGAAGGTCATGGGCTGTGTTCTTGAAGGTCATGGACTGTGTCTTGAAGGTCATGGGCTGTCTTGAAGGTCATGGGCTGTGTCTTGAAGGTCATGGACTGTGTCTTGAAGGTCATGGGCTGTCTTGAAGGTCATGGACTGTGTCTTGAAGGTCATGGGCTGTGTCTTGAAGGTCATGGGCTGTGTCTTGAAGGTCATGGACTGTGTCTTGAAGGTCATGGGCTGTCTTGAAGGTCATGGGCTGTGTCTTGAAGGTCATGGACTGTGTCTTGAAGGTCATCGGCTGTGTCTTGAAGGTCATGGGCTGTGTCTTGAAGGTCATGGGCTGTGTCTTGAAGGTCATGGGCTGTGTCTTGAAGGTCATGGGCTGTGTCTTGAAGGTCATGGACTGTGTCTTGAAGGTCATGGGCTGTGTCTTGAAGGTCATGGGCTGTGTCTTGAAGGTCATGGGCTGTGTCTTGAAGGTCATGGGCTGTGTCTTGAAGGTCATGGACTGTCTTGAAGGTCATGGGCTGTGTCTTGAAGGTCATGGACTGTCTTGAAGGTCATGGGCTGTGTCTTGAAGGTCATGGGCTGTGTCTTGAAGGTCATGGGCTGTGTCTTGAAGGTCATGGGCTGTGTCTTGAAGGTCATGGACTGTCTTGAAGGTCATGGGCTGTGTCTTGAAGGTCATGGACTGTCTTGAAGGTCATGGGCTGTGTCTTTGAAGGTCATGGGCTGTGTCTTGAAGGTCATGGATGTCTTGAAGTCATGGACTGTGTCTTGAAGGTCATGGGCTGTGTCTTGAAGGTCATGGACTGTCTTGAAGGTCATGGGCTGTGTCTTGAAGGTCATGGGCTGTGTCTTGAAGGTCATGGACTGTCTTGAAGGTCATGGGCTGTGTCTTGAAGTCATGGGCTGTGTCTGAAGGTTATGGGCTGTGTCTTGAAAGTCATGGACTGTCTTGAAGGTCATGGGCTGTGTCTTGAAGGTCATGGGCTGTGTCCTGAAGGTCATGGACTGTCTTGAAGGTCATGGGCTGTGTCTTGAAGGTCATGGACTGTCTTGAAGGTCATGGGCTGTGTCTTGAAGGTCATGGGCTGTGTCTTGAAGGTCATGGACTGTCTTGAAGGTCATGGCTGTGTCCTTGAAGGTCATGGACTGTCTTGAAGGTCCATGGGCTGTGTCTTGAAGGTCATGGGCTGTGTCTTGAGGTCATGGACTGTGTATTGAAGGTCATGGGCTGTCTTGAAGGTCATGGGCTGTGTCTTGAAGGTCATGGACTGTCTTGAAGGTCATGGGCTGTGTCTTGAAGGTCATGGGCTGTGTCTTGAAGGTCATGGACTGTGTATTGAAGGTCATGGGCTGTGTCTTGAAGGTCATGGACTGTGTCTTGAAGGTCATGGGCTGTCTTGAGGACATGGACTGTGTCTTGAAGGTCATGGGCTGTGTTCTGAAGGTCATGGGCTGTGTGTCTTGAAGGTCATGGACTGTGTCTTGAAGGTCATGGGCTGTGTCTTGAAGGTCATGGGCTGTGTCTTGAAGGTCATGGACTGTGTCTTGAAGGTCATGGGCTGTCTTGAAGGTCATGGGCTGTGTCTTGAAGGTCATGGACTGTGTCTTGAAGGTCATGGGCTGTCTTGAAGGTCATGGGCTGTGTCTTGAAGGTCATGGACTGTGTCTTGAAGGTCATGGGCTGTCTTGAAGGTCATGGACTGTGTCTTGAAGGTCATGGGCTGTGTCTTGAAGGTCATGGGCTGTGTCTTGAAGGTCATGGACTGTGTCTTGAAGGTCATGGGCTGTGTCTTGAAGGTCATGGGCTGTCTTGAAGGTCATGGACTGTGTCTTCAAGGTCATGGGCTGTGTCTTGAATGTCATGGGCTGTGTCTTGAAGGTCATGGGCTGTGTCTTGAAGGTCATGGGCTTGTGTCTTGAAGGTCATGGGCTGTGTCTTGAAGGTCATCGGCTGTGTCTTGAAGGTCATGGGGCTGTGTCTTGAAGGTCATGGGCTGTGTCTTGAAGGTCATGGGCTGTGTCTTGAAGGTCATGGGCTGTGTCTTGAAGGTCATGGACTGTGTCTTGAATGTCATGGGCTGTGTCTTGAAGGTCATGGGCTGTGTCTTGAAGGTCATGGGCTGTGTCTTGAAGGTCATGGGCTGTGTCTTGAAGGTCATGGACTGTCTTGAAGGTCATGGGCTGTGTCTTGAAGGTCATGGACTGTCTTGAAGGTCATGGGCTGTGTCTTGAAGGTCATGGGCTGTGTCTTGAAGGTCATGGACTGTCTTGAAGGTCATGGGCTGTGTCTTGAAGGTCATGGACTGTCTTGAAGGTCATGGGCTGTGTCTTGAAGGTCATGGGCTGTGTCTTGAAGGGTCATGGACTGTGTATGAAGGTCATGGCTGTCTTGAAGGTCATGGGCTGTGTTCTTGAAGGTCATGGACTGTCTTGAAGGTCATGGGCTGTGTCTTGAAGGTCATGGGCTGTGTCTTGAAGGTCATGGACTGTGTATTGAAGGTCATGGGCTGTGTCTTGAAGGTCATGGACTGTGTCTTGAAGGTCATGGGCTGTCTTGAAGGACATGGACTGTGTCTTGAAGGTCATGGGCTGTGTCTTGAAGGTCATGGGCTGTGTCTTGAAGGTCATGGACTGTGTCTTGAAGGTCATGGGCTGTGTCTTGAAGGTCATGGGCTGTGTCTTGAAGGTCATGGACTGTGTCTTGAAGGTCATGGGCTGTCTTGAAGGTCATGGGCTGTGTCTTGAAGGTCATGGACTGTGTCTTGAAGGTCATGGGCTGTCTTGAAGGTCATGGGCTGTGTCTTGAAGGTCATGACTGTGTCTTGAAGGTCATGGGCTGTCTTGAAGGTCATGGACTGTGTCTTGAAGGTCATGGGCTGTGTCTTGAAGGTCATGGGCTGTGTCTTGAAGGTCATGGACTGTGTCTTGAAGGTCATGGGCTGTGTCTTGAAGGTCATGGGCTGTCTTGAAGGTCATGGACTGTGTCTTCAAGGTCATGGGCTGTGTCTTGAAGGTCATGGGCTGTGTCTTGAAGGTCATGGGCTGTGTCTTGAAGGTCATGGGCTGTGTCTTGAAGGTCATGGGCTGTGTCTTGAAGGTCATCGGCTGTGTCTTGAAGGTCATGGGCTGTGTCTTGAAGGTCATGGGCTGTCTTGAAGGTCATGGGCTGTGTCTTGAAGGTCATGGGCTGTGTCTTGAAGGTCATGGACTGTGTCTTGAATGTCATGGGCTGTGTCTTGAAGGTCATGGGCTGTGTCTTGAAGGTCATGGGCTGTGTCTTGAAGGTCATGGGCTGTGTCTTGAAGGTCATGGACTGTCTTGAAGGTCATGGGCTGTGTCTTGAAGGTCATGGACTGTCTTGAAGGTCATGGGCTGTGTCTTGAAGGTCCATGGGCTGTGTCTTGAAGGTCATGGGCTGTGTTTGAAGGTCATGGGCTGTGTCTTGAATGTCATGGACTGTCTTGAGGTCATGGGCTGTGTCTTGAAGGTCATGGACTGTCTTGAAGGTCATGGGCTGTGTCTTGAAGGTCATGGGCTGTGTCTTGAAGGTCATGGACTGTCTTGAAGGTCATGGACTGTGTCTTGAAGGTCATGGGCTGTGTCTTGAAGGTCATGGACTGTCTTGAAGGTCATGGGCTGTGTCTGAAGTCATGGGCTGTGTCTTGAAGGTCATGGACTGTCTTGAAGGTCATGGGCTGTGTCTTGAAGGTCATGGGCTGTGTCTTGAAGGTTATGGGCTGTGTCTTGAAGGTCATGGACTGTCTTGAAGGTCATGGGCTGTGTCTTGAAGGTCATGGGCTGTGTCTTGAAGGTCATGGACTGTCTTGAAGGTCATGGGCTGTGTTCTTGAAGGTCATGGACTGTCTTGAAGGTCATGGGCTGTGTCTTGAAGGTCATGGGCTGTGTCTTGAAGGTCATGGACTGTCTTGAAGGTCATGGGCTTTGTCTTGAAGGTCATGGACTGTCTTGAAGGTCATGGGCTGTGTCTTGAAGGTCATGGGCTGTGTCTTGAAGGTCATGGGCTGTGTCTTGAAGGTCATGGACTGTCTTGAAGGTCATGGACTGTGTCTTGAAGGTCATGGACTGTCTTGAAGGTCATGGGCTGTGTCTTGAAGGTCATGGACTGTCTTGAAGGTCATGGACTGTGTCTTGAAGGTCATGGACTGTCTTGAAGGTCATGGACTGTGTCCTTGAAGGTCATGGACTGTCTTGAAGGTCATGGGCTGTGTCTTGAAGGTCATGGGCTGTGTCTTGAAGGTCATGGACTGTCTTGAAGGTCATGGACTGTCTTGAAGGTCATGGGCTGTGTCTTGAAGGTCATGGACTGTCTTGAAGGTCATGGGCTGTGTCTTGAAGGTCATGGGCTGTGTCTTGAAGGTCATGGACTGTCTTGAAGGTCATGGGCTGTGTCTTGAAGGTCATGGACTGTCTTGAAGGTCATGGGCTGTGTCTTGAAGGTCATGGACTGTCTTGAAGGTCATGGGCTGTGTCTTGAAGGTCATGGACTGTCTTGAAGGTCATGGGCTGTCTTGAAGGTCATGGGCTGTGTCTTGAAGGTCATGGACTGTCTTGAAGGTCATGGGCTGTGTCTTGAAGGTCATGGGCTGTGTCTTGAAGGTCATGGGCTGTGTCTTGAAGGTCATGGGCTGTGTCTTGAAGGTCATGGACTGTCTTGAAGGTCATTGGCTGTGTCTTGAAGGTCATGGACTGTCTTGAAGGTCATGGGCTGTGTCTTGAAGGTCATGGGCTGTGTCTTGAAGGTCATGGACTGTCTTGAAGGTCATGGGCTGTGTCTTGAAGGTCATGGGCTGTGTCTTGAAGGTCATGGGCTGTGTCTTGAAGGTCATGGGCTGTGTCTTGAAGGTCATGGGCTGTGTCTTGAAGGTCATGGGCTGTGTCCTGAAGGTCATGGACTGTGTCCTGAAGGTCATGGGCTGTGTCCTGAAGGTCATGGACTGTGTCCTGAAGGTCATGGACTGTGTCTTGAAGGTCATGGACTGTGTCTTGAAGGTCATGGGCTGTGTCCTGAAGGTCATGGACAGTGTCTTGAAGGTCATGGACTGTGTCTTGAAGGTCATGGACTGTGTCTTGAAGGTCATGGACTGTGTCTTGAAGGTCATGGACAGTGTCTTGAAGGTCATGGGCTCTGTCTTGAAGGTCATGGGCTGTGTCTTGAAGGTCATGGGCTGTGTCTTGAAGGTCATGGACTGTGTCTTGAAGGTCATGGACTGTGTCTTGAAGGTCATGGACAGTGTCTTGAAGGTCATGGGCTCTGTCTTGAAGGTCATGGGCTGTGTCTTGAAGGTCATGGGCTCTGTCTTGAAGGTCATGGACTGTGTCTTGAAGGTCATGGGCTGTGTCTTGAAGGTCATGGGCTGTGTCTTGAAGGTCATGGGCTGTGTCCTGAAGGTCATGGACTCTGTCCTGAAGGTCATGGACTGTGTCTTGAAGGTCATGGACTGTGTCTTTAAGGTCATGGGCTGTGTCTTGAAGGTCATGGGCTGTGTCTTGAAGGTCATGGGCTGTGTCCTGAAGGTCATGGACTGTGTCCTGAAGGTCATGGACTGTGTCTTGAAGGTCATGGGCTGTGTCTTGAAGGTCATGGGCTGTGTCTTGAAGGTCATGGACTGTGTCTTGAAGGTCATGGACTGTGTCTTGAAGGTCATGGACTGTGTCTTGATGGTCATGGACAGTGTCTTGAAGGTCATGGGCTCTGTCTTGAAGGTCATGGGCTGTGTCTTGAAGGTTATGGGCTGTCTTGAAGGTCATGGACTGTTTCTTGAAGGTCATGGACTGTGTCTTAAGGTCATGGGCTGTGTCTTGAAGGTCATGGACTGCTGAAGGTCATGGCTGTGTCATTGAGGTCATGGCTGTCTTGAAGGTCATGGACTGTGTCTTAAGGTCATGGGCTGTGTCTTGAAGTCATGGACTGTGTCTTGAGGGTCATGGACTGTGTCTTGAAGGTCATGGACTGTGTCTTGAAGGTCATGGACTGTGTCTTGAAGGTCATGGACTGTGTCTTGAAGGTCATGGACTGTGTCTTGAAGGTCATGGACTGTGTCTTGAAGGTCATGGACTGTTTCTTGAAGGTCATGGACTGTGTCTTAAGGTCATGGGCTGTGTCTTGAAGGTCATGGACTGTGTCTTGAGGGTCATGGACTGTGTCTTGAAGGTCATGGACTGTGTCTTGAAGGTCATGGACTGTGTCTTGAAGGTCATGGACTGTGTCTTGAAGGTCATGGACTGTGTCTTGAAGGTCATGGACAGTGTCTTGAAGGTCATGGGCTGTCTTGAAGGTCATGAACTGTTTCTTGAAGGTCATGGACTGTGTCTTAAGGTCATGGGCTGTGTCACTCCATTTTCGTATATAGATGCCTTACGAATTTCATCCCGTAGTAGTTTACCGCACTCCCTATCAAGATTCGGGCCCTGTAAATCACACCCAAAATTAGTTTTCAACGTTGTTTACTGATGAATCACAGAGGTGGCAGCGGCACCACAAGCAACACACCTCTGGAAATTTTCCCACAACGATGGACAAGAAAAAATCACGAAAAAACCAAACGACCGGAACCTGACCCTCAGTCAATATTATCTGAATCTGACATATATATATATATATGTTATATATATACATATATATATATATAATATTATATATATATATATTATATATTATATATATATATATATATATATATATATATATATATATGTGTGTGTTGTGTGTGTGTGTGTGATGTTTTTAGTTTATATAATTTGGAACTGCAGTCAGTTATACTGAATGAGAGGAGTCAGACTCAGCCGTGCTTATAAATGAGAGGAGTCAGACTCAGCCGTGCTTATAAATGAGAGGAGTCAGACTCAGCCGTGCTTATAAATGAGAGAAGTCAGACTCAGCCGTGCTTATAAATGAGAGGAGTCAGACTCAGCCGTGCTTATAAATGAGAGGAGTCAGACTCAGCCGTGCTTATAAATGAGAGGAGCCAGACTCAGCCGTGCTTATGAATGAGAGGAGTCAGACTCAGCCGTGCTTATGAATGAGAGGAGCCAGACTCAGCCGTGCTTATGAATGAGAGGAGCCAGACTCAGCCGTGCTTATGAATGAGAGGAGTCAGACTCAGCCGTGCTTATGAATGAGAGGAGCCAGACTCAGCCGTGCTTATGAATGAGAGGAACCAGACTCAGCCGTGCTTATGAATGAGAGGAACCAGACTCAGCCGTGCTTATGAATGAGAGGAACCAGACTCAGCCGTGCTTATGAACGAGAGGAGCCAGACTCAGTCGTGCTTATGAATGAGAGGAGTCAGACTCAGCCGTGCTTATGAATGAGAGGAGCCAGACTCAGCCGTGCTTATAAATGAGAGGAGCCAGACTCAGCCGTGCTTATAAATGAGAGAAGTCAGATTCAGCCGTCCTTATAAATGAGAGGAGCCAGACTCAGCCGTGCTTATAAATGAGAGAAGTCAGACTCAGCCGTGCTTATAAATGAGAGGAGTCAGGCTCAGCCGTCCTTATAAATGAGAGGAGCCAGACTCAGCCGTGCTTATAAATGAGAGGAGTCAGACTCAGCCGTGTTTATAAATGAGAGGAGTCAGACTCAGCCGTGCTTATAAATGAGAGGAGTCCCGACTCAGCCGGTGTTTATAAATGAGAGGAGTCAGACTCAGCCGTGTTTATAAATGAGAGGAGTCAGACTCAGCCGTGCTTATAAATGAGAGGAGCCAGACTCAGCCGTGCTTATAAATGAGAGAAGTCAGACTCAGCCGTGCTTATAAATGAGAGAAGTCAGACTCAGCCGTGCTTATGAATGAGAGAAGTCAGACTCAGCCGTGCTTATAAATGAGAGAAGTCAGACTCAGCCGTGCTTATGAATGAGAGAAGTCAGACTCAGCCGTGTTTATAAATGAGAGGAGTCAGACTCAGCCGTGCTTATAAATGAGAGGATCCAGACTCAGCCGTGCTTATAAATGAGAGGAGTCAGACTCAGCCGTGTTTATAAATGAGAGGAGTCAGACTCAGCCGTGCTTATAAATGAGAGAAGTCAGACTCAGCCGCGTTTATAAATGAGAGGAGTCAGACTCAGCCGTGCTTATAAATGAGAGAAGTCAGACTCAGCCGTGCTTATAAATGAGAGGAGCCAGACTCAGCCGTGCTTATAAATGAGAGGAGCCAGACTCAGCCGTGCTTATAAATGAGAGGAGCCAGACTGAGCCGTGCTTATAAATGAGAGGAGTCAGACTCAGCCGTGCTTATAAATGAGAGAAGTCAGACTCAGCCGTGCTTATAAATGAGAGGAGCCAGACTCAGCCGTGCTTATAAATGAGAGGAGCCAGACTCAGCCGTGCTTATGAATGAGAGGAGCCAGACTCAGCCGTGCTTATAAATGAGAGGAGCCAGACTCATTCGTGCTGATAAATGAGAGGAGCCAGACCTCAGCCGTTGCTTTTTAATGAGAGGTAGCCAGACTCAGCCGTGCTTATAAATGAGAGGAGCCAGACTCATGCCGGGCTTATGAATGAGAGGAGCCAGACTCAGCCGTGCTTATAAATGAGAGGAGCCAGACTCAGCCGTGCTTATGAATGAGAGGAGCCAGACTCAGCCGAGCTTATAAATGAGAGGAGCCAGACTCAGCCGTGCTTATAAATGAGAGGAGCCAGACTTAGTCGTGCTTATAAATAAGAGGAGTCAGACTCAGCCGTTCTTGTAAATGAGAGGAGCCAGACTCAGCCGTTCTTGTAAATGAGAGGAGCCAGACTCAGCCGTGCTGATTAATGAGAGGAGCCAGACTCAGCCGTGCTTATAAATGAGAAGAGGCAGACTCAGCCGTGCTTATAAATGAGAGGAGCCAGACTCAGCCGTTCTTATAAATGAGTGGAGCCAGACTCAGCCGTGCTTATAAATGAGAGGAGCCAGACTCAGCCGTGCTTATAAATGAGAGGAGCCAGACTCAGCCGTGCTTATAAATGAGAGGAGCCAGACACAGCCGTGCTTATAAATGAGAGGAGCCATACTCAGCCGTGCTTATAAATGAGAAGAGCCAGACTCAGCCGTGCTTATAAATGAGAGGAGCCAGACTCAGCCGTGCTTATAAATGAGAGGAGCCAGACTCAGCCGTGCTTATAAATGAGAAGAGCCAGACTCAGCCGTGCTTATAAATGAGAGGAGCCAGACTCAGCCGTGCTTATAAATGAGAGGAGCCAGACTCAGCCGTGCTTATAAATGAGAGGAGCCAGACTCAGCCGTGCTTATGAATCAGAGGAGCCAGACTCAGCCGTGCTTATGAATGAGAGGAGCCAGACTCAGCCGTGCTTATAAATGAGAGGAGCCAGACTCAGCCGTGATTATGAATAAGAGGAGCCAGACTCAGCCGTGCTTATAAATGAGAGGAGCCAGACTCAGCCGTGCTTATGAATGAGAGGAACCAGACTCAGCCGTGCTTATAAATGAGAGGAGCCAGACTCAGCCGTGCTTATAAATGAGAGGAGCCAGACTCAGCCGTGCTTATAAATGAGAGGAGCCAGACTCAGCCGTGCTTATAAATGAGAGGAGCCAGACTCAGCCGTGCTTATGAATGAGAGGAGCCAGACTCAGCCGTGCTTATGAATGAGAGGAGCCAGACTCAGCCGTGCTTATGAATGAGAGGAGCCAGACTCAGCCGTGCTTATGATGAGAGGAGCCAGACTCAGCCGTGCTTATAAATGAGAGGATGCCAGACTCAGCCGTGCTTATAAATGAGAGGAGCCAGACTCAACCGTGCTTATAAATGAGAGGAGCCAGACTCAGCCGTGCTTATGAATGAGAGGAGCCAGACTCAACCGTGCTTATGAATGAGAGGAGCCAGACTCAGCCGTGCTTATGAATGAGAGGAGCCAGACTCAGCCGTGCTTATGAATGAGAGGAGCCAGACTCAGCCGTGCTTATGAATGAGAGGAGCCAGACTCAGCCGTGCTTATAAATGAGAGGAGCCAGACTCAGCCGTGCTTATAAATGAGAGGAGCCAGACTCAGCCGTGCTTATGAATGAGAGGAGCCAGACTCAGCCGTGCTTATGAAAAGAGAGGAGCCAGACTCAGCCGTGCTTATGAATGAGAGGAGCCAGACTCAGCCGTGCTTATAAATGAGAGGAGCCAGACTCAGCCGTGCTTATAAATGAGAGGAGCCAGACTCAGCCGTGCTTATAAATGAGAGGAGCCAGACTCAACCGTGCTTATAAATGAGAGGAGCCAGACTCAGCCGTGCTTATGAATGAGAGGAGCCAGACTCAACCGTGCTTATAAATGAGAGGAGCCAGACTCAGCCGTGCTTATAAATGAGAGGAGCCAGACTCAACCGTGCTTATGAATGAGAGGAGCCAAACTCAACCGTGCTTATAAATGAGAGGAGCCAGACTCAGCCGTGCTTATAAATGAGAGGAGCCAGACTCAGCCGTGCTTATGAATGAGAGGAGCCAGACTCAGCCGTGCTTATGAATGAGAGGAGCCAGACTCAACCGTGCTTATGAATAGAGGAGCTACTCAGCCGTGCTTATGAATGAGAGGAGCCAGACTCAGCCGTGCTTATAAATGAGAGGAGCCAGACTCAGCCGTGCTTATAAATGAGAGGAGCCAGACTCAGCCGTGCTTATGAATGAGAGAGCAGATCAGCCGTGTTATGAATGAGAGAGCCAGACTCAGCCGTGCTTATGAATGAGAGGAGCCAGACTCAGCCGTGCTTATGAATGAGAGGAGCCAGACTCAGCCGTGCTTATGAATGAGAGGAGCCAGACTCAGCCGTGCTTATGAATGAGAGGAGCCAGACTCAGCCGTGCTTATAAATGAGAGGAGCCAGACTCAGCCGGGGCTTATAAATGAGAGGAGCCAGACTCAGCCGTGCTTATGAATGAGAGGAGCCAGACTCAGCCGTGCTTATAAATGGAGGACCCAGACTCAGCCGTGCTTATAAATGGGGGGAGCCAGACTCAGCCGTGCTTATGAATGAGAGGAGCCAGACTCAGCCGTGCTTATGAATGAGAGGAGCCAGACTCAGCCGTGCTTGTAAGTGCACATCGCTGCCCCTACGTTACACAGACAACTGTCCGCCATATCAGCGTAACAAAAGCTCCCGTATGAAAGCTAAATTGACTTCTGTATCTCCGTTATTATGTATTATGACTCAACTGACTCACCTGATGCTCAAACATTCTGCAACACTCATAGTCTTCACCTGTGCAACATTGATTTCCAAGAAGTCTGTGTTGCAGAAGCTAAATATTGAGTGAATACAACTTCGAGTTCCTGACTGGCTCTTTCATCTCCAGTATCTTCACGCGGGAAACACCCACGTAAATACAAGAACCAGAAAGGAATTATTGTATAATTCTCGTTGATGTCATCATATATTGAATTATTATTAAAGTCGAAACTGATAAAATGCCCAAAGAAAATACTTTGACGGAAAAACGTGTATATAAGCTAGTCATGTCTGTGTCAGCCATAAAAACTTCGTAAGGAGAGAAAATAATTTGATCCGGGAGTTCGTGGGAAATGCACTACAAATCAGAAACGTTTAATAATACTCTGTAATTATCACAGATTATAATTACTTTTTAATTTTAACATAATAACTGACTATAATATGACAGTTTGGGATACACAAACTTAGTAGAAAGGTATAACAAGAAGGAGAAAGGAAGAGCCAGATGTTTGTATGGAGGAGGAAGGAGGACATGAGGTAGTGGGGAGAATGAAAAGGGGGGAAGAGCACCTGGGTTAGATGGGGTCGGAAAAAATTCATAGCCTATCTCAAGGTTATTCTCCAGTCCTCTGTACTCTAGATTAACCCACAATGGGGTAACTTGAGTTAGATAGTACCTTAAGTTGTGGCATATGTCTGGCTAACTAAGAAATTTTCCACCAAGAGTCACGTTATTCGCGAGTATTTGAAACAGATAATAAACACTGTTTACATGTATACTGGATCTAATATTAGCCACAGCATTACTAGCCACAATACACTAGCTACAACCTCCAACAGGATAGATGCTGATGGATTCTGTTATTCTTTAGCCACTGCCATCCACAAGACAGATACTAGAACCACAAACACTAGCACAGCCATACTTGACAGATACTGACCCCACAACACACTAGCCACAACCATCCCACAAAAAGATACTGGGATCACGACACACTAGCCACTACCATCCACAAGACAGATACTGGATCCACAACACACTAGCCACTACCATCCACAAGACAGATACTGGATCCACAACACACTAGCCACTACCATCCACAAGACAGATACTGGATCCAACACACTAGCCACTACCATCCACAAGACAGTACTGGATCCAAAAACCACTAGCCACTACCATCCAAAAGAAGATACTGGATCCACAACACACTAGCCACTACCATCCAAAAGGGACAGATACTGGATGCACAAACACACTAGCCACAACCATCCACAAGACAGATACTGGATCCACAACACACTAGCATTTCCATCACAAGACAGATCTGGATCCACAACCACACTAGCC
>NC_069438.1:9805021-9881349 GCF_026875155.1 Cherax quadricarinatus
GCTCCTCACATACCTCCTGTGTGTGTGTGTGTGTGTGTGTGTGATTGTGTGTGTGTGTGTGTTGTGTTGTGTGGTGATTGTGTGTGTGTGTTGTGTGTGTGTGTGTGTGTGTGTGGGGTGTGTGTGTGTGTGTGTGTGTGATTGTGTGTGTGTGTGTGTGTGTGTGTGTTGTGTGTGATTGTGTGTGTTTTGTGTGTGTGTGATTGTTGTGTGTGTGTGTTTGTGGTGGGGTGTGTTGTGTGTGTGTGGTGTGTTTTTGTGTGTGTGTGTGTGTGTGTGTGGTGTGATTGGTGTGTTGTGTGGTGTGTGTGTGTGTGTGTGATTGTGTGTGTGTGTGTGTGTGTGTGTGTGTTTTGTGTGGTGTGTGTGTGTGTGGTGTGATTGGGGTTGTGTGTGTGTGTGTGTGTGTGTGATTGTGTGTGTGTGTTTGTGTGTGTGTGTGTGTGTGTGTGTGTGTGTGATTGTGTGTGTGTGTGTGTTGTGTGTATGTTGTGCGTGTGTGTGTGTGTGTACTCACCTATTTGTGGTTGCAGGGGTCGAGTCACAGCTCCTGGCCCCGCCTCTTCGCTGATTGCTACTAGTCCTCTCTCTCCCTCCCCCATGAGCTCTATCTACCTCGCCTTAAAACTATGTATGGTTCCTGCCTCCCACCACATCACTTTCTAGGCTATTCCATGGCCTGACTACTCTATGCCCTAAAGAAATACTTCCTAACATCCCTTTGATTCATCTGATCTTCAATTTCCCAAATTGTGACCTCTTGTGTCTGTGCCCCATCTCTGGAACTCCGTCTTTGTCCACCTTGTCTATTCCGCGCGTTTTTTTAATATGTCGTTATAAAGTCTCCCCTGACCCTCTTGTCCTCCATGTGTCAGGCCGATTTCCCTAAACCCTTTCTTCTTTAGGAAAAACCCCCGTAGCTCTGGGACTAGTTTTGTTGAAAACCTTTGCACTTTCTCTAATTTCTTGACGTGCTTGACTAGGTGTGGATTCCAAACTGGTGCTGCATACTCCAGTATGGGCCTGACGTAGATGGTGTACAGAGTCTTAAACGAATCCTTACTGAGGTATCGGAACGCTATCCGTAGGTTTGCCAGGCGCCCGTATGCTGCAGCAGTTATCTGACTGACGTGGGCCTCGGGAGATATGCTCGGTGTTATACTCACCCCCAGATCTTTTTCCTTGAGTGAGGTTTGCAGACTTTGTGTGTGTGTGTACTCACCTAGTTGTACTCACCTAGTTGAGGTTGCGGGGGTCGAGTCCGAGCTCCTGGCCCCGCCTCTTCACTGATCACTACTAGGTCACTCTCCCTGAGCCGTGAGCTTTATCATACCTCTGCTTAAAGCTATGTATGGATCCTGCCTCCACTACATCGCTTCCCAAACTATTCCACTTACTGACTACTCTGTGGCTGAAGAAATACTTCCTAACATCCCTGTGATTCATCTGCGTCTTCAACTTCCAACTGTGTCCCCTTGTTACTGTGTCCAATCTCTGGAAACATCCTGTCTTTGTCCACCTTGTCAATTCCTCTCAGTATTTTGTATGTCTTTAAATCATGTCCCCCTATCTCTCCTGTCCTCCGTTTTCGTCAGGTTGATTTCCCTTAACTTCTCCTCGTAGGACATACCCCTTAGCTCTGGGACTAGTCTTGTTGCCAACCTTTGCACTTTCTCTAGTTTCTTTACGTGCTTGGCTAGGTGTGGGTTCCAAACTGGTGCCGCATACTCCCCCAATATGGGCCTAACGTACACGGTGTACAGGTCCTGAATGGTTCCTTATTAAGATGTCGGAATGCTGTTCTGAGGTTTGCTAGGCGCCCATATGCTGCAGCAGTTATTTGGTTGATGTGCGCTTCAGGAGATGTGCCTGGTGTTATACTCACCCCAAGATCTTTTTCCTTGAGTGAGGTTTGTAATCTCTGATCCCCTAGACTGTACTCCGTCTGCGGTCTTCTTTGCCCTTCCCCAATCTTCATGACTTTGCACTTGGTGGGATTGAACTCCAGGAGCCAATTGCTGGACCAGGTCTGCCAGATCCCTTTGTAGTTCTGCCTTGTCTTCGATTGAGTGAATTCTTCTCATCAACTTCACGTCATCTGCAAACAGGGACACCTCAGAGTCTATTCCTTCCGTCATGTCGTTCACAAATACCAGAAACAGCACTGGTCCTAGGACTGACCCCTGTGGGACCCTGCTGGTCACAGTTTCCCACTCTGACACCTCGCCACGTACCATGACTCGCTGCTGTCTTCCTGACAAGTATTCCCTGATCCATTGTAGTGCCTTCCCTGTTATCTCTGCTTGGTCCTCCAGTTTTTGCACCAATCTCTTGTGTAGAACTGTGTCAAACGCCTTCTTGCAGTCCAAGAATATGCAATCCACCCACCCCTCTCTCTCTTGTCTTACTGCTGTCACCATGTCATAGAACTCCAGTAGGTTTGTGACACAGGATTTCCCGTCCCTGAAACCATGTTGGCTGCTGTTGATGAGATCATTCCTTTCTAGGTGTTCCACCACTCTTCTCCTGATAATCTTCTCCATGATTTTGCATACTATACATGTCAGTGACACTGGTCTGTAGTTTAATGCTTCATGTCTGTCTCCTTTGGGACTACATTTGCTGTCTTCCATGCCTCAGGCAATCTCCCTGTTTCGATAGACGTATTGAATATTGTTGTTAGGGGTACACATAGCGCCTCTGCTCCCTCTTTCAGGACCCATGGAGAGATGTTATCTGGCCCCATTGCCTTTGAGGTATCTAGCTCACTCAGAAGCCTCTTCACTTCTTCCTTGGTTGTGTGCACTGTGTCCAGCACATGGTGGTGTGCCCCACCTCTCCGTCTTTCTGGAGCCCCTTCTGTCTCCTCTGTGAACACTTCTTTGAATCTCTTGTTGAGTTCCTCACATACTTCACGGTCATTTCTTGTTGACTCTCCTCCTTCCTTCCTTAGCCTGATTACCTGGTCCTTGACTGTTGTTTTCCTCCTGATGTGGCTGTACAACAGTTTTGGGTCAGATTTGTCTTTCGCTGCTATGTCATTTTCATATTGACGTTGGGCCTACCTTCTTATCTGTGCATATTCGTTTCTGGTTCTACGACTGCTCTCCTTATTCTCCTGGGTCCTTTGCCTTCTATATTTCTTCCATTCCCTAGCACACTTGGTTTTTGCCTCCCTGCACCTTTGGGTGAACCATGGGCTCATCCTGGCTTTTTCATTATTCCTGTTACCCTTGGGTACAAACCTCTCCTCAGCCTCCTTGCATTTTGTGTGTGTGTGTGTGCCATTATAGGTGACTTCTTAACATCCAAAACATTACACAAGGGTCGTTCACCTATAATTGAAGTCTACCTTGGTTGCTTGACTTCCACCTCACAACTCTGAGGTCGTTCACCTATAATTGAACTCCACGTTGGCTCTTTCTTGATAATTAATGTTTTCCTGCAGAGCTAAACTGATGTATAATGAGTTTGTTGGGAGACAATGAGAGACTGAGAGACTCTAGTGGTAGTGAGAGATTACATAAGACTGAGAGACTTTAGTGGTAGTGAGAGATTACAGAAGACTGAGAGACTTTAGTGGTAGTGAGAGATTACAGAAGACTGAGAGACTTTAGTGGTAGTGAGAGATTACAGAAGACTGAGAGACTTTAGTGGTAGTGAGAGATTACAGAAGACTGAGAGACTTTAGTGGTAGTGAGAGATTACAGAAGACTGAGAGACTTTAGTGGTAGTGAGAGATTACAGAAGACTGAGAGACTTTAGTGGTAGTGAGAGATTACAGAAGACTGAGAGACTTTAGTGGTAGTGAGAGATTACAGAAGACTGAGAGACTTTAGTGGTAGTGAGAGATTACAGAAGACTGAGAGACTTTAGTGGTGGTGAGAGATTACAGAAGACTGAGAGACTTTAGTGGTAGTGAGAGATTACAGAAGACTGAGAGACTTTAGTGGTAGTGAGAGATTACAGAAGACTGAGAGACTTTAGTGGTGGTGAGACATTACAGAAGACTGAGAGACTTTAGTGGTGGTGAGAGATTACAGAAGACTGAGAGACTTTAGTGGTGGTGAGAGATTACAGAAGACTGAGAGACTTTAGTGGTGGTGAGAGATTACAGAAGACTGAGAGACTTTAGTGGTGGTGAGAGATTACAGAAGACTGAGAGACTTTAGTGGTGGTGAGAGATTACAGAAGACTGAGAGACTTTAGTGGTGGTGAGAGATATTGTTCCTTGTACCAATATACTCGGTACAATGCTCACCCCAAGGTCCTTCTGTCCTTGCAGCCTCTCTCTTCCCGAGACCGTGCTCCGTCTGCGATCTTCTTTGTCAGTCACCTGGTGGAGTCAGGTCGCTTACATTTCAAAATTTTAAATTCGTTTTCACCATTTTTTACAGAAAAAAAACACACGCAAATTAGCTTCAAACAGCGTGAAATTACGGTTTTTGCGGGAGGTTATTAACCTGATCCAGGAAAATGGAGTTTTGATCCTCTTGGATTAAAGCTGATCGCTTATCACCACCCTAAACTCTGCATGACCCCCTACGGGTATAGAGCTTTCCCCCCACGAATCGTAAATAATTACCTCCCACCTCCTCCCCCAGGGTGTGAATCACCCCTGTGGGTTTAGCATTTCCTTTTGAATAAAATTATTTATTCAGTAATTTGGTTGTTATCCTTGTGTCTATAAGTTAAAGTAATCTATCTATCTAGCACGAGATAAGTGTTAGAGGTCCCCGACTGTTCAACGCCCTCTCGACTATAAACGGGGTTGACCATGAGATCTCTGGCTGTCTTCAATAGGGATCTTGATAACTTCCTCAAGTCATTGAGTTTGTGCGGCCAGCAGCAACAGCCTAGTCGATCTAGCAACCTAGCAGGAGGTCTGGTCTGAGACAGCGTCGCGGTGGCCATCACGTCCCTTGAAGATAAAGGTAATTTAGGCTACTTAGAATAGCGAGTCACTACACCAGGTTGTGTCGACACCAGGTCGTGAGTCAACACCAGGTTGTGAGTCGATATATTCATATATATTCATTAAACTCTAAAGAGCGAGGTAATCTGAAGATAAATACGAGAGAGAGAGAGAGAGAGAGAGAGAGAGAGAGAGAGAGAGAGAGAGAGAGAGAGAGAGAGAGAGAGAGAGAGAGAGAGAGAGAGAGAGAGAGAGAGAGAGAGAGGGAGAGACAGAGAGACAGAGAGAAGGGGCACGCCGCCAACAACTGCCTGCGAGATACCAGGTGCAACTACTGCCACAAGAAAGGACACCAGGAGGACCAGTGTCGGAAAAAAAAGGAACTTGACAGACAGGACCACCTGTTCAGAGACCTGTTCTCAGAACAAACCTGCAGGATCTCTGAACTGATGAACACTCTCACACGTCACTCATTCAGTTACTCCTATCTCTGCCCAGCAGGTGGTATTGTGCCTTATACAAGACCACAGACCTACATCCCTGCAGCTGCCTCAGTACCCTACCTCTCTCAAGGGCAGGCACCTTACATGCCCTACACACCCACCACCTCAAGCTGACCACTTCATCATGAGGAGCCAGTCTATCAGCATCTTGTCGGCCAACATTAGAGGTTTCATTACTAATGTTGGAGAGCTCACACATAGTTTTGTGAACACTCGACGTCCCGACATGATAGCTGTTGTTGAAACAGTTTTGGACGACAGGACTCCAGAAAATTAAGCAAGAATTGCTGGCTATACCTCATGGATGAGAAGAGACAGGTAAGGGCAAGGAGGAGGTGTTGCTGTGTGCTTCTCTAAAAGTGCTCATGCCCAGCACATTGATGTTGCCATCCCTACACATCTTGAAATGATGTTCTTCAAGCTCTGTATAAACACTAGTACCTCTGTACTAGCATGTGCAATGTACAGATCTCAGTGGCAACACACAGACCCCATCAACTTCCTAATGGAAAATATGGACTCCCTTCTGCTACAACACAACTGTCAACATATCATAACTGTTGGTGACCTCAACTATATCTTATACAGAGGAACTTCGATGACCTTCTTGCAGTATTTGACATAAGAAACTTTCTTGATTTCCCTACTCACATCTCTGGCAGTTGTTAGTGGTGTGCCCCCTCTGGTGACAGCGAGAGCACTGCCTAGGTGCCTGGGAAGGTGGACTCCTATTTGTTGCACCTCCTGTGTTTCACTACTGATTTGTCCACATGTTCTGCCGCTGGTGAGCCTGATGACTGTGTATCTGATGAACGTTTTCCTGGGACCGTGTTGGTGGAAGGTGAGATGGCTGTACATGTATTCCTCGTCCACGTCCTGTACCACGTCCTCTGCCACGTCCTATACCACGTCCTCTGCTACGTCCTCTACCACGCCCCTGTGCAGTTCTGACAGATGTGTCCCTGTTGTTCGTACTTTGGTGCAGTAGGTGTTCAGGTGCAGTGATAGTTCCCTGATTATTAACTGTACCAATCCCTGCAGGAGAAAATCCTGATTCAGTACTTGCTGATGAAGCACTGCTGCCAGACGTTGGAACAGTGTCGGCAGGTGTGCCGACAGGTGTAGGATCAGAGATGGTATGTGCACTGTGAAGCAGAGATGTCAGGTGTAGGAGAATTAACAGATCCAAGGCTTGCTTCGTTGCTGGAAAGAGGATCTGTTCCCTCTGTGGTGGTCAGAGAAATTGTGTTCGAATTCCCAAAGGTAGTGTTTTGAACTCTGTCAATCTGTGGAGCCTTAGCGATGACAGAAATATACCTAGTTGGATGAATCTCATTGAAGCTAGTTGGTCCAGTGGCTATCGCGAAGGTCTGGAGTTTCGAGACACTCTGACCGAGGGATCAAACCCCACCCGTGGTGTGGTTTGTTTGCAATCGTGTCATTACGATTTCGTGAGTCGTTCCACCAGTTATTTATCCCTGAGTTAAGCTCAGTGTGGGACTTCCAGTCCTTGTCAATAGTGTCACCATCAACTGAGTAGTTTATGTCACTTGATGTAGGCTTGCACTGGCCTTCTACAATAGCTTGTAGGTTATCTAATGATTTGAGGAGCTCATGAAGTGCTTCCCTGTGATGGATTATCTTAGCTGCAACTTTACAACACAGCCCAAGAGGGCAGTCTTGATCTTTGGACAGGAGTCCCTGAGGTAGGACTTCTGAACCTTCCTCCTGTAGCTCCAGGCTTGTATCCACATATACCACAGGATTATGGATATCCTTCAATTTTCTGAGATTCTCAACCTGGCTACAACAAAATTCTTCTTCTGGAATGCAATCTGTGTGGCAGTAGTTGGAGCAAGTAGGTTCCTTACATCTAAGAAGAATTTTGTCCCTTGTGGTATACCCACAAACACGGCAGTAACTACTGGGACAATAGCCAGATAGCGTAGATATTCTTGCTATTTTGCGATGTGAAGTCATCCCAGAGGAGGCTTGTGGGTCTACAATGAAGTACATAGGAGAGAGATGGTGTGAGGGAAGGTGAAGTCTGTCTTCCTCTCTCTCTCTCTCTCTCTTTTTGTCTCTGTCTCTGTCTCTCTCTCTGTCTGTCTATCTGTCTCTCTCTCTGTCTGTCTATCTGTCTCTCTCTCTCTCTCTCTCTCTCTCTCTCTCTCTCTCTCTCTCTCTCTCTCCCCACGCTACTAACTGCATGATGTACCAGAGAAGCTGCAATTAGTGGACGGTGTACCGAGCCTCCACCATTCATTACACAGAATAAAATAGGGGACAGCATTTAATGAAACACGCACATACACATAGAGAGGCGGGGCCAGGAGCTATGACTCGTCCCATGCAACCACACATAGGTGAATACACACATGAGACAATATCTTAGTAAACGTGAGGTATATGCAGTCAAATAATGTTGGTTGCAAGCTGACAACACTAGGTTGACAACACTAGGTTGACAACACTAGGTTGACAACACTAGGTTGACAACACTAGGTTGACAACACGAGGTTGACAACACTAGGTTGACAACACCAGGTTGACAACACTAGGTTGACAACACCAGGTTGACAACACTAGGTTGACAACACTAGGTTGACAACACTAGGTTGACAACACTAGGTTGACAACACTAGGTTGACAACACTAGGTTGACAACACTAGGTTGACAACACCAGGTTGACAACACCAGGTTGACAACACTAGGTTGACAACACCAGGTTGACAACACTAGGTTGACAACACTAGGTTGACAACACTAAGTTGACAACACCAGGTTGACAACACCAGGTTGACAACACCAGGTTGACAACACTAGGTTGACAACACTAGGTTGACAACACCAGGTTGACAATACTAGGTTGAGAACACCAGGTTGACAACACTAGGTTGACAACACTAGGTTGACAACACCAGGTTGACAACACCAGGTTGACAACACTAGGTTGAGAACACCAGGTTGAGAACACCAGGTTGACAACACCAGGTTGACAACACCAGGTTGACAACACCAGGTTGACAACACCAGGTTGACAACACTAGGTTGGCAACACCAGGTTGACAACACCAGGTTGACAACACTAGGTTGACAACACTAGGTTGACAACACTAGGTTCACAACACCAGGTTGACAACACCAGGTTGACAACGCTAGGTTGACAACACCAGGTTGACAACACTAGGTTGACAACACCAGGTTGACAACACTAGGTTGACAACACTAGGTTGACAACACTAGGTTGACAACACTAGGTTGACAACACCAGGTTGACAACACCAGGTTGACAACACCAGGTTGCCAACACCAGGTTGACAACACCAGGTTGACAACACCAGGTTGACAACACCAGGTTGCCAACACCAGGTTGACAACACCAGGTTGACAACACTAGGTTGATAACACTAGGCTTACAACACTAGGTTGCCAACACCAGGTTGACAACACCAGGTTGACAACACTAGGTTGACAACACCAGGTTGACAACACCAGGTTGACAACACTAGGTTGAGAACACCAGGTTGACAACACTAGGTTGACAACACTAGGTTGACAACACCAGGTCGACAACTCCAGGTTGACAACACTAGGTTGAGGACACCAGGTTGAGAACACCAGGTTGACAACACCAGGTTGACAACACCAGGTTGACAACACTAGGTTGACAACACCAGGTTGACAACACCAGGTTGACAACACCAGGTTGACAACAATAGGTTGACAACACCAGGTTGACAACACCAGGTTGACAACACCAGGTTGACAACACCAGGTTGACAACACCAGGTTGACAACACTAGGTTGACAACACCAGGTTGACAACACTAGGTTGACAACACCAGGTTGACAACACCAGGTTGACAACACCAGGTTGACAACACTAGGTTGACAACACCAGGTTGACAACACCAGGTTGACAACACCAGGTTGACAACACCAGGTTGACAACACCAGGTGACAACACCAGGTTGACAACACCAGGTTGACAACACCAGGTTAACAACACCAGTTGACAACACTAGGTTGACAACACCAGGTTGACAACACCAGGTTGACAACACCAGGTTGACAACACCAGGTTGACAACACCAGGTTGACAACACCAGGTTGACAACACTAGGTTGACAACACCAGGTTGAAAACACCAGGTTGACAACACCAGGTTGACAACACTAGGTTGACAACACCAGGTTGACAACACCAGGTTGACAACACCAGGTTGACAACACCAGGTTGACAACACAAGGTTGACGACACCAGGTTGACAACACCAGGTTGACAACACAAGGTTGACAACACCAGGTTGACAACACCAGGTTGAGAACACCAGGTTGACTCATGACGTAATTTCACTATTTAAACTATTCACGATCACTAAACATAACGTTTAAGCACATGATCACTGATAACACTCGTGCTGCTGATTTGAGAAACAGGAATTCTGGGAGTCTTGGGCGCAATGAAGGAGCACTTTATCAACATCCGTGACCTTCCTACCAGATTATTCAACATCTTACCAGAAAATATCAGAAACACTGTTGGGTCCAATGTGTTGAAGTCTTGAGAAGTTAACTGGACAATTTATCTTCACCAGGTGCCAGATCACCCAGGCTGTGATGGATATGTGGGGCAGAGAGGCCTCCAGCAGCAACATCCTGGTTGACCAGGCAAGCACCAGATGAACATGGCCCATGGCCGGGCTCCGGGAATAGAAATACTCTCGGAACTCATCAAACGTAAATGTAAGGACGGTGTTGATGAGTTGATGCTACAGACGTGGCTTGATTGATGAGTTGATGCTACAGACGTGGCTTGATTGATAGGTTGATGCTACAGACGTGGCTTGATTGATAGGTTGATGCTACAGACGTGGCTTGATTGATGACTTGATGCTACAGACGTGGCTTGATTGATGACTTGATGCTACAGACGTGGCTTGGTTGATGACTTGTTGCTACAGACGTGGCTTGATTGATGACTTGTTGCTACAGACGTGGCTTGATTGATGACTTGATGCTACAGACGTGGCTTGATTGATGACTGACTTGTTGCTACAGACGTGGCTTGGTTGATGACTTGATACTACAGACGTGGCTTGAATGATGACTTGATGCTACAGACGTGGCTTGATTGATGACTTGATGCTGCAGACGTGGCTTGATTGATGACTTGATGCTACAGACGTGGCTTGATTGATGACTTGTTGCTACAGACGTGGCTTGACTGATGACTTGATGCTACAGACGTGGCTTGATTGATGAGTTGATACTACAGACGTGGCTTGATTGATGACTTGATGCTACAGACGTGGCTTGATTGATGACTGCCACTATCACTGTTGGTGACCATTTCCTCCTTACCAGCTAAATCCTTCTCACACTCACGCCCACACTCAACTATGCGAAGCTTCAGCCTCCCATTTTCCTCCTGAATAAGTACAATCTCCTTCAACACTTGAACCTGAGATTCTGAAACACTACAACAAGCCATCTTGCTTGGTAACACCTAACGCTAACTCCCAAGAGCTTAGGCAAGTATGACCGCAGGTGACCACTGACCTCAGTGTACTTGAATGTTGATAAGATGTGACTGAGAAGCTGGAAGGTCTTAATGAGAAGTTTGGGAGCTCAGAGAAAGAGAAACAATGGATGGGGAAAGTGAAGGTGCTCAGGGAGAGGAAAACTGAAGGGTATGGGAGATGGATTACAGTGGATGCTTGGTGATGGGTGTTAAATAACAACTGGGGATGATAATGGGATGATTCATCTCACGTGTGATGAAGCAGGAGTGACCTTGTTGAGTAAAAGGCCACAAGTGTAACTCTGCCTTGGTGGGTCACCCTGCATTGGTGAGTCACCCTGCCTTGGCGGGTCACCCTGCCTTGGTGAGTCACCCTGCCTTGGTGGGTCACTCTGCCTTGGTGGACCACCCTGCCTTGGTGGGTCACTCTGCCTTGGTGGACCACCCTGCCTTGGTGGGTCACCCTGCCTTGGTGGGTCACTCTGCCTTGGTGGACCACCCTGCCTTGGTGGGTCACCCTGCCTTGGTGGGTCACCCTGCCTTGGTGGGTCACCCTGCATTGGTGGGTCACCCTACCTTGGTGGGTCACCCTGCCTTGGTGGGTCGCCCTGCCTTGGTGGGTCACCCTGCCTTGGTGGGTCACCCTGCCTTGGTGGGTCGCCCTGCCTTGGTGGGTCACCCTGCATTGGTGGGTCACCCTACCTTGGTGGGTCACCCTGCCTTGGTGGGTCGCCCTGCCTTGGTGGGTCACCCTGCCTTGGTGGGTCACCCTGCCTTGGAGGGTCGCCCTGCCTTGGTGGGTCACCCTGCCTTGGTGGGTCACCCTGCCTTGGTGGGTCACCCTGCCTTGGTGGGTCGCCCTGCCTTGGTGGGTCACCCTGCCTTGGTGGGTCACCCTGCCTTGGTGGGTCACCCTGCCTTGGTGGTCACCCTGCCTTGGTGGGTCACCCTGCCTTGGTGGGTCACCCTGCCTTGGTGGGTCACCCTGCCTTGGTGGGTCGCCCTGCCTTGGTGGGTCACACTGCCTTGGTGGTCACCCTGCCTTGGTGGGTCACCCTGCCTTGGTGGGTCGCCCTGCCTTGGTGGGTCGCCCTGCCTTGGTGGGTCACCCTGCCTTGGTGGTCACCTCTGCCTTGGTGGGTCACCCTGCCTTGGTGGGTCGCCCTGCCTTGGTGGGTCGCCCTGCCTTGGTGGGTCACCCTGCCTTGGTGGGTCACCCTGCCTTGGTGGGTCGCCCTGCCTTGGTGGGTCACCCTGCCTTGGTGGTCACCCTGCCTTGGTGGGTCACCCTGCCTTGGTGGGTCGCCCTGCCTTGGTGGGTCGCCCTGCCTTGGTGGGTCACCCTGCCTTGGTGGGTCGCCCTGCCTTGGTGGGTCGCCCTGCCTTGGTGGGTCGCCCTGCCTTGGTGGGTCGCCCTGCCTTGGTGGGTCGCCCTGCCTTGGTGGGTCACCCTGCCTTGGTGGTCACCCTGCCTTGGTGGGTCACCCTGCCTTGGTGGGTCGCCCTGCCTTGGTGGACACCGTCCTCCTCCTGGTGTCTGGTGGCAGCAGATATAGAGCTTAGGCTTGCATTCTCCTTATTTATGTTCCTTACTCGATTTTCCCTCTTGAGCCTCCTCATGAACCTCCTCATGAAACTCCTCATGAACCTCCTCATGAAACTCCTCATGAACCTCCTCATGAAACTCCTCATGAACCTCTTCATGAGCCTCCTCTTGAACCTCCTGTTGAGCCTCCTCTTGAACCTCCTCATTAACCTCTTCATGAACCTCCTCATGAACCTCTTCATGAAACTCCTCATGAACCTCTTCATGAAACTCCTCATGAACCTCTTCATGAAACTCCTCATGAACCTCTTCATGAAAACTCCTCATGAACCTCTTCATGAAACTCCTCATGAACCTCTTCATGAAACTCCTCATGAACCTCTTCATGAAACTCCTCATGAACCTCTTCATGAAACTCCTCATGAACCTCTTCATGAAACTCCTCATGAACCTCTTCATGAAACTCCTCATGAACCTCTTCATGAAACTCCTCATGAACCTCTTCATGAAACTCCCTCATGAACCTCTTCATGAAACTCCTCATGAACCTCTTCATGAAACTCCTCATGAACCTCTTCATGAAACTCCTCATGAACCTCTTCATGAAACTCCTCATGAACCTCTTCATGAACCTCCTCATGAACCTCTTCATGAACCTCCTCATGAACCTCTTCATGAACCTCCTCATGAACCTCTTCATGAGCCTCCTCTTGAACCTCCTGTTGAGCCTCCTCTTGAACCTCCTCATTAACCTCTTCATGAACCTCCTCATGAACCTCTTCATGAACCTCCTCTTGAACCTCCTCTTGAGCCTCCTCTTGAACCTCCTCTTGAACCTCCTCATGAACCTCTTCATGAACCTCCTCATGAACCTCTTCATGAACCTCCTCATGAACCTCCTGTTGAGCCTCCTCTTGAACCTCCTCATTAACCTCTTCATGAACCTCCTCTTGAACCTCCTCTTGAACCTCCTCTTGAACCTCCTCATGAACCTCTTCATGAACCTCCTCATGAACCTCTTCATGAACCTCCTCTTGAACCTCCTGTTGAGCCTCCTCTTGAACCTCCTCTTGAACCTCCTCTTGAACCTCCTCATGAACCTCTTCATGAACCTCCTCATGAACCTCTTCATGAACCTTCTCTTGAACCTCCTCTTGAACCTCCTCATGAACCTCCTCTTGAACCTCCTCTTGAGCCTCCTCATTAACCTCTTCATGAACCTCCTCATGAACCTCTTCATGAACCTCCTCATGAACCTCTTCATGAACCTCCTCATGAACCTCCTCATGAACCTCCTCTTGAACCTCCTCTTAAGCCTCCTCATAAACCTCTTCATGAACCTCCTCATGAACCTCCTCTTGAATCTCCTCTTGAACCTCCTCTTGAACCTCTTCTTGAACCTCCTCTTGAACCTCCTCATGAACCTCCTCATGAACCTCCTCCTGAAACCTCCTCATGAACCTCCTTATGAACCTCTTCTTGATCCTCCTCATAAACCTCCTCATGAACCTCCTCATGAACCTCCTCATGAACCTCCTCGTGAACCTCCTCATGAACCTCTTCTTGAACCTCCTCATAAACTTCCTCATGAACCTCCTCATAAACCTCCTCATGAACCTCCTCATAAACTTCCTCATAAACCTCCTCATAAACCTCCTCATGAACCTCCTCATGAACCTCCTCATGAACCTCCTCATAAATCTCCTCATAAACTTCCTCATGAACGTCCTCATGAACCTCTTCTTAAACCTTCTCATAAACCTCCTCATGAACCTCCTCATGAACCTCTTCTTGAATCTCCTCATAAACCTCCTCTTGAACCTCCTCATAAACCTCCTCATGAACTTCTTCATGAACCTCATCATGACCCTCCTCATGAACCTCCTCATAAACTTCCTCATGAACCTCCTCATGAACCTCCTCTTGAACCTCCTCATAAATCTCTTCATGAACTTCTTCATTAACCTCCTCATGCAACTCCTTATGAACCTCCTCTTGACCCTCCTCATGAACCTCCTCATAAACTTCCTCATGAACCTCCTCATGAACCTCCTCATGAACCTCCTCATGAACCTCCTCATAAACTTCCTCATGAACCTCCTCTTGAACCTCCTCATAAACCTCCTCATGAACTTCTTCATGAACCTCCTCATGACCCTCCTCATGAACCTCCTCATAAACTTCCTCATGAACCTCCTCATGAACCTCCTCTTGAACCTCCTCATAAATCTCTTCATGAACTTCTTCATGAACCTCCTCATGCAACTCCTTATGAACCTCCTCTTGACCCTCCTCATGAACCTCCTCATGGACCCCCTCATGAACCTCTTCTTAAACCTCCTCATAAACCTCCTCATGAACCTCCTCATGTTCTTGCTGTTGAACAGCAGTTTAGTGCCGATGAAGGTAGCGTAGGTAGCAATGATACGGCCGTGGACTAGTTTGGCTTTAATTGGAAAGGAGTGAGTACACAACGGGCAGTGTGAGGGAATGACCGCTAGCCAGTCCGTGGAGGGGGAGCACTTGTGCCTCTCAAGTGGGTCGGCCGGGGAGTGAGAGCGGATGGGCTCAGCCTCCCACTGACCTAAGTGAGCCTACAGAGGGCAGCACCTAAATGCCGCGAAATATGAACTAGTCAGAACAGACGGCTAGGCTGTGTGTTCTGACAGTACAGGCTGTCTACACTCATGCAAGTCCTTATGAACCTCCTCATGACCCTCCTCATGAACCTCCTCCTCATGAACCTCATGAATCTCATCTTCTTTAACGTTCTCTCATGAACCTCCCTCCTCCTCATGAACCTCATCTTGAACCTCTTCATGAACCTCGTCCTCTTGAACCTCGTCCTCTTGAACCTCCTCATGAACCTCGTCCTCTTGAACCTCGTCCTCTTGAACCTCGTCCTCTTGAACCTCGTCCACTTGAACCTCCTCATGAACCTCGTCCTCTTGAACCTCGTCCACTTGAACCTCCTCCTCATGAACCTCCTCGTGAACCTCCTCATGAACTTCGTCCTCTTGAACCCCCTCCTCATGATTCTCCTCGTAAATCTCCTCATGAACCTCCTCATCTTGATCACTGCCTGATCTGAGAGTGGTATCCCCTGTCTGGGTGTGATCTGAGAGTGGTATCCCCTGTCTGGGTGTGATCTGAGAGTGGTATCCCCTGTCTGGGTGTGATCTGAGAGTGGTATCCCCTGTCTGGGTGTGATCTGAGAGTGGTATCCCCTGTCTGGGTGTGATCTGAGAGAGGTATTCCCGTCAGAGAGTGATCTGAGAGAAGTATCCCTAGTCTAGTGTGAACTGAGAGTAGTGAGTGGTATCCCCGTCTGGGTGTCATCTGGGAGAGGTATCCCTTGTCTGTGTGTGATCTGAGAGAGTTATCTCTCGTCTGGGTGTGATCCGAGAGAAATATCCCAGTCTGGGTGTGATTTGAGAGAAATATCCCAGTCTGGATGTGATCTGAGAGGGCTGTCTCTGTCTGGATGTGATCTGAGAGGGGTATCCTCAATCTGGGTGTGATCTGAGAGATGTATCCCCAGTTTGGGTGTGAGCTGTGAGAGGTATCCCCAATCTGGGTATGATCTGAAAGAAATATATCCCGTCTGGGTGTGATCTGAGAGAGGTATCCCAGCATGTGTGTGATCTGAGAGAGGTATTCCCGTCTGGGTGTCATCTGAGAGAGATATCCCTCACATGAGTGTGATCTGAAAGAAGTATCCCTTGTCTGGGTGGGATCTGAGAGGGGTATCCTCATCTGGGTGTGATCTGAGAGAGGTATCCCTCGTCTGAGTGTGATCTGAGAGGGTATCTATCGTCTGGGTGTGATCTGAAAGTGGCATCCCCGTCGGGATGTGATCTGAGAGAAATATTCTCCGTCTGGGTGTGATCTAAGAGAGGTATCCCTCGTCTGGGTGTGGTCTCTGAGAGTGATATCCCCCATCTGCGTGTCATCTGAGAGAGGTATCCCGTCTGGGTGTAATGTGAGAGTAATATCCCCAGTCTGGGTGTGATCTGAGAGAGGTATCCCAGCCTGGGTGTGACCTGAGAGTGGTATCCTAAGCTGAACTAACCTACCCTAATTAGCATGACTTAACCTAACTTAACCTAACGTAACTTAACGAAACTTTACCTAACTTAACCTACCCTAACTTAATCTAACTTAACTTAATCTATTTTAACCTAACCTAGCTAACCTATCCTATTTTAACCTAACCTAACCTATCCTATCCTATCCTAACCTAACCTATCCTTTTCCAAACCCAAAAAACCCAACCAAAAATTTTCTAATTTAGCCAATTAAACCTAACCACATAACCGATAAAAAAAATATGAACCCCGGGTTGACAGAATAAATAGGCAAAAAGGGGGGGGGTTGGCCTGTACGTCACAAAAAACCCCTCGGGGTTGAAAAAACTTCTCAACATTTCCGGAATACTTTTGAAAATTGACCACTGTCTGGAAGATCTTCCTCCCCCAAAAACATCTTGCGATGGGGGATTTAAAACTTAAGACACCTGAAACCACATGTAACAAATAATTTTTAAAAAAGGTAACCCCAGGGGGCAGCTCAGATAAAAATTCTCAAAACCCCAAGGGATTTATTAAATCTCTGCAAAAAGGGACTGGAAAAACACTGGACCTCATCATCCCTAATGATGATCGATTACACTCAAAATTAAACAACATAATAGAGGTAAAGAAATGTATATCCCAGGATCCTTGACCAGCAAAATGGAAAAAATTATGAGGTTTCCCTTCACCAAATTCAACTTCAAAAAACAAAAAAATATACTGGGATAAAGTAACCAGGTCCAAAATGAAAAAATCTGGGAAATATCCTAAAAAACAGGGATCCAAAGCTTTGCCGGGAAAAAAAATTTTAAACTTTTTGGGAAATTGGGGGTAGTTTTTGGGGACTTTTCCTTTCAGAGTAAAAGAAGAAAATTTTTAAACGAAAAAGATAGAGATGCCCCTTTTCCTACAGCATCCCCAAAAAAGAAACCCATCTGATTTTCCAGAAAACCCCCTTCACAAGAAAAATCAGGGAAACCTGTCTCCAGCATATCACAAGAACACACTGGACCTGCCCCTTCCGCATAAAATCCCCAAGAACATCACTGGCTGCCCTCCGCATCATCAAAGAACACCATTGGGACCTTTTCCTCCAGCATCATCACAAGAACATCACTGGACCTGTTCCAGCTCATCACAAAAACCATAACTGGACCTGTCTCCAGCATCATCAAAAAGAACATAAATGGATGTCTCCCAGCAAAATCACAAAACATCACTGGACCTGTCTCCAGCTTAAACAAAAAACCCCAAGGGACCTGTCTCCAGCATCACCACAAGAACACCACTGGACCTGTCTCCAGAAATCATACAAAACATCACTGGCCCCGTCCCCGCATCATCACAAAACAACGCGGGACCTGTCCCCCAACATCATCACAAGCCCCTGTCCCCCAGCATCATCAAAAGGGAACACCACTGGCCCTGTTCCACATCATCACAAAAAACTTTCCACTGGACCTGTCCTCCGGGCACCCCATCACAAGTCATCACGGGACCTGTCTCCAAATCTTTAACAAAAAACATACCTGGACCTTCTCCACCCATCAAAAACAAGAACATCACTGGACCTGTCCCCAAACTTAAATAACAAGAATACACTGGACCTGTCTCCAGCATCAAAACCCAAGGGAAATTTTTACACTGGACCTGTTTTCCACATCTCACAAAAACCTGTCTCCAGAAATCATAAAAGAACACCACGGGGACCTGTCTCCACCCTTCCCCACAAAAACCATTCACGGGGCCCGTTCCAACATCATAACAAGAACAAAACACTGAACCTTTTCTCCCAGCTTTCAAACAAAACATCTTGGGACCTGTTCCAGCATAAAACAAGACATCACGGGAAACCTGTCTCCAGCTTTCATAAAAAAAGAAACCCAATGGACCTGTCTCCAGCACCCTAAAAAGAACACAATGGACCTGCCCCTCCGCATCATAACAAGAACATCCCCAGGGAAACCTGTCTCCAACATCATAACAAGAACAAACACTGGACCTGTCTCCACATCAAAAACAAGAAAAATCAAGGGACCTGTCTCCGGCATCAAAAACAAAAAACATACCTGGCCCCTTCCCAGCATCATAAAAAAGAACTCACTGGACCTGCCCTCCACCCTCATTAAAAGGAACATCAACGGGCCCCTGTCCCCCAGTATACAAGAACATCACGGGACCGGGTCTCCAAAATCATCACAAGAACTTTCAGGGACCTGTCTCCATCATAAAAAAAGAACACACTAAAACCCCCCCTCCAGCATCAAAAAAAAGAAACGTCATTTGGGCCCTTGTCCCCCACTTTCAACACAAAACATAAACGGGAAACCTGTCTCCAGAAAACCCATAACAACAAAATCAGGGAAACCTGTTCCAGCATTTAAAAACAACAAAATTGGACCGGGTCCCGCATCATCCAAAAAAACCCCTTTCACTGGACCTGTTCCAGAAATCATCACAAGAACATCACTGGTTTCTTTTCCCCAACATCAAAACAAAAAAACATCACGGGATCTGTCCCCACATCACCACAAGAACTTTCACTGGACCTGTCCCAAAGTTCAAAAACAAAACACACGGGACCGTCTCCAGCATCATCACAAGAACATCAGGGGGCCCCGTCCCAAACATCAAAAACAAGAACATCACGGGACCTGTTTCCAGCATCATCACAAAAAAATCCCCGGGAAACGGGTTCTCCCATCATAACAAGAAATCACGGACCTGTCCCGGGAAACATCACAAGAACCTCACTGGCCCTTTGTCCCCAGGCATCCCCAAACAAGAACATCACGGGACCTGTTTCCAGATCATCACAAAAAACATCAGGGGATTGTCCCCAGCATCCCCACAAAAACATAAAGGGGACCCCCCCCAGAAATCACCAAAAGAACATCACTGGCCCCTGCCCCAGATCATCACAAAAAAACCCATCACTGCCCATTTTTCCCCAGCTTTCACCAAAAGAACATCACGGGAAACCTGTCCCCGCATCACAACAAGAACATCACTGGACCTGTCCCCACATCACCACAAAGCATCATGGACCTGCCCCCAAGCAAAAACATGGTATTATAAAACCAGAAATGGGGGGGAGGGGAGTCGCCGGGGAAGAGGGGGATTTCCCAGGGCTGGGGGGGTTCCGGAGAGCGTGTCTGTGTTATAATCTTTAAATGCCTCGAATGGGGCCTTTTACCCCGTGGCGATCCCAAGCCTTCAGCCGCAGCTAGAGTACGACATGGGAAAATGTAGTTTTGGGGGAAAAGGGAAAGCTATAGAACGTACCCTGGGTACTTTAGCTATGGACAATTAGAGCAAAAAACACTGAGGGGGGGGGTTTTCGCGTCAATGAAAAACGCTTTTGATGGTCAACAAAAACCTTCCCTCCTTCTATCCTAAGAAAAAAAAAAAAAAATGTTTTGAAAGGGGGGGTGAAAATTTAGCTGGGGGCCCGTCAGGGAAAAGCTAAATTTCACTAGTACATAGCATAAAGGTTAAAAGTAAATGCTTTTTTCTGTTTATATATAAACAAATAAGAAAGGGGTTGCCTGATAAATGATACCAGAAATAGGAAATCAGACGACCCCCTTTTTTGACAAAGGTTTGATATAAAGGTTCCTGTTTGCTTTAAAACCAACCCATCCCATCACCCATCCCCTCCCGTTTGGTTTTTCATTCTCCTGGGGGCTCTGCTTTCCCGTTATGATTGAGGGGTGATGCTGAAAGGAAACGGGCGGTCGTTCTTGTTGCTTGATTGATGCAGATTATTCAGAACCCACAAGCCAGTCTTGGGTGCATTTTTCCACGATCAGATTGGTGGTACTAGAGATTGCTTTCTTCTCCAGCTGCTGCCCGGATTGCTGAAGCTGTTATTGCAGCAACTGCTGCTTTTTGCCCGGGGGGTCGGGGCTGTGACAGTGTTTTAAAAATTTCAAAACAGCGACTCAACCTTGATCTACAGTCCCCCTGACCCGGGCTTTTCCCCCAAGAACCGTCTTTGTTTTTACATATTTTCGCTTTAAATTGTTGCTTCACCCGGGGGAGTTTTTCTCTCTTGTTCTAAACCCGGGGTTGCAGTTTTTTTTAGGCGCTGCTGCTGATTTGTTGCTACCTTTCAAATACTGGTGTACTGCCAAATGATGATACTAATGTTTTCCCGGGGCTACTTTTTCTTTTCTACTGGCGCTGCTGCTGTTTTGGTTTTTTTTTCGTGGGGTATCCCGTACATTCCCCTGATTTTTGTGCTGTTTCCTGTGGCTGATTTGTTTCTGCTTTTTCATCTTTTCCCGTGAAATGTCAGTCCCCTTGATAAAGTGCATTTATTTCTACTATTTGCTTTAAAAGCATCGATTTCCCGGGGCATTCGAGTGGAACTACTGGGCGCCCTCTTCCGCCCCGCCTCTTTAGTCCATGTCCAATGTTATCAAATGTGGGTGTCGCCCCTGTGTTAGTGGGTAAAAGGCTGAAGACGACAAGGCTATATATATAGACCAGGGCTCCTTAAAAACCCCCCGCTTATCCACAAACCCTTTATGGACCCGTTTTCAGGAAACACATGTCCTCTTTCCGGGAAAACCCAACAAACCTAAAACCAACCCCAACCTAACCCAACCTAAAACCCAACCCCAAACCCAAAACCCGACAACCTAACTAACCTAACCTAACCTAAACCCAAAACCTAACCCAACCTAACCTAACCTAACCTTAAAATTTAAACCCAACCTAACCCCAACCTTAAACCCAACCGAAAACCCAACCTAACCTAACCCAAACCCAACCAAACCAACCGAACCGAACCTAACCTAACCTAACCTAAACCCAACCTAACCTAACCCAAACCCAAACCCAACCCCAACCTAACCTAACCTAACCTAAAACCCAACCTAACCCCAAAAAAAACCTAAACCCAAACCCAACCTAACCCAAAAACCCTAACCTAACCCCAAACCCAAAACCCAACCTAACCTAACCGAACCGAACCTAACCTAACCAACCTAACCTAACCTAACCGAACCAACCTAAAAAACCCAACCAAACCCAACCCTAACCTAAACCCCAACCCCAACCCAACCCAACCGAACCGAACCCAACCTAACCCAACCTAAACTAACCTAACCTAACCTAACCTAAAACCCAAACCCAACCAAAACCCAACCTAACCCAACCTAAAAACCCAACCTAACCCTTTAGATTTTTCTCGACCCCAGACATTTAAAAAATAATAATTTTAAAAAAATAATAATAATAATAATAATTTAAAAATATAATAAAATAATAATAAAATAATAATAAAAATTTTTAAAAATTTTTTTAAAATAATTCAAATTTTCAAGCATGTACAAGGGTACAAGTAATTCAAGGGGTTAAAGTAAATGTACAAGGATACAAAAACAGTACAAGTCTACAAGACATGCAAGGTATACAAGTACTGTACAAGGTATACAAATACATGTTTAAGGTATACAAGTACATGTACAAAGGTATACAAGTAAATACAAGGTATCAAGTACATGTCAAAGGTATACAAAGTACATTTCAAGGTATACAAGAAACAGTACAAAAGGGATACAAATACATGTCAAGGTATACAAGACATGTACAAGGTATACAGCCTAGTACATCTGCATACTATAAATTTGAAAAACCCTTGTTTGTAGCATTTTCCAGAAATTTGGTCAGTTTTGTCCCCCGGGGGCGACCCACACCGTCCACTAAAAACCAGGAAGTGGGCCCACCCAGTCCACTAACACCAGAATGTGCCCACACCCGTCCCAACACCCAGGTGCCACCCCCACCAGTCCACTAACACCCGGGGTTTTGACCCCCACCCAGGTCCACTAAAACCCCGGGTGTGACCCACCCCAGTCCCTAAAACCCCCCGGGTGCCACCCACCCAGTCCCTAACACCAGGTGTGACCACACCAGTCCCCTAACACCCCGGTGTGACCCCCACCAGTCCCCAAACCCCGGATGGACCCACCCAGTCCACTAACACCAGGATGGACCCCCACGTCCACTAACACCCCGGATGACCCACACCAGTCCACTAACCCCAGGATGGCCCCCACCGTCCCCTAACCCAGGTGTGACCCAACCAGTCCCCTAACACCCAGGAGGACCCACCCAGCACTAACACCCAGGATGTGACCCCCCCACCCGTCCCTAACCCCAGGATGTGACCCCACCAGTCAAACACCCAGGATGTGACCCACCCAGTCATAACACCAGGATGCCCCCCACACCGTCCATAACACCCAGGATGTGCCCACGCCAGTCCACTAAACCCGGAGTGACCCCCACCGTCCACTAACACCCAGGATGTGACCCACACCAGCCCCTAACACCCCGGATGTGACCCAAACCCCGCCCCTAACCCAGGATGGACCCAACCAGTAACTAACACCCGAAAGGACCCCCACCAGTCCCCTAACACCGAATCCCCCACCCTCCCAAAAACCCGGTGTGCCCCCACCAGTCCCCTAACCCCCAGGATGCCCCCCACACATTCCCCTAACCGAGGGTGCGACCCAACCCGTCCACTAAACCCGGATGTGACCCACCAGTCCACTAAAAAACCCCCGGATGTGACCCACACAGGCCACTAACACCCCCGGGGTGCCACCCCCACCAGTCCCTAACACCCCGGTGTGACCCCCCACCAGTCCCCTAACACCAGGATGCCCCCAACCATCCCCTAAAACCCCGGATGTGACCCCACAGTCCACCAACACCCAGGGGGTGCGACCCCCACCCCTCCTAACACCAGGATGCGGCCCCCCACCAGCCCTAAAAAACCCCCCGGTGGACCCACACCAGTCCACTAACCCCCAGGATGTGACCCACACCCGTCATAACACCAGGGTGTGACCCCCCCAGTCCATCACCAGGATGTGACCCCACCGGTCCCAACACCCCGGATCCACCCACACCCGTCCATAACACCCCGGGTGTGCCCACACCGTCCCCTAACACCCAGGATGTGACCCCCACCCGTCCCTAACACCCCAGGATGTGACCCCACCAGCACTAACACCCCGGATGCCCACCCTTTTCCAGTCCTTCTAACACCCCGGATGTGACCCCCACCAGTCCACTAAAACCCCGGATGTGACCCCACCAGTCCATAACACCCAGGAGGCCCCCCCACACCCGTCCACTAAAACCCAGGTGTGACCCCCCACAGTCCCCTAACACCCCGGATGGCCACACAGTCCACTAACACCGGAGTGACCACACCAGTCCACTAACACCCCGGTTTTGCCCACACAGCCCTAACCCGGGGGTGTACCCAACCAGTCACTAAAAACCCGGATTGCCCCCCAACCAGTCCATAAAAACCCCCGGGTGCCCCCCCACCAGTCCTTAACTCCAGGATGGACCCACACCGTCCACTAACACCCGGATGCCACCCACCCATCCCCTAACACCGGATGTGATCCACACCAGTCCCCTAACCCCAGGATGCCACCCCCACCAGCCCCTCACCCCGGTGCCACCCACACCAGTCCACAAAAACCCAGGATGCCACCTACACCAGTCCATAACACCCCGGATGGACCCACACCACCCCCCTAACACCCCGGATGCCCCCCACACCAGTCCACTAACACCCAGGATGGACTCACACCGTCCACTAACACCCCGGATGTGACCCCCCCCAGTCCACTAACACCAGGATGCCCCCACAACCCGTCCCCCCAACCCGGTGCCACCCAACCTCCCCTAAACCCCGGATGTGACTCAAAACCCCGTCCCCTAACACCCCGGATGTGCCACACCCGTCCACTAACACCCGGAGCCCCCACCCAGTCATAAACCCGGATGCACCCACACCCCCAGTCCACTAAACAGGTGACACCCACACCAGTCCACTAACACCCGGTGTGACCCCACCAGTCCCCTAAAACCCAGGATGGACCCACACCAGCACTAAACCCCGGATGTGACCCACACCAGTCCCCTAACACCCCGGAATTGACTACACCAGTTCCATTAAAACCCAGGATGCCACCCCCACCAGTCACTAAACCAGGGTTTTTGACCCACCCCCCAGTAGTAACACCCCGGATGTGACCCACACCAGTCCACTAACACCCCCGGATGCCCCCCCACCAGTCACTACCCCAGGGTGGACCCACCCCCGTCAGTAACACCCAGGGTACCCCACCGCCCCTAACACCCAGGATGTGCCCACCCAGTCCATAACACCCAGGGTGCCCCCACACGCCCCCAACCCAGGATACCCACACAGTCCACTAACACCCAGGATTTCCACACACACCGTCCACTAACACCAGGATGTGACCCCCCACCAGTCCACTAACACCCAGGATGCACCCACCCAGTCCACTAAAACCCAGGAGCCCCCACCCAGTCCACAAAAACCCAGGATGTGACCCACACCAGTCCACTAAACCAGGTGCCCCCCACACCAGTCCATAACACCCAGGATGTGACCCACTTTTTCCCAAAAACCCAGGTGCCACCCACCCCAGTCCACTAAACCCGGATTTCCACCCACACCGTCCACTAAACCCAGGATGCGACCCCCACCGCCCCAAACAAAAAAAAAGGATGCCCCCCCACACCCGCCACTAACACCCCGGATGCACCCAACCCAGTCCACTAACACCCCGGTGCCACCCCCCGTCCCCTAACACCAGGATGCCACCCACCCAGTCCACTAAAACCAGGATGCCCCCCCACCAGTCCACTAACACCCAGGATGCCACCCACACCAGTCCACTAACACCCAGGATGTGACCCACACCAGTCCACTAACACCCAGGATGCCACCCACACCAGTCCACTAACACCCAGGATGCCACCCACACCAGTCCACTAACACCCAGGTACCTATTTCACTGATGGGTGAACCTGGACAGCAGGTGTCTTATGGAATTATGTCTCTAATGTTTTCCCGCCATACTGGAGGACATTCGTAAATAATTTAATAAATAATACTTTAACTAACAGTACTACAAATAATAATTGATAATGATAATAATAATTGCTTTGTATAAAAAGGCTAATATTTAAATTATGAAAAAATAAGATTTAATATATTCTTTTTTTAATTAAAGTTGATGTCATTAATGGGAAGATGACGTCACCTAGCCAAATTTTTTTCGACCTTCTCGACAACCCCATCGACCCTTAGAGTCGATATTGACCACTTTATGGAACCATGTACAAAGAATAAACGTTGATCTAAGTAACTTTGATAAGTTAGACACATGGGCAATAACCGGGGTATCTTTCACGAGGAATCGTTTCACCACACAGTGGCTTCATCAGTCCTTACAAAGGAGAGTGGTGAAGAACAGGAGGAGTTTGAGGTAATCAGTCCCTCAGCCTTGAGTCGATGTGGTCAGCCCATCAATCTTGAAAAGAATACAGCTTATATACCGTAGACAGGTGAGGTGCAGCAGTCGTAGGTGGTGTCACATCTGACAAATCCGAATGTGAATAGGTCATGCAGATAATGTTTCCCTGAACCATTTATTAACATTGCTGTCAGACATCAGCCTTACAAGGGATCTTAATACAGGATATTAATTCCTTAGCCTTGCAGTCGTATGATCACCTCAATTTGGATTTTGTCGATTAACATAAAAGGTATACAATACCGCAGGTTTTTAGGTAAGCACATTGCAAACAGTTGGTATTTTATGAACACGTTTCGGCCACAGTAGCCTTTATCAGTCAACAGAAAATGATTAACAGGAAATACTTCGAAGATCGACTATACCATTCACACTTAAGTTTTTGACGGTAAAGGTAATCCTCAGTTGGAAAGACTGATCCATAGGAAATTTGTTTCATAACTATGGAACACTGTAGCTTCTCAGACTGGGGATACCACTCAAAACTTTAAGGGTGATGGACTGAAACATGTCTTCAGTACTTCTCTTCTATCAACTTTCTGTACTTGACTGGAAGAACTGTGTTGTCTGAAAATGTTATCTAGATAATAAGACTACCTAACTGTGATGGTACTACCTCACAACCTTTAGGGTGTGATATACATTTTAATGTATCTCCTCAAAACCAAACTTGGAAGTAGATCATAACTGAAGGTCAGGCAAGTGAAGAATTCCCTGTATTAAGATCCCAGGATGTTGCTGTGTCTGACAGCAATGTTGATAAATGGTTCACAGAGCCATTTATCTGCATGACCTACTTCCACATTCGGATTTGTCAGATGTGACACCACCTACGACTGCTGCACCTCACCTGTCTACGGTATATAAGCTGCTTCTCCGCACATATGCCGTATTGTATTCAAGATTTATAGACTGACCACATCGACTCAAGGCTGAGGGACTGATTACCTCAAACTCCTCCTGTTATTCACCATTCTCCTTTGTATGGACTGATGAAGCCACTGTGTGGCGAAACGTTTCCTCAATAAAGATACCCAAGAGTTGCACATGTGTCTAATTTATGAACGTGTCGGTTCTCTGAACCATTCATCTACAATTTAAGTAACGTATCCTCAGTACCTTAACAAATTCGTTAGTCTACGGCAGCAAATTTTGGGTACCTTCGGGTAGCAGTGGTTTTTGATAAGGACCTGACTTGTTAGGTAAGACACATATGCAACAGTTAGGTATCTTTATTTCGAAACGTTTCGCCTACACAGTAGGCTTCTTCAGTCGAGTACAGGAAAGTTGATAGAAGCAGAAGATACTTGAAGACGATGTAATCAGTCCATCAACCTTAAAGTTTTGAGGTGGTCAGTCCCTCAGTCTGGAGAAGAGCATTGTTCCGTTGTCTGAAACAATATGAAGTTGAAGTGACAGGATGGAGCCTTTTATAGTGCCAGGAGGTGAGACGTAGGTTGCTTTGGGAGGGCAGGTCCCTCTCAAACCCAGCCGTTCTCACTAGTAGAGGTCGAAGTTGATGGTCTGTACCAAGATACCCTTGTGTTGCAGTGTCAGGACCTGACTTGTATGGGCCAGTAGGCCTTCTGCAGTGCTCCTCCATTCGTATGCTCTTAGTACTGTCTTTCTGTTTAAGGTGAAATTTGTTTGTAAAACGAGTGTCTCAGTGCCTGTAATTACTTGTTTCGTAGCGAAGATGACAGATATCTTGAATATCCAGGATATTTTGGATATCCGAGTGACGAGGTATAATCTAGAGTCCATACCAGCTGGAAAGTACATGAAGTTGCTTGCTAGGCTTGAAAAAATTGCTGTTAGTACTGTATGTGACTAAAAGACTCAGTGTTAATGTTTGTGTGTGTTGTCAGCACGCTGTTCCTCAAACATACGGGAAAAATGACCTGGAAAAGAAAAAAACACTTAACCGTCATTCGTTCAATTATTGTTTTCCCAGAAGCTCACTGATGTCACAGTTCAGATGACTCTCTTAACTTTAACATCCCCAGCTCCACTTCAGAGTGCAGGCACTGTGCTTCCCACCTCCTCCACTACTTCAGAGTGCAGGCACTGTACTTCCCACCTCCTCCACTACTTCAGAGTGCAGGCACTGTGCTTCCCACCTCCTCCACTACTTCAGAGTGCAGGCACTGTGCTTCCCACCTCCTCCACTACTTCAGAGTGCAGGCACTGTGCTTCCCACCTCCACTCCTTCTGAGTGCAGACACTGTACTTCCCACCTCCACTCCTTCAGAGTGCAGACACTGTACTTCCCACCTCCACCCACTCCTTAGGGGGCAGACACTGTCTTCCCACCTCCACCCTTTAATGCGGGCACTTACTTCCCCACCTCCACTCCTTCAGGTGCGGGACTGTACTTCCCACCTCCTCCCCTCCTTAGGTTTCAACACTGTACTTCCCAAACCCCCACTCCCTTTAGATCAGGGAAATGTACTTTCCCCCTCCACCCTTTAGGTTTCGACACGACTTCCCACCCCCACTCCATCAGAGTTTCAGGCACGGGAAATTCCCCCCCTCCCCCCCCTTTCCCTTTAGAGTTTCGACACTTTTCCCACCTCCACTTTTCCCTTTAAGTGCAAAACACGTACTTCCCACCCCCAAATCCTTTTAAGTGCGACACGTACTTTTCCCCCCTCCACTCCTTCAGATTTCCCGACACGTACTTTCCCCCCTCCACTCCCTTTTGAGTGCAGGGCCTGTAATTTCCCCCTTTCCCCTCCTTCAGAGTGCAGAACTGTAATTCCCACCTCCACTCCTTCCGAGTGCGACACCCGTTTTCTTCCCACCCCCCACTCCCTTTAAGTGCAGGGCACGTACTTTTCCCCCCCCCCACTCCTTTTAGGGGTGCAGGGCACTGTACTTCCCACCTCCCCCTTTCCCTTTAGAGTGCCGGGCACTGTACTTTTCCCCCCTCCCCTCCTTTTGATTGCGACACTGTACTTCCCACCTCCACTCCTTCAGAGTGCAAAACACGTACTTCCCACCCCACCCCTCCTTTAGATGCAGACACTTAAATTCCCACCTCCACTCCTTCAAGGGGCAGGCACTGTACTTCCCAACCCCCACCCCCCCCCCTTTAGAGTGCAAAACTGTACCTTTCCCCCCCTCCACTCCTTCAAGTGCGGGCACGGTTTCTTCCCAAACCCCCACTCCTTTCCCAGTGCAGCCACGACTTCCCACCTCCACTCCTTCAGGTGGGAGACACTGTACTTCCCACCCCCCACTCCTTCAAGTGCGACCCCTGTACTTCCCACCCCCACTCCTTCAGAGGCAGACACTGACTTCCCCCCTCCACTCCTTCAGAGGGGAGACCCCCCCTGTACTTCCCACCTCCACTCCTTCAAGTTTGGGGCACTGTAAATTCCCCCCCTCCACTCCCTTTAAGTGCAGACACTGTACTTTCCCAAACCCCCAAATCCTTTCCCGAGCCAAACACTGTACTTCCCCCCCCACCCCTCCTTCCCAATTGGGAGACACGTACCCTTTCCCCCCTCCCCCCCATCAAGTGCAGACCCCGAAATTCCCACCCCCACTCCTTCAGAGTCCAACCTTTTACTTCCCCCCCTCCATCCTTCAGTTGCAGGACCCTGTACTTCCCACCCCCACCCCCTACAGGTGCAGGCCCCTGTACTTCCCACCTCCCCACTTCAAAGTGCAGACCCCTTTTAATTCCCACCTCCAACTCCTTCAAGTGCAGGCACTGTTTCTTCCCACCCCACTCCTTCAGAGTGCAGAAAATGTACTTCCACCTCCACCCCCCCCTTCAGAGTTTCAGGCAAATGTACTTCCCCCCCCCACTCCTTCAGATGCAAACTGACTTCCCACCCCCCACCCCTCCCCTTAAAAGGCAGGTCACTGTAAATTCCCCCCTCCACTCCCTTTAGAGTGCAGGCACTGTATTCCCACCTCCCTCCCTTTTGATCAACATGTACTTCCCACCCCACTCCTTTCAAGGGGAACCCCTTTTACTTCCCCCCCTCCACTCCCTTAGAGGGAGACCCCCTACCTTTTCCCCCCCCTTTCCCCCCTCCTTCCCGAAGGGAGGCACTGTACTTCCCCCCCTCCACTCCCTTTTAGAGTGCAGGCACGTACTTCCCACCTCCCCTCCTTCAGAGTGCAGACACTGTACTTCCCACCCCCCCCCCCTCCTTTAGGGGTGCAGGCACGTTTTTTTTTTCCCCCCCTCCAACCCCCTTTTAAGTGCAGACACTGTATTTCCCCCCCCCCCACCCTTCAGGGGTGCAGACACTGACTTCCCACCTAATCCTTCAGAGTGCAACACTGTACTTTCCCCCCTCCACTCCTTCAGAGTGCTGGCCCGTACTTCCCACCCCACTCCTTCAAAAAGGGGAAAAAATGTACTTCCCCCTCCCCCTCCTTCGAGTGCAGACAAATGTAAATCCCCCCTCCACTCCTTCAGAGTGAAAACCTGTACTTTCCCCCTCCACTCCCTTTAAGTGCTACACTGTACTTCCCACCCTCCCCCCCCTCCTTCAGAGGGCAGGCACTGTACTTCCCCAAACCCCCACTCCTTCCCGGAAATGCAACACTGTAAATTTCCCCACCTCCACCCCTCCTTCGGGGTGCAGGCACTGTACTTCCCACCCCCCACTTTTTCAGTGGCAGGCAAAAGTTTAAATTCCCACCTTTCCAAATCCTTCCCGATGCAGACACTGTACTTTTTTTCCCCCCTCCACTCCTTTAAGTGGCCGACAAATGACTTCCCACCTCCCACTCCTTCAGAGTGCCGACACCTTTACTTCCCCCCTCCACCCCTCCTTCAGAAGCAGGCACTGTACTTCCCCCCTCCCCTCCTTTAGATGCCGGGGACTTTACTTTTCCCCCCTCCCCTCCTTAGAGGCTACACTGTACTTCCCACCTCCACTCCTTCAAGTGCAGACTGTTTCTTCCCACCTCCACTCCTTCCAAAGGGAGAAAACTGGGACTTTCCCCCCCTCCCCCCCCTCCTTCAGAAAAGCAGGCAATGTAATTTCCCCCCCCTCCACCCTTCAGGTGCAGACACTGTAAAATTCCCACCTCCACTCCTTCAGATGCGGGAAATGTACTTCCCACCCCCCACCCCCCTTCAGATGCCGAAACTGTACTTCCCAAACCCCCCCACCCCTTTTCAGAGTGCCCGGGCACTGTACTTTCCCCCCTCCACTCCCTTTAAAAATGAAAACACTGTACTTCCCATTCCACCCCTCCTTCAGAGTTCAGACCCCGGTACTTCCCAACCCCACTCCCCGATTTCCGACAAATGTACTTCCCACCTCCACTCCTTTAGAGTAAAAGAAACGTACTTCCCCCCCTCCACTCCTTCAGGTGCAGACACTGTTTCTTTTTCCCCCCTCCACTTTTCCTTTCCCCCGTGCGACACTTAAAATTTCCCCCCCCATCCTTTAGAGTGCAGGGACTGTACTTCCCACCTCCACCCCCCTTTCCCGAGTGCAAAACTGTAAAATTCCCACCCCCACTCCTTCAAGTGCAGACACTGTACTTTCCCCCCTCCATTTTCAGATGCAGACACTGACTTTCCCACCTCCACCCTTCGGGGTGCAGACACTGTACCCCTTTCCCCCCCTCCACTCCTTCAGATTTCAGACACTGTACCTTTCCCCCCTTTCCCCCTCCCTTTAAGGCAGAAAAACTGTACTTTCCCCCAAAAACCCCCCCCTTCAGAGTGGCACACTTTACTTCCACCCCCCTCCACTCCTTTAGAGTGCAGGGACTGTTTCTTCCCCCCTCCAACCCCTTTAGAGTACAGACACTGTACTTCCCACCCCCACTCCTTCAGAGTGCAACACTGTACTTTCCCCCCTCCACTCCCTTTCCCAGTGCAGACACTGGGAACCCCTTCCCCTCCTCCCCTCCTTTTAGATGGGGAGGGACTGTACTTCCCCCCCTCCCCTCCCCTTTAGATGCCGGGCACTGTACTTTTCCCCCCCCTCCACTCCTTTAAGGGGCAGGCACTGTACTCCCACCTCCACTCCTTAAGTGCAGACAATGTACCCTTTCCCCCCTCCCTCCCTTTAGAGGGGCAGGCACGAATTTCCCCCCTCCACTCCTTCAGAGTGCAGCACTGCCTTCCCCCCTCCACTCCTTTAATGCAGGCACCTTTACTTTCCCCCCTCCACCCCTTCAGAGTGCAGGAAATGTTTCTTCCCAAACCCCCACTCCTTCAAAGTGCAAACTGTTCTTCCCCCCTCCACTCCTTCAGGTGCAGACCTGTCTTCCCACCTCCAATCCTTCAAGTGCAGGCAAATTGGGACTTTCCACCTCCACCCCTTAGAGTGCAGCACCCGTACTTTTCCCCCCCCACTCCTTCAATGCAGACACGGGTTTCCCAACCCCCCACCCCTTCAAATGCACACTGTTTCTTCCCACCTCCAATCCTTCAATGCAACACTGTACTTCCCCCCTCCACTCCCTTTAGGTGCAGGCACTGTATTCCCACCTCCCCCTCCTTCAATGCAGGCAAAGTAAATTCCCCCCCCCCTCCTTCAATCAGACACTGTAAATTCCCCCCTCCACTCCCTTTAAGTGCAGGCACTGTTCTTCCCACCCTCCAATCCTTCAAGTGCAGGCACTGTACTTCCCACCTCCACTCCCCTTTAGAGTCAGAATGTTCTTCCCACAAGGGTGTTGGGTTTTTTTTTTCAACTTCTATTTACTGTATGAAGACTTTCAACCCCCCCCTTATTGTAACTACCAGTACACCCTCTGTAAATACCAGTACAACCCCTTTTTAACTACCAGTACGACCCTCTGTAAAATACCATAAAAGGGCCCTCTGTAAAATACCAGTAGGCCCCCCTTAAAATACCAGTTCGACCCCTGTAACTACCAGAAAAGACCCTCTGAAAATACCCGTAAGAAACCCCCTGTAAAACCAGCAAAACCCTCGGGAACTACAGCACGACCCTCTGTAACTACCAATACGACCCTCTGTAACTACCAGCACGACCCTCTGTAACTACCAGCTACGACCCTCTGTAACTACCAGTACGACCCTCTGTAACTACCAGCACGACCCTCTGTAACTACCAGTACGACCCTCTGTAGCTACCAGCACGACCCTCTGTAACTACCAGCACGACCCTCTGTAACTACCAGCACGACCCTCTGTAACTACCAGCACGACCCTCTGTAGTACCAGCACGACCCTCTGTAACTACCAGTACGACCCTCTGTAACTACCAGTCACGACCTCTGTAACTACAGCCGACCCTCTGTAAACTACCTGTACGACCATCTGTAACTACCAGTACGACCTCTGTAACTCCCTACCCACCTCTGTAACTACCAGTACACCCCCTTTTAACTACAGACGACCCCCCGTAACTACCAGTACCACCCTCTGTAACTACCAGCACCCCCTTTTAACTACCTGCACCACCCCGTAACTGCCAGATACCCTCTGTAACTACCAGCACCACCCTCTTACCTACCAGCACCACCCTCGTCCCAAACTTCCCCCACCCTCTTTAATACCATCAACCACCGCTCCTCCAAACTTTCCCCCACCAGCACCCTTCCAACCGTCACCCACCATCATCCCTCCCATCCGTCTCCCCACAGCATCCTTCCAACGTCTCCCACCAGCATCCTTCCAAACGTCTCCCCATCAGCATCCCCCCCAACCATCTCCCACCAGCATCTTTCCAACCGTCTCCCACCAGCATCCTTCCAATCGTCCCCCACCAGCATTCTTCCAACCGTTCTTCCCACCCAGTTTCCATTCCCTTCCAACCGTCTCTCACCAGCATCCCCCTAGCACACTGAGATTCTCAATTCACCTCAATAAGTAACATCAGCAAGCGTTTAATCCGTCTCATTCCGCACCAATTCCAAGTCAATGATTCCCGACCAATTCTCAGCCCATGATTCTGGCAGGAACGGCAGCGCTGAGTGACGCGGAAGGAGGCAGTGGAAGACGCACCTGGACGGGGATGTTCCTTCTGTCTCTCCGTCCATCGGATGTATTAGCAAGACTGATAAGAAACGAAGAATAATTGCGCAGAAGACGACTGAAGGAAATGAGTCGGACGGAGGCAGAAAGAAGATTAGAAAGGAAGAATCTTGAAGCAGGTTCTCTGAGGAGTGTTGCTTTAATTCTGGGAAAGAGGGGGTCCTGATCCTTTAAAGTTAAGGGATACTGATACTTTAAGGTAAAGAGAACTTGATCCTTTAAAGTAAAGGGATCTTGATTCTTTAGAATAAATTATCTTGTTGCTTATTGTGAAGAGTCTCCTGGTGGAAATAGGGAACGTCTCGCCATCTTGTATCAGACAATAACAAATGATGGCTGGTTCCATACATAACTGTGGTCAAGATTACCAGGTCTGTTGCCACTGTTAGTTCCTTCTCTGTGTTACCATGCTATGCTGGGACCTGTCAGTACTTTATATCCATTCCAGCCCTAATAGTAAATAAGGAGACTGTTGTTGATATTGACTTTTAAAGTAATCCATATTAAGAGGCACGTTAAGTTCCCCCGTCTTCTAACATCATGTTTATTTATCTATCGTAATCTACCTTGTGAATAATTACTATCGTATTTGCTTTGTTTCGTAAGGTAGAGTCCAGGATCTTTCCTTAATTCATGGTATAATTTAACAAATCTTCGATGACAGTTGTGTAGCAGAGGTCTGAGACGAAGTAAATGCGATAGTAATTATGGGTAAGGTATACTATAGTGGAAAAATGGACGTGACTCTTAAATACAGCTTTATATAGCCAACCAGGTCAGTGATGTCATCTGTCCTGTAAAGCGGATATCGGTCAAACCTAGTTACAGTAATTTTTTTTTAACCAGCAGGCCGTATCCCACCGAGGCAGGGTGACCTAAAAAGAAAAACGAAAGTTTTTCTTCATAAAATTAGTAATTTTGTACCGGAGAAGGGGTTACTAGCCCCTTGCTCTCGGCATTTTCGTCGCCTCTTACGACACGCATGGCTTACGGAGGAGGAATTCTTTTCCAATTCCGCATGGACCGAGTTACAGCATTTACCTTACGAAAATCTGCAGTATATACGTGGAGACGAAGATACAGGGTGAAGCCCACGGATTCTTAAGAAATACACATCAAGCTGCAATAATTTGTTAGAAGCCGGACACCCATGACGTGGATATTGATGAGTAGAAACAACATTATTCACATCAACACTTAAAATAACTAGAGTGCAAGTAGCTGAGGCAAATCTCTGAATATACACAGAAAGGTAACTGTTAATCTCATCTCTCGACTACTTTAATTCGAGGGTGACCAGATACCAGGCTATTTTGCGTCATGTCTTAGTATTATTTTGGGTCATGTCTTAGTATTAATCATATAAATGCCAGCTTCATGAGACGTGTCGGTTATGTCACCATTATCATGATCTATAAGCTTCATAACAGACTCACTTATGGGGCTGTTTGAAGAGGAATGAGATAGATTTAATAATGGAGTGTTAGAGTAAAAGTTCGTGGATGTAGGAGGGTGGGTGCGGGAGGGAAGAAGAGCGACTGGTGGAATGATGACGTAAAGAGAGTAGTAAGCGAGAAAAAGTTAGCTCATGGGAGGTTTTTACAAAGTAGAAGTGATGTGAGGGAGGAGTATATGGAGAGTAGAAGACAGGTGAAGAGAGTGGTAAAAGAATGTAAAAGGAGAGAAAATGAGAGAATGGGTAAGATTCTGTCAGCAAATTTTGTTAAGAATAAGAAAATTATCCTTCATTACTTTATATGGTATAATGGTATACACTCACAGCTGCATCAATTAGGCGAATACACTCTGTAATTATATACATTCAACGTTGTCTTCATTCTAAAATGACTTCTAAATCAAGGCTGCAGTTAGCTCCCTTTTGTCAGTCTTACGTCAGCTGTGACCAGTTCACGAATCTGACTGAGTTTATTCCCGAGACTACGAACATGGGAGAGGAAGCTACACTTTTTTTCCTGTGTTGTAAACGATTTGGAAACCGACAAGTTGATTTGTTCAACGCTTGTTAAACCTGTAAACATTACCTACTTACACGAGTGGATACTTACACTGTGACTCTGCTCTTCTTGCTTCAACTCACCTGACTGCTGTATATAAGGCACTTCTCCGAGTACATGTTGCACTTTTTTCAAGAGTGGTGGACTGAACACATCGACTCCAGGCTGAGGGACTGATTACCTCCAACGCCTCCTCTTCTTCCACCGTTCTTCTCTGTATTACCTGGAGTTTACCTGGAGTTTACCTGGAGAGAGTTCCGGGGGTCAACGCCCCCGCGGCCCGGTCTGAGACCAGGCCTCCTGGTGGATCAGAGCCTGATCAACCAGGCTGTTGCTGCTGGCTGCACGCAAACCAACATACGAGCCACAGCCCGGCTGATCCGGAACTGACTTTAGGTGCTTGTCCAGTGCCAGCTTGAAGACTGCCAGGGGTCTGTTGGTAATCCCCCTTATGTGTGCTGGGAGGCAGTTGAACAGTCTCGGGCCCCTGACACTTATTGTATGGTCTCTTAACGTGCTAGTGACACCCCTGCTTTTCATTGGGGGGATGGTGCATCGTCTGCCAAGTCTTTTGCTTTCGTAGTGGGTGATTTTCGTGTGCAAGTTCGGTACTAGTCCCTCTAGGATTTTCCAGGTGTATATAATCATGTATCTCTCCCTCCTGCGTTCCAGGGAATACAGGTTTAGGAACCTCAAGCGCTCCCAATAATTGAGGTGTTTTATCTCCGTTATGCGCTCCGTGAAAGTTCTCTGTACATTTTCTAGGTCGGCAATTTCACCTGCCTTGAAAGGTGCTGTTAGTGTGCAGCAATATTCCAGCCTAGATAGAACAAGTGACCTGAAGAGTGTCATCATGGGCTTGGCCTCCCTAGTTTTGAAGGTTCTCATTATCCATCCAGCCACTGGCTGGCGAAACGTTTCCTCAATAAAGATACCTAAATGTTGCACATGTGTCCCGTTCTTCAACTTCTATCCCTGCTGGTGCAGCCGTCATTGAGACGAGCAATAACCCATCTGGCAGTACAGTCATACATAATCTCCAAGACAGTAACCAAGCCACTCTTACACATTCTTCCCGTCACAGTAAACAGCAAAACTGATACTCGTCCCATCTCATCACGTACATTCTTAATATATTCACCTGGTGGAAGTACTCGAGGGCATCTTGATCCTCGGGATGGTATGCAGAAGAGACCATAATGAAAATTCGTTGCTGAGAAAAGGCTTTTTGAAAGGTCTTTGAGGCGAAGTTCAATCCCTTGGTTGACTGTACTTCCCAGAGCAAGTTCTGTTTCCCAGAACTGATATTCCTTAGTACCAGGAGGCATAACCTTCCCCAAAAGTACAACTAAGTCAGGGGTATAATAACTTTCGTTTTCACATGCTGGCTCTTGCTTCGTGACGGAGTATACGCGAGCAGATGCAAGTGTGGTATCTTGCCTTGGAGCTCCGAGGGATGCCTCTTGCCTTGGAGCTCCGAGGGATACCTCTTGCCTTGGAGCTCCGAGGGATACCTCTTGCCTTGGAGCTCCGAGGGATACCTCTTGCCTTGGAGCTCCGAGGGATACCTCTTGCCTTGGAGCTCCGAGGGATACCTCTTGCAATCGTTCGGAGAGCAGGACACATAGTTGTTGGATTTCTTATAAAACAGGGGATCCAACCCGATCTCATAATCATTAATTGTGCTTCTCAGTATCTTTAATATTAATAATAATAATAATAATAATAATAATAATAATAATAATAATAATAATAATAATAATAATAATAATACCTTTATTTCTACAAGTACATGTGCAAGGTATACAGACCATAGCTGACATCAGTGACATACTACTATACAGAAACCTGCTTGTTATGCAGATTATTTCGGGAAATTAGGTCAGTTTGCACCAGGATGCGACCCACACCAGTCCACTAACACCCAGGATGCGACCCACACCAGTCCACTAACACCCAGGATTCGACCCACACCAGTCCACTAACACCCAGGATTCGACCCACACCAGTCCACTAACACCCAGGATTCGACCCACACCAGTCCACTAACACCCAGGATTCGACCCACACCAGTCCACTAACACCCAGGATTCGACCCACAACAGTCCTACACCCAGGATTTGACCCACACCAGTCCACTAACACCCAGGATTCGACACACCAGTCCACTAACACCCAGGATTTCGACCCACACAGTCCACTAACACAAGGATGCGACCCACAAACCAGTCACTAACACCCAGGATTCGACCCACACCAGTCCACTAACACCCAGGATTCGACCCACACCAGTCCACTAACACCCAGGATTCGACCCACACCAGTCCACTAACACCCAGGTACCCATCATACTGAAGTGTGACACACATCTATCTTATCACATCCACAAATGGAACACTGCTGCCGACGATAGAATAAGTCTGACGTGGGTTCTAAGACTGTTCTGGTCGACGTGTTTCCCGTGACTTCTAAACAGAATTAACCTACGTCAACGGAGTACATAGAAGAGGCTGCTGGGTCCCCTCCTGTTTGTTCTGCAACCTGAATCATTGCTGGCAAACATGACCCAGGTTATTACAGCAGCTACACGTAAGTTCTGAAGGAGCTGGTTCTGAAGTATTTCCTGTGGTTGTTTTCATGGCTTTACCTGGCCAGTCATCATCGTCAGATAACAGTCACATTAGCGCCACCTGCTAGGACCATTATACACCGTAACTAGCACGGCTAAGTCTTGCCTGTGGTTTCCGTGGTTGAAAGACCGACGCTGAATATTATATTATCTCATGGGGTATCGGTCACCTTACTAACCTCCCAGACTGACATCTCATGGGGTATCAGTCACCTTACTAGCCTCCCAGATTGACATCTCATGAGGTATCAGTCACCTTACTAACCTCCCAGACTGACATCTCATGGGGTATCAGTCACCTTACTAACCTCCCAGACTGACATCTCATGGGGCATTAGTCACCTTACTAACCTCCCAGACTGACATCTCATGGGGTATCAGTCACCTTACTAGCCTCCCAGATTGACATCTCATGAGGTATCAGTCACCTTACTAACCTCCCAGACTGACATCTCATGGGGTATCAGTCACCTTACTAACCTCCCAGACTGACATCTCATGGGGCATTAGTCACCTTACTAACCTCCCAGACTGACATCTCATGGGGTATCAGTCACCTTACTAACCTCCCAGACTGACATCTCATGGGGTATCAGTCACCTTACTAACCTCCCAGACTGACATCTCATGGGGTATCAGTCACCTTACTAACCTCCCAGACTGACATCTCATGGGGTATCAGTCACCTTACTAACCTCCCAGACTGACATCTCATGGGGTATCAGTCACCTTACTAACCTCCCAGATTGACATCTCATGAGGTATCAGTCACCTTACTAACCTTCCAGACTGACATCTCATGGGGTATCAGTCACCTTACTTATCTTCCAGACTGATATCTCATGGGGTATCAGTCACCTTACTAGCCTCCCAGATTGACATCTCATGAGGTATCAGTCACCTTACTAACCTTCCAGACTGACATCTCATGAGGTATCAGTCACCTTACTAACCTTCCAGACTGACATCTGATGGGGTATCAGCCACCTTACTAACCTTCTAGACTGACATCTCATGGGGTATCAGTCACCTTACTAGCCTCCCAGATTGACATCTCATGAGGTATCAGTCACCTTACTAACCTCCCAGACTGACATCTCGTGAGGTATCAGTCACCTTACTAACCTTCCAGACTGATATCTCATGGGGTATCAGTCACCTCACTAACCTCCCAGACTGACATCTCATGGGGTATCAGTCACCTTACTAGCCTCCCAGACTGACATCTCATGAGGTATCAGTCACTTTACTAACCTCCCAGACTGACATCTCATGGGGTATCAGTCACCTTACTAACCTCTCAGACTGACATCTCATGGGGTATCAGTCACCTTACTAACCTCCCAGAGTGACATCTCATGGGGTATCAGTCACCTTACTAACCTCCCAGACTGACATCTGATGGGGTATCAGTCACCTTACTAACCTCCCAGACTGACATCTGATGGGGTATCAGTCACCTTACTAACCTCCCAGACTGACATCTCATGGGGTATCAGTCACCTTACTAACCTCCCAGACTGACATCTCATGGGGCATCAGTCACCTTACTAACCTCCCAGACTGACATCTCATGGGGTATCAGTCACCTCACTAACCTCCCAGACTGACATCTCATGGGGTATCAGTCACCTTACTAGCCTCCCAGACTGACATCTCATGAGGTATCAGTCACTTTACTAACCTCCCAGACTGACATCTCATGGGGTATCAGTCACCTTACTAACCTCCCAGAGTGACATCTCATGGGGTATCAGTCACCTTACTAACCTCCCAGACTGACATCTCATGGGGTATCAGTCACCTTACTAACCTCCCAGACTGACATCTCATGGGGTATCAGTCACCTTACTAACCTCCCAGACTGACATCTCAGGGGGTATCAGTCACCTTACTAACTTCTTCAGATTTTGACTACTTCATGGGGTATCAGTCACCTTACTAACCTCCCAGAGTGACATCTCATGGGGTATCAGTCACCTTACTAACCTCCCAGACTGACATCTGATGGGGTATCAGTCACCTTACTAACCTCCCAGACTGACATCTCATGGGGTATCAGTCACCTTACTAACCTCCCAGACTGACATCTCAGGGGGTATCAGTCACCTTACTAGCCTCCCAGACTGACATCTCATGGGGTATCAGTCACCTTACTAACCTCCCAGACTGACATCTCATGGGGCATCAGTCACCTTACTAACCTCCCAGACTGACATCTCATGGGGTATCAGTCACCTTACTAACCTCCCAGACTGACATCTCATGGGGCATCAGTCACCTTACTAACCTTCCAGACTGACATTTCTGTAGCTCCTCTGTAGTGTTTGTACTCTTCAGGTCACGTGTTCTATCTAGGCTGGAATATTGCTGCACGCTAACACCACCTTTCAAGGCAGGTGAAATTGCTGACCTAGAAAATGTACAGAGAACCTTCACGGCGCGCATAACGGAGATAAAACACCTCAATTACTGGGAGCGCTTGAGGTTCCTAAACCTGTATTCCCTGGAACGCAGGAGGGAGAGATACATGATTATATACACCTGGAAAATCCTAGAGGGACTAGTACCGAACTTGCACACGAAAATCACTCACTACGAAAGCAAAAGACTTGGCAGACGATGCAACATCCCCCAATGAAAAGCAGGGGTGTCACTAGCACGTTAAGAGACCATACAATAAGTGTCAGGGGCCCGAGACTGTTCAACTGCCTCCCAGCACACATAAGGGGGATTACCAACAGACCCCTGGCAGTCTTCAAGCTGGCACTGGACAAGCACCTAAAGTCAGTTCCTGATCAGCCGGGCTGTGGCTCGTACGTTGGTTTCCGTGCAGCCAGCAGTAACAGCCTGGTTGATCAGGCTCTGATCCACCAGGAGGCCTGGTCACAGACCGGGCCACGGGGGCGTTGACCCCCGGAACTCTCTCCAGGTAAACTCCAGGTAGTGACTGTCCTCTCTCAGTGATGTTTTGGCTAAGTCAAAGCAGCTTCCATGTCTTCCAAAAAATAAAAAATAAAAAAATCTCAGAAAGTAGTTCTTGCTAAACTTAATAAGGACGAAAACTGCTGCAATTTCCCTTTTGAATCTCATCTGTCATTCTTCGTTCGTATCATTCACTCGCCTGTTCACATTCACGTATCATCCACCACCGTCATTCATTCCCTTTCATGTCAGAGTTGGTCTCACTGCCACTGTTTGTTAGTAAACACCCGCTGGTCAGCTGGCAGTGCTGGCTGTTCTTTGACCAACAGCTGCACATCCAGCAGGGGGTCGAATTGCAGTTGAATTGACTCTTGTGTTGCCTCTGCTAGGCGGAGTTGACTGATTTTACCAGAACTTCGTCTGTCTACCACCGGTGTCTTGCTCGGTTTCCATAGCGAACCCAAGTTAAACCAGAGTGTTTGTCTTCGTAAATTACCCCGAGGGAGACTCAGCCTCCTCACCTGCTAGAGTTAAACCACCTGAGTTCGTTCCTCTTCCTTGTAGGTTTAACTTTTGCTAAATTCTAAAATAAACGATCGTTCAACACTTGTACTTTGATTCCAGAATTTTTGGCTCTTATAATTAATAGCTGTCTTGCATCCACAGGTTCGTTTATGTTATTATATCTTATGGGCACAAAATATTCCTCTAGATTCTCATCCTGCTAGTTTCTCTAGTTTGACGTGCTGCTAGTTGTTCTAGTTTAACATGCTGCTAGTTGTTCTAGTTTAACATGCTGCTAGTTGTTCTAGTTTAACATGCTGCTAGTTGTTCTAGTTTAACATGCTGCTAGTTGTTCTAGTTTAACATGCTGCTAGTTGTTCTAGTTTAACATGCTGCTAGTTGTTCTAGTTTAACATGTTGCTGGATGTTCTAGTTTAACATGCTGCTAGTTGTTCTAGTTTAACATGCTGCTAGTTGTTCTAGTTTAACATGCTGCTAGTTGTTCTAGTTTAACATGCTGCTAGTTTCTCTAGTTTAACATGCTGCTAGTTGTCCTAGTTTAACATGCTGCTAGTTACTCTAGTTTAACATGTTGCTAGTTGTTCTAGTTTAACATGCTGCTAGTTGTTCTAGTTTAACATGCTGCTAGTTTCTCTAGTTAAACATGCTGCTGGTTGTTCTAGTTTAACATGCTGCTAGATGTTCTAGTTTAAATGCTGCTAGTTGTTCTAGTTTAACATGCTGCTAGTTGTTCTAGTTTAACATGCTGCTAGTTGTTCTAGTTTAACATGCTGCTAGTTGTTCTAGTTTAACATGCTGCTAGTTGTTCTAGTTTAACATGCTGCTAGTTGTTCTAGTTTAACATGCTGCTAGTTGTTCTAGTTTAATATGCTGCTAGTTGTTCTAGTTTAACATACTGCTAGTTGTTCTAGTTTAACATGCTGCTAGTTGTTCTAGTTTAACATGCTGCTAGTTGTTCTAGTTTAACATGCTGCTAGTTGTTCTAGTTTAACATGCTGCTAGTTGTTCTAGTTTAACATGCTGCTAGTTGTCTAGTTTAACATGCTGCTAGTTGTTCTAGTTTAACATGCTGCTAGTTTTCTAGTTTAACATGCTGCTAGTTGTTCTAGTTTAACATGCTGCTAGTTGTTCTAGTTTAACATGCTGCTAGTTTCTCTAGTTTAACATGCTGCTAGTTGTTCTAGTTTAACATGCTGCTAGTTGTTCTAGTTTAACATGCTGCTAGTTGTTCTAGTTTAACATGCTGCTAGTTGTTCTAGTTTAACATGCTGCTAGTTTCTCTAGTTAAACATGCTGCTGGTTGTTCTAGTTTAACATGCTGCTAGTTGTTCAAGTTTAACATGCTGCTAGTTGTTCTAGTTTAACATGCTGCTAGTTTCTCTAGTTAAACATGCTGCTGGTTGTTCAAGTTTAACATGTTGCTAGTTGTTCAAGTTTAACATGCTGCTAGTTGTTCTAGTTTAACATGCTGCTAGTTGTTCTAGTTTAACATGCTGCTAGTTGTTCTAGTTTAACATGATGCTAGTTGTTCTAGTTTAACATGCTGCTAGTTGTTCTAGTTTAACATGCTGCTAGTTGTTCTAGTTTAACATGCTGCTAGATGTTCTAGTTTAACATGCTGCTAGTTTCTCTAGTTAAACATGCTGCTAGTTGTTCTAGTTTAACATGCTGCTAGATGTTCTAGTTTAACATGCTGCTAGTTTCTCTAGTTAAACATGCTGCTAGTTGTTCTAGTTTAACATGCTGCTAGTTGTTCTAGTTTAACATGCTGCTAGTTTCTCTAGTTAAACATGCTGCTAGTTGTTCTAGTTTAACATGCTGCTAGTTGTTCTAGTTTAACATGCTGCTAGATGTTCTAGTTTAACATGCTGCTAGTTTCTCTAGTTAAACATGCTGCTGGTTGTTCTAGTTTAACATGCTGCTAGTTGTTCTAGTTTAACATTTTGCTAGTTTCTCTAGTTAAACATGCTGCTAGTTGTTCTAGTTTAACATGCTGCTAGTTGTTCTAGTTTAACATGCTGCTAGTTTCTCTAGTTAAACATGCAGCTGGTTGTTCTAGTTTAACATGCTGCTAGTTGTTCTAGTTTAACATGCTGCTAGTTGTTCTAGTTTAACATGCTGCTAGTTGTTCTAGTTTAACATGCTGCTAGTTGTTCTAGTTTAACATGCTGCTAGTTGTTCTAGTTTAACATCCTGCTAGTTGCTCTAGTTTAACATGCTGCTAGTTGTTCTAGTTTAACATGCTGCTAGTTTCTCTAGTTAAACATGCTGCTGGTTGTTCTAGTTTAACATGCTGCTAGTTGTTCTAGTTTAACATGCTGCTAGTTTCTCTAGTTAAACATGCTGCTGGTTGTTCTAGTTTAACATGCTGCTAGTTGTTCTAGTTTAACATGCTGCTAGTTGTTCTAGTTTAACATGCTGCTAGTTTCTCTAGTTAAACATGCTGCTGGTTGTTCTAGTTTAACATGCTGCTAGTTGTTCTAGTTTAACATGCTGCTAGTTGTTCTAGTTTAACATGCTGCTAGTTTCTCTAGTTAAACATGCTGCTGGTTGTTCTAGTTTAACATCCTGCTAGTTGCTCTAGTTTAACATGCTGCTAGTTGTTCTAGTTTAACATGCTGCTGGATGAACAATAGATTAATGGATGAACAATAGATTTAAACATTTCATTGGTCAAAAGAGAGGCATATATAGGCGTATCAAAAGAGGGGATGGGCATGTTAAGAAATCAATATATTCAATTAAAGAGAGAAATAAAGAAAGGAATAAGAAAAGCAAAAAGGAATTATGAGGCTAAGGTCGCAAGGGATTCAAAGACTAACCCAAAAGGGTTCTTTCAGGTATACAGAAGTAAGATTAGGTACAAGACTGGCCAACTTACGAGTAACTCTGGTCAGGTCACTGACAGTGATAAGGATATGTGTGAAATTCTCAATACCTACTTCCTCTCAGTTTTCACCCAGGAAAATACTAGCGATATTCCTGAAATAATAGATTATGTAGAACAGGATAATAAACTATGTACGATTGCAGTAACTAGTGACATGGTCCTCAGACAAATAGAGAAACTAATACCTAACAAATCCCCAGGTCCTGATGAACTGTTTGCAAGGGTGTTAAAGGAATGTAAAGAGGAACTTAGCATACCTTTGGCTAATCTTTTTAATATATCACTACAAACTGGCATAGTGACTGATAAGTGGAAAATGGCAAATGTAATACCTATTTACAAGGCAGGTGACAGGTCCTTAGCTTCGAACGTACCTCCATAGAGGGAAAATTTATGGAATCAATAATTGCCGAAGCAATTCGTAGCCATCTTGACAGGCACAGATTGATTAATGAATCTCAACACGGTTTTACAAAGGGGCGTTCCTGTCTTACGAATTTACTAACTTTTTTCACTAAGGTGTTTGAGGAGGTAGATCATGGCAATGAATATGATATTGTGTATATGGACTTCAGTAAGGCTTTCGATAGAGTTCCACACCAGAGGCTATTGAGGAAACTTAAGGCACACGGAATAGGAGAAGAAATTTTTCCTGAGTAGAGGCATAGCTGACAAATAGGCAGCAGAGAGTTTGCATAAATGGGGAGAAATCAGAATGGGGACACGTCACAAACGGTGTTCCACAGGAGTCAGTGTTCGGCCCGTTGTTGTTCACAATCTACATAAACGACATAGATGAGGGAATAAATAGCGACATAAGCAAATTTGTTGATGACACCAAAATAGGCCGTCCAATTCATTCTAATGAGGACACTAGAGCACTTCAGGATGATTTGAATAGACTGATGCAATGGTCGGAGAAGTGGCAGATGCAGTTTAATATTGACAAATGCAAAGTTCTAAATGTTGGACAGGACAATAACCATGCCACATATAAACTAAATAATGTAGATCTTAATACTACTGATTGCGAAAAGGATTTAGGAGTTCTGGTTAGCAGTAACCTAAAACCAAGACAACAGTGCATTAGTGTTCGCAATAAAGCTAACAGAATTCTTGGTTTAATATCAAGAAGTATAAATAATAGAAGTCCTCAGGCTGCTCTTCAACACTGGTTACTACCTTCCAGTGTTTCACACAACACTCCGGTTACTACCTTCCAGTGTTTCACACAACACTATACTTACTACCTTCCAGTGCTCCACACAACACTCCGGTTACTACCTTCCAGTGTTCCACACAACAATCTATTACTACCTTCCAGTGCTCCACACAACACTCTGGTTACTACCTTCCAGTGTTCCACACAACAATCTATTACTACCTTCCAGTGTTCCACACAGCACTCTGGTTACTACCTTCCAGTGTTCCACACAACAATCTATTACTACCTTCCAGTGCTCCACACAACACTCTGGTTACTACCTTCCAGTGTTCCACACAACAATCTATTACTACCTTCCAGTGCTCCACACAACACTCTGGTTACTGACTTCCAGTGTTCCATACAACACTCTGGTTACTACCTTCCATTTTTGCACACAGCACTCTGGTTACTACCTTCCAGTGTTCCACACAGCACTCTGGTTACTACCTTCCAGTGTTCCACACAACACTCTGGTTACTACCTTCCAGTGTTCCACACAACACTCTGGTTACTACCTTCCAGGGTTCCACACAACACTCTGGTTACTACCTTCCAGTGTTCCACACAACACTCTGGTTACTACCTTCCAGGGTTCCACACAGCACTCTGGTTACTACCTTCCAGTGTTCCACACACCACTCTGGTTGCTACCTTCCAGTGTTCCACACAGTACTCTGATTACTACCTTCCAGTGTTCCACACAACACTCTGGTTACTACCTTCCAGTGTTCCACACAGCACTCTGGTTACTACCTTCCAGTGTTCCACACAGCACTCTGGTTACTACTTTCCAGTGTTCCACACAACACTCTGGTTACTACCTTCCAGTGTTCCACACAACACTCTGGTTACTACCTTCCAGTGTTCCACACAACACTCTGGTTACTACCTTCCAGTGTTCCACACAGCACTCTGGTTACTACCTTCCAGTGTTCCACACAGCACTCTGGTTACTACCTTCCAGTGTTCCACACAGCACTCTGGTTGCTACCTTCCAGTGTTCCACACAGCACTCTGGTTACTACCTTCCAGTGTTCCACACAGCACTCTGGTTACTACCTTCCAGTGTTCCACACAGCACTCTGGGTACTACTTTCCAGTGTTCCACACAGCACTCTGGTTGCTACCTTCCAGTGTTCCACACAGCACTCTGGTTACTACCTTCCAGTGTTCCACACAGCACTCTGGTTACTACCTTCCAGTGTTCCACACAGCACTCAGGTTACTACCTTCCAGTGTTCCACACAGCACTCTGGTTACTACCTTCCAGTATTCCACACAGCACTCTGGTTGCTACCTTCCAGTTTTCCACACGCACTTGGTTACTACCTTCCAGTGTTCCACACAGCACTCTGGTTACTACCTTCCAGTGTTCCACACAGCATCTGGTTAACTACCTTCCAGTTTTCCCACAAAAGCCTCAGGTTACTACCTTCCAGTGTTCCACACAACACTCTGCTTACTCCCTTCCATTTGTTCCACACAGCACTCTGGTTACTTACCTTCCAGTGTTCCACACAACACTCTGGTTACTACCTTAAAGGGTTTTCCCACACAACACTCGGGTTACTACCTTCAGGTTCCACACAACACTCTGGTTCTACCTTCCAGTGTTCCACACAGCACTCTGGTTACTACCTTCCAGTGTTCCACACAACACTCTGGTTACTTCCTTCAAGTGTTCCACACAACACTCTGGTTACTACCTTCCAGTGTTCCACACAGCACTCTGGTTACTACCTTCCAGTGTTCCACACAACACTCTGGTTACACTCTATTTCAAGGCTCCGAGAACACTTTTGTTGACAAATAAATATATTCGACAGTGGGAGACTTAATTAATTATAACCTTAATGTTTTAAGGGGTGGAGGGGTAACCAGAGGAAGGCTTCCGTCAGATGACCAGAAGCTCCAATTGAGGGTCTTCGATAAATTATTTGGATCAGTGTCAGGAAATATTTGTCCTGTTGCCTGATTTAACTAACCTAACCTAACCTAACCTAACCTAACCTAACCTAACCTAACCTGACTTACCTGACCTAACCTAACCTAACCTAACCTAACCTAACCTAACCTAGCCTAACCCAACCTAACCTAACCTAACCTAACCTGACTTACCTGACCTAACCAAACCTAACCTAACCTAACCTAACCTGACTTACCTGACCTAACCTAACCTAACTAACCTAACCCAACCTAAACCTAACCTAACCTAACCTAACCTAACCGAACCTAACCTAAACCCAACCTAACCTAACCTAACCTAAACCCAACCTGAATTACCCGACTTTAACCCAAACCCCAACCCAAATAACCCAACCCAAAACCCAACCTAACCCCCAAACCCAACCCAACCCAAACCCAAACCCGAAATTTTCCTGAACCCAACCCAACCCAACCTAAAACCCAACCTAAACCCAGCTTTAACCTAACGAATAACCTAACCTAACCCAACCTAATTTAAACCAAATGCCTAACTTAACCCCAATAAACCCAAACCGCTGGGCCCAAACCCAACCTAAATAGCCCAACCTAAAATAGCCTTTAAACCCAAACCCGATAAACCCAACCTACCCCAACTAGCCCAAACCCAACCCAAAATAAACCCAAAACCTTTGCCCAACCTAACCCAAAACCTTAAAATAACCTAACCTAACCCAAAATAGCCCAACCCAAACCCAAAAAATAACCAAAATTTAAACCCAAAATAACCCAATTTCCCAAAACCCAAAACCCAACCCTAACCCCCACCCCAAAATCTAGCCCAACCTAAAACCAAACCCGATTACCTAACCCCCAACCTTTAAATAACCCAAAACCCAAACCCAACCCAGCCCCAACCTAACCCAACTTAACCCAGCCTAACCTTAAAAAAAACCTAACCCCAAATAAATCTGACCCTTTCCCAACCAAACCCAACCCAACCTAGCCCAGCCCAACCTAAACCCAACCCAACCTAAACCCAACCCATCCCCCTAAAAACCCAACCCATCCTAAAAAAAAAACCAAAAACCCAACCAAAACCAACCTAACCCCAACCTAAAAATAAAACCCAACCCCAGCCTAACCCAACCTAACCCCAACCCAACCTTCCCCAAAACCTAACTTAAACCCAACCTAACCCAGCCCAACCTAACCTAACCTAACCTAACCCACCCCAACCCAACCTTTTCCTAACCAGCCTATCCTAACCCCGCCTAACCTAAAATTTAAACCCAACCCAAACCTAACCCAATTAAAACCTTTGCCCTTCCCAATCTTTGTAACCCAAACCTAAACCCAGCCTAAACCTAACCTAACCTAACCTAACTTAACCTAATTAACCCAGCCCATCCCAACCCAACCCCCAATTAAAACCCGTAACCTAACCAACCTTTAACCTAGCTATCCCAAACTAGGGCCCAAACCAACCTAACCAAAAATAGCCAAACCCTTTTCCTAACCTAACCAACCTAACCTAACCCAAACCTAAACCCAACCTAACCTAACTAAACCTACCTTTAAAAACCTTTTAACCCAACCCAACCCACTTTAACCTAACCTAACCTAATTTAAACCCAACCCAACCCAAAACCCAACCAAAATTAATAGCCTTTTCCCAATTTTAGCCTAACCTAAAACCAAACCCCAACCCCAAATAGCCCCTCCTAACCTAACCTAGCCTAACCTAAAACCCAACTAGTAACCTAAACCCAAACCCAGGGTTCCCCAACCCAAACCCAACCCCAACCTAACCTAACCCAACCTAACCCAACCCCAACCCAATAACATACTTTAACCCAACCTAACCCAACCTTTAAAATTAAAATAAAACCCAACCCAACCTAACCTTTAAACCCAACCCAACCCCATAGTAGGTAACCTTTTAAATTTAAACCTTTTAAACCCAACCCAAGTAGCCCAAAAACCCAACCTAACCTACCTAAACCCCAACCCAACCTAACCCCCTTTAACCCAAAACCTTTAAACCCAACCTAACCAAAAAAAATAACCCAACCTGACCCAAACCCAGGGTAACCCAGCCCAACCCAACCCAAAAAATAGCCCAACCAAAAATTTAAATAATAACCAAACCCAACCTAACCCCAGGGCCATCCTAACCCACCCAACCCCAACCTAACAACTAACCTAACCCACTAAAAATAACTTAACCTTTAAAAAAACCTAAACTAGCCTATCCTAACCCAACCCAAATAAATAAACCCAGCCTAACCAACCTTTAAATAGCCTTTTTAAATAAACCCAACCTATCCCAAAAAAACCCAACCTAGCCTAAAACCAAAAACCCAACCTAACCTTACTAACCTTCCCAACCCAACCCAGTTTCCTAACCTTAAATAGCCCAGCCCAAAATAAACCCATCCTAACATAAACCCAAAAGCCCCAACCAAAACCCAACCCCAGCCTAACCAACCCAACCCAAAACCAAAACCCAAACCCAACCCAATAACCCAACCCAAACCCAACCTAACCCAAACCCAAACTAGCCCATCCCAACCAAAACCCAACCCCAACCCAAAAACCCAAAACCCACCCAACCCAACCAAAACCCAGCCTAAGCTAAAAACCAAACCAAGATTAAACCCAACCTCCAACCCAATAAACCTTTGTAACCTAAATAACCAAACCCAAAACCTCAAACCCCCAAAATAAACCCCCAATAACCGAACCCAACCCCAAATTTAAACCTAACCCCAAACCCAAACCCCAAAAAAACCTAACCCTTTTTCCCAAAACCCAACCCAAACCCAAAACCAACCCAAACCAGCCCAACCCCAAAATAACCCAACCCAACCAACCCAACCCCAACCCAAAACGTAACCCAAAAGTAAATAAAAGTAACCCAACCTAACCCAACCCAAGTAACATAACCAACCTAACCCAACCTAATACCCCAAACCCAACCCTAAAACCCAACCCCAACCCAAACCCTAAAACCCAACCCCAAAACCTACATAACCTCCTAATTAACCCAACCAAAACCCTTTAAACCCCATAAACCCAACCCCAATAACCTTAAAACCCACCCTAATTAAACCCAAGTAACCCAAGTAACCTAACTAACCTAACCCAACCTAACCCCCTAACCTAACCCGCCTAAAAAAACCCAACCCAACCCAACCCAGCCCAACCCCGCCTAAATAATACTTAAAAAAACCTAACCCAAATAACCAAAACCCAGGCCCAACCTAACCCCTAAACCCAACCCAAAACCCAACCCAACCCCTAAAAAAAACCCAAAAAAATTTAATTTAAAAAAACCCAACCCAACCTAAACCTAACCTAACCTCCTTTTCAAACCTCCTTAAACCCAAACCCAAACCCAACCCAACCCAACCTAACTTCCTAACCTAATACTAACTAACCCAACCCAACCAACCAAATACAACCCAAACCCAACCTAAACCAAACCCAACCTAACCCAAACCCATTAAAAAACCTTAAATAAACCCAACCAAACCCAACTTAACCTAATTTAAACCTAACCAACCCAACCTAACCTAACCCAACCCCCCCCCTAACTAAAACCAAACCTAACCCAACCCCAAAACCCAACCCAAACCCAACTTTTTAAACCCAACCCAACCAAACCCAAAACCCAACCTAACTTAAAATAACCCCAACCCAGCCCAACCCAACCCCCCCTAATTTAAACCCAACCTAACCTTTAAATTAAACCCAACCCAACCCAAATTTAACCCAACTTACCCCAAAACCCAACCCCCCTACCTAACCAAAACCCAAATAACCTAAAACCCAACCCAACCTAATTAACCTAAATAACTAAAAATAGCCTTTTTCCCAACCCAAAACCAAACCCAACCCCAACCCAGCCCAAAACCCAAACCAAATAGCCTAAACCCCCAATAACCCATTTTAAATAACCCAACCCAGCCCCTTAACCAACCTTTAAATAACCCTTTTAACCCAAACCCAACCTAACCTAACCCAGCCCAACCCAAACCCAAAACCCAGCCCAGCCCAACCTAACCCAACCTAACATAACCTAACTTTGCCTAACCTAACCTAACCTAGCCTAAACCAAAACCCAACCAAAAACCCAACCTAACCTAACCTAAAATAAGAAATAAACCCAACCCAACCCAACCAAAAATAGCCTTCCCAAAACCCAACCCAATAACCAAACCCAAACCCCGCCCAACCCAAACCCCAACTAGCCCAAGCAAACCCAACCCAAAAATAGCTAACCTAAAACCCAGCCCAACCCAATAACCCTAACCCCAACCCAACCAAAATAACCTAACCTCCTAACCTAAACTAAACCCAAGAACCCAATAAAAAAAAACCAATAACCCAAACCCCAAAATAACCCACCAAAAACCAAACCCAACCAAAACCTTTAAAAAACCTAGCCCAACCCAAACCCAACCTTAAACCCAACCCAAACCCAACCAACCCCAAAGTAAACCCAAAAGAAAACCCAACGTAAACCCCCCAACCTAACCTAACCCAACGTAACATAACCTAACCCTAAACCCAAATAAACCCCAAAACCCAACCTAAAAAACCCCCAACCTAACCTTTAAAACCCAAATTAAAATAAACCAACCTTAAACCCAAAAACTAAAAATAACCCCAAACCCCCAAATAACCTTTAAACCCAACCCAACTAACCCAAACCTAACCCCTAACCTAAAAATAACCTAACCCTAATAACTAAGTAACCCCAAAATAACCTTAAACCCAACCTAACCAAAAACCCAAAAATAACCCAAACCCAACCTAGGCCCAACCCAAACCCAACCTAAAACCCAAAACCCAGCCTAAAACCCAGCCAAATAACCCCAACCTAACCTCCCAAATAACCTAACCTAAACCCAAACCCCAAACCTAACCTAAACCCAACCCAACGTAATTAAGAAAACCCAACCTTTAAAAGCCCAACCCAACCTAACCTAACTTAAACCCAACTTAACCCAACCCAACCCAACCTTCCCTAACCCAATTAACCCAAACCCAACCTAACTAAAATAACCTAACCTAACCCAAAACCCAACTTAAAACCCAACCAAACCCAACCCTTTCCCAACCTAACCTTAAACCTAAATTTAAACCCAACCCAACCCCAACCAAAACCCAACCCAACCCAACTTTAACCCAACCCAACCTAACCTAACTAACCCAAAACCCAAACCCAACCCAACCTAACTTAACCCTAAACCCAACCTTTAAAAACCCCAAACCTAACTTAAACCCAAACCCAACCTAACCCAAACCTAACCCAACTTAAATAACCTAACCCAGCCCAATAAAACCCAAACCCCCAAAAAAACCAACCCAAACCCCAAATTAACCTAACCTAACTTTAACCCAACCCAACTTAACCTAACCTAACCTAACCTAACCTAACCTAACTTAACCTAACCTAACCTAACCTAACCTAACCTAACTTAACCTAACCTAACCTAACCTAACCTAACCTAACCTAACCTAACCTAACCTAACCTACCTCAGTTAACTAGGATTACCTCTAACATCACTCAAAATATCTGTAATAATTCCATCTCAACTCATCCATTTTGATAATTATTATTAAAGAAAACGGAATTATAAATCAAATTAGTTGAATTAGCAAATCTGACAATAAAGTTAAAACTTGTGATTTTGGCTTCAATAGCAACGCTCTTCTTGCCGAATAAGGCAAGGAAAAATTTGTGTATGCAATAATTTCGCAAAAATCATTCTGAACTTAACGAAAAAAATATATTTCAGTGTGTTTGTTTTTTATTTGATTATTGTAAACTTATCTAAAATATATTTAGTTGAATTAGGCTAAATTAAATTGTTCTTGTTATAATAAGGTTAGGTAAGTTTCCTAAGATTCTTTTGGTACAAAATTATTAATATTTACATTAACATAAATTGAAAATATATATATTTAAACGTATAAGAGAAATTTTTAGAAAAGTCGTTGTTTTAAATGATTTTTAATAATTGAAAATTTTTACCTGTTCCGCACGACATGTATATATATATATATATTATATATATATATATTATATATATATATTATATATATATATATATAAAATATATATATATATATATATATATATATGTCGTGCCGAATATGTAAAACTGGTCAATTAGCAAGAATTCATTTAAAATTAAGTTCTTTCTAAAAATTTCTCTTATATTTTTAAAGATATATTTTTTTCATTTATGTTAATGTGAAAATTTATAATTTTGCACCAAAAGAATCTTAGAAAACTTACCTAACCTTATTATAACAAGAATAATTTATTTTAGCCTAACCCAACTAAATATATTTTAGATTTGTTTACAATAATTTAATACTAAACAAACACAGTGAAATATATTTTTTTCGTTAGGTTCAGAATGATTTTGGCGAAATTATTGCATACACAAATTTTCACTTGTCCTATATGGCAAGATGAACGTTGCTATTTAAGCCAAGATCGCAAGTTCTGCCTATTCGGCACGACATATATATATATATATGTGAAGACTTACTCAGCCGTGTAACAACTTCAGTCAGTATTACCAAGGCTGGCTCCTCCTCAGGAAAATTAATGAATAGTGAAAGAAATAATAATTTACAAAAGGTAAACACTTTATTATTTATTAATGCGAAGATAAACCAGTGAAACACGAAGGTGTATCCTATTTGAAAGAAAAATGAAAAATTAAATGAAAAAATAACATTTGAGTTCAACGCTAATATGTACAGTTATACTGGGGTGTCTGGTGGAGGTTGACACCGTGTCATGCAGGGGGGTAATGATTTGGGGAATATGGGGGTAAGCGGAGTGAGTTAGTAGGCAGGGGAGAGGCAGGCGAGGTGGTAGGAGAGATGATTAGCGGAGATAGGTAGGTAGGTAATGTGAGGTCACTGGTGACTACACCTTCACCTCTCATTACTCTACCCACCACTCCACACTACTCACCCTCTCACTACTTTAACTAAACATAAATAAATGGAGAAAATAACGGGGACAGTGAATATTACTATTCTACTCAAACACAGTTTATTATTAAGTCTTTGTACAATAATATATTTGGGAACAGGAGAACATCATTGTGGTTTAGATAAATGGGATGGTATGTATAAGCAGTGAGACAGGGAACACAATCAACTTGACGAGAATAAATATAACTTACAATATAGTACAGAGGACAGTTCACTACAGGAACTAAGCCACAGGTCCCAAGACCTACACAGCACGAGTACTGCGCCAAGCCAGTACTCTGCCCAATGCCTCCAACAGTCTCCTCCAGAGACTTCAGCAGCCTTCTCCCGAGCCCTACACCCCAGCAGCAGCTCCGCTCGAAGTCTCTGCTCAGAAGCTCTGCACCCCAGCAGCAGCTCCGCTCGAAGTCTCTGCTCAGGAGCTCTGCACCCCAGTAGCAGCTCCGCTCGAATCTCTGCTCAGGAGCTCTGCACCCCAGCAGCAACTCCGCTCGAATCTGCTCTGCTCAGCTGTTCCTTGGGCTTATATCGTGGTCCAAGCACCCCCCACAACCACGTGCACGACCTGACGCCTAGGTCTGACGCCGTCAAGAACAAAAGAACTCAGACATGGGCGTGTCTACAGACGTTTGCCAAGGCAAGGTGTGACCATATAATTGGTTAAATTAGGTCTCCCCAGAGACCTCACAAGCCCAGCTGAACTACATCACATCCCCCTTTCTCCCCCTGCTTAAAATATCTGAGAACTAGCACAATTTGTCCTACGTTATTAGACTATTTTAATCCTAACCCCTTAATTCTATTACAATACAAAGACAAAATTATACATAATACAAAATTATTCAACTACGTATATTTCCCTCAACCTTCTCATCTACCACAAGGCAGCGTAATCAGTACACCTGGCAGTTGACCAGCATAATAGTTGCTCTCTGGTGCAAAGCCTCCTTACCCGTCATTTCTCCTTAAACCTAAATATCAGGCTCCAGTGCCTTCCCTACTTCTACTAGAAATGCACTAGCCAATGCTAGTCACCCTCGCACGTTAACCATTGGGCCAAACCTCTCTAGGCTTCTATGATGTGGAAAACTGCTTCAACGGGTTGCATTCTTTCAAGTAACTGCAACTGGACCACTTCACGACCACCAAGGTCGCATTTTCAGCACACTTAACATGCACACTACAACATCTGAAAATCGAGACAGGGCAGGCATCGCAGCTAAGACCCACCATTATCTTATACCACTACTAGGATTCACTGGCCTCATAAAACAAGGTGGCCATAATCACTGGACCGTATTCAAGGTCACCTTATTTCACACAGGTAACACTAACACTTCTGGCAAGTCAAAGTAGGCTGGGGACATCTCACACTTTCAATTGTCTCTCTTGGCTGGCAGGACATCCCCGCATACCGGTCGTACAGGTCGACCAACAAGGCAGGATATACCTCCATACCGCCCTTGAAAGCAGGCTGGTCCCAGCAGCTGGAGTCCATCTCCGCGGCTCGCGTCCTTCCACATCTCCGAGGATGGTAGCTCCATCACATTAGGCTCTCTTATCCTGGCACACCAGCCAGAATCCCTCACACACTACTGCAGCATCACTGCCATCTCCTCCTCTTGAGCTAGGCAGCATCGCAGCATCACAGCACGGCCACAGCATATCCATCATCCCAGCACGGCCGTATCACAGCAGCACACAGCACGGCCACAGCATCGCAGCACGGCTACAGCATCGCAGCACTGTCCCAGCATCACAGCACGGCCGCAGTGTCTCAACATCACCGCACGGCCGCAGCATCTCAACATCACAGCACGGCCGTATCACAGCAGCACACAGCACGGCCACAGCATCGCAGCACAGCTACAGCATCTCAGTAAACTGCAGCATCATAAGCAGCCGACATCAGCAGCAACAGCAGGCTATGGTCAGATGCTCGAGGTGAGATGAGGTGGTGAGGTCACTTCAGGTGATTAACAGAGGTGCAGTCACCCATCCCTGGCAAATGCAGGTAACTGGCGGTCCTTGGGTGATGGTCACAGGCTGGGTGACTTCTCATTCCTAATATAGTTCAGAGGGCAGTTCATCACAGAACTAGGCCCCAGGTCCCAAGACCTATACAGCACGAGTACTGCGCAAAGCCAGTACTCTGCCCAATGCCTCCAACAGTCTCCTTCAGAGACTTCAGCAGCCTTCTCCCGAGCCCTGCACCCCAGCAGCAGCTCCGCTCGAATCTCTGCTCAGGAGCTCTGCACCCCAGTAGCAGCTCCGCTCGAATCTCTGCTCAGGAGCTCTGCACCCCAGCAGGAGCTCCGCTCGAATCTCTGCTCAGGAGCTCTGCACCCTAGCAGCAGCTCCGCTCGAATCTGCTCTAGTATGGGCCAGCAGGCCTCCTGCAGTGTTCCTCCTTTCTTATGTTATTATGTTCAGCTGTTCCTTGGGCTTATATCGTGGTCCAAGCACCCTCCACAACCACGTGTACGACCTGACGCCTAGGTCTGACGCCGTCAAGAACAAAAGACCTCAGACGTGGGCGTGTCTACAGACGTTTGCCAAGGCAAGGTGTGACCATATAATTGGTTAAATTAGGTCTCCCAAGAGACCTCACAAGCCCCAGCTGAACTACATCACAACCGTCTTGGAGAAATTGTAGCCGTTGATGATGATGTGGGGGGGGGTCACAGGTGTTGGTGACAACCCAACGACTAGTTCTTTACAGAGTCAGTCCAGATGACAGGAACGCAGGTTCTTTACCACTGCCAAGATGAGGGGTTGTTGTCTGCGGTTGACTAAGTAATCAGGTACATCAATAAATGACGTCTCATGGGCTGTTTCAGTCCATCTCCTTCAGCACTTTTCTTTGGTTGGCAGGTGACCCGAGCTGTCATTCCAAGCTGGAAAGAGACAAAGGTTACCCACTGCTTAAGAAATCACTCTCTATGATAAGTACAATACCTAAAAGAACTGGTGATTATCTAAAAGCATAACATAGAACTTAAGACTGAAAGGACTAAGTTTATTTCTGGTCAAAAGTGAAGCTTTTGACCAATATGTTCACTAGAATAGAAGCAGAGGCTCTTACAGTTGTGCTGGGAGCTGTGAGTCAAGTAATTACTGTTTGGCCCGAGCCCCACACGTCACCTTTTGGGGTGGGGAGAAAGGGTGCGGGAGGGGATAGCGGGAGCTTGACTTACCCTACCTTAACAAGCAGCCGGCAATCAAACTATCGTTACCATATACTCGCTCACTACTCCTGTCTGTTGAACTTTTCCCTCACATATATACATGGCACGGAGGAATAGCATCTTGTAGGAGTGAGGAAGAGCCAGTTGTGAGTGTGGGGGAAGTTCGTGAGGCAGTAGGTAAAATGAAAGGGGGTAAGGCAGCTGGGATTGATGGGACAAAGATAGAAATGTTAAAAGCAGGTGGGGATATAGTTTTGGAGTGGTTGGTGCAATTATTTAATAAATGTATGGAAGAGGGTAAGGTACCTAGGGATTGGCAGAGAGCATGCATAGTTCCTTTGTATAAAGGCAAAGGTGTTAAAAGATAGTCTACAAATTATAGGGGAATAAGTCTGTCGGGTATACCTGGTAAAGTGTATGGTAGTTATTATTGATAGAACTAAGAGTAAGAGGGAGAGCAGGATAGCAGATGAACAAGGAGGCTTTAGGAAAGGTAGGGGGTGTGTGGACCAGGTGTTTAGATAAGATAAGATTTAGTTCGGATTTTTAACCCCGGAGGGTTAGCCACCCAGGATAACCCAAGAAAGTCAGTGCGTCATCGAGGACTGTCTAACTTATTTCCATTGTGGTCCTTAATCTTGTCCCCCAGGATGCCACCCACACCAGTCGACTAACACCCAGGTACCTATTTGCTGCTAGGTGAACAGGACAACAGGTGTAAGGAAACGTGTCGAAATGTTTCCATCCCGCCGGGAATCGAACCCGGGCCCTCCGTGTGTGAAGCGATAGCTTAAGCCACCAGGCCACCGGGCCACCTAGTGAAACATATAGGTGAACAGTATTTAGATAAGGGTAAAGATATTTTTGTGGCATTTATGGATTTGGAAAAGGCATATGACAGCGTGGATAGTGGGGCAATGTGGCAGATGTTGCCAGATATTCATTCGTAAGTTTTATTTTTCAGTCTGACTTTCCAGATCTCCAGATCCCTTCACTATCCGTTTTCTCTCCAGTCTTATTCCTCTCATTTTCTTCTTCTTCTCTCTCTCTCTCTCTCTCTCTCTCTCTCTCTCTCTCTCTCTCTCTCTCTCTCTCTCTCTCTCTCTCTCTCTCTCTCTCTCTCTTCTTACCCTCAGGTGTTGGCAGACTTAATTATCTTTTTCTTCCTGTGTTCTTTTCGTGTCTTCCGCTGCCCAGCCTCTCATCCCCAGCTTCCTTGTTACTGACAGGTGGGTGTGTGGGGGTGGAGGGGTTTTGGGGTGGAGGGGTGTGGGGTGGGGTTGTGTAGGGGGTGCTTGTGTGGATGTACTCACCTAGTTGTACTCACCTAGTTGAGGTTGCAGGGGTCGAGTCCTAGCTCCTGGCCCCGCCTCTTCACTGGTTGCCACTAGGTCACTCTCCCTGAACCATGAGCTTTATCATACCTCTGCTTAAAGCTATGTATGGATCCTGCCTCCACTACATCGTTTCCCAAACTATTCCACTTCCTGACTACTCTGTGGCTGAAGAAATACTTCCTAACATCCCTGTGATTCATCTGTGTCTTCAACTTCCAACTGTGTCCCCTTGTTGCTGTGTCCCATCTCTGGAATATCCTGTCTTTGTCCACCTTGTCAATTCCTCTCAGTATTTTGTATGTCGTTATCATGTCCCCCCTATCTCTCCTGTCCTCCAGTGTCGTCAGGTTGATTTCCCTTAACCTCTCCTCGTAGGACATACCCTTTAGCTCTGGGACTGGTCTTGTTGCAGACCTTTGCACTTTCTCTAGTTTCTTTACGTGCTTGGCTAGGTGTGGATTCCAAACTGGTGCCGCATACTCCAATATGGGCCTAACGTACACGGTGTACAGGGTCCTGAACTGGTTTGGTGGGTGTGGGTGTGGATGGATGGATGTTTATGTGGGTGTATGAATGGGCTGGCGTGGATGGCTGTGGTGGATTCCTGGGATGGATGGCTGGATTGGATGGCTGGGGTGGATTGCTGGGATGGATGGCTGGGGTGGATGGCTGGAGTGGATGGCTGGGGTGGATGGCCGGAGTGGATGGCTGGGGTGGATTGCTGGGGTGGATGGCTGGGGTGAATGGTTGGAGTGGATGGCTGGGGTGGATTGCTGGGGTGGATGGCTGGGGTGGATGGCTGGAGTGTATAGCTGGGATAGATGGCTGGGGTTAATAGTTGGGGTGGATGGCTGGAGTGCATGACGATTGGATGACTGGAGTGGATGACTGGAGTAGATGGCTAGAGTGAATGGCTGGAGTGGACTGCTGGGGTGGATGACTGGATTGGATGGCTGGAATGGATGGCTGAAGTGGGTGGCTGGACTGGATGGCTGGAGTATATGGGTGAAGTGGATGGCTGAATTGGATGGCTGGACTGGATGGCTAGAGTAGATGACTGGAGTGGATGGCTGGAGTGGATGGCTGGACTGGATGGCTAGAGTAGATGACTGGAGTGGATGGCTGGAGTGGATTACTGTGTGTCTGCGCCTAATATGTTCCACCAACCTGCCTTACTTCCTACCCCCCACTTCAGACCCTCCCGAAGACCTGCTTTAGCTTCACATTGTTCCAGACCATTGAACTGATCTCTTCTCCAGGCTGAGGGACTGACCACCTCACACTATTTATCCAAGGTTGATGGATTAATTACACCATCTTTACCTCGCCACTTCTCCTACTGCCTACAATTCATTCTCAGTATTTGACTGAAGAAACCTACTTCGTAAGTGAACCGTTTCAACACTAAATGACACCCGAAACCCTCTCCAGGTAAACTCCAGGTAAACCCAACTGTTGCACATTTGACTTATTAATTGTATCACAGTCTTCTAGACTTCTCGGCGATGCTACAACCCAGAAATATCCTCCTGTTACCCCCATCAAACCAAAATCTAACCAAATCTGCTGCCTCTCTAGTATTCCTCTCTAGTATTCCTACGGATGCCTCTGCTTGTCTTTACTGCATCTCTGCCCGATGATATACTTAGCAGAGTTAAGGGTCCTGCCAGAATAAAGTTGCCTTTAATGGTCCAGGCCACAACTAATTGATCAATGTTATACCTGAATGTTTACTAGTGTCGTCAGGAAACAATGACTAGACAATTATCCAGGTAAACATTCCCTCAACACAGCCCATAGATGTTGAAACTGGTATAAGATACCGACAAGTTGATGACTGAGACACGTGTACAACAGTTGGGTATCTTTATTGATGAAATGTGTAGCCTACACAGTAGGCTTTCTCAGTCAAAATACAAATGCAGCGCAGCTGGAGAAATAGTGAAATGAAGATGATGTAATTAGTTCGTTGACCATCTTCATTTCACTTCTACTTTCCAGTGTTCCACACAACATTCTGGTTACTACCTTCCAGTGTTCCACACAGCACTCTGGTTACTACCTTCCAGTGTTCCACACAACACTCTGGTTACTACCTTCCAGTGTTCCACACAACACTCTGGTTACTACCTTCCAGTATTCCACACAACACTGGTTACTACCTTCAAGTGTTCCACACAACTCTAGTTACTACCTTCCACATGTGTCATAATCATCAACAGCCTCGTACAAGAGAAAATGGTCTGAACAATGCGTCCAGGGTCGGCAGCCACTGTCTTGCAGTAACACAATCGGAATATAAACACATAAGCTGTATAATGTGATCCTTTGTTGACAACATTTCGCCCACACAGTGGACTTTATCAAGTCACAAACAGATCTACCTGGGTGGAAGGTACGTGAGTATTTATAGGATGGAGTCAGGTGAAGAATGCTGCATGTGACAGTCTACCCAGTAAGATTTGAGTCTAATACCTTAGGTAGCTTGGAAGAGACATTGGATAAGTATATCAGTAGACCTTCTGCAATGTTCCTCCATTCTTATGTTGTTTTGTGGGATAGCGATGAAGAACTTTCTTGACAAGTGGTTTACCTATAATATATTTCCATTGTCTCGGTATTTTATACCATTTATATCCAAGAACACCAAAGACTGGGAAATTTCTATTGCCTCTTCCCATTTCCTCTTTGAGACATTTGCCACGTTCCTCAGTTTATTCTCACTGGTGAAGTTCTTCTCCAAGTCATGCCTATCCACGCCAAGAACAGATGTATCTGCCTAAGATGACAGCTATAAGCATCCACAGGAAATCATTGTGCTACCCTGACGGTGAGAGGGAGATATGGAACTAAACATGTGTTTATACACATGTGGGAATACACGTGTGTTTGCAACAGCCAATACCTACCTCCGATACAATGAAGGTGAGACGACTGGTGACCTGTTTCAGTGGGGTCCTGAGGGCCCTCAGATACAAAAGCTTCTCATTATACTACATCGATCCTCTCTGATAAGAGATCCAGGGATCATGGACAACGTCCATACTAAACTATTTCTTAATGTTTCAACATATTTTTCTTTTATTCTGCAAGAATATTGGTTTACTTAATTAAAGCTAACAATGTATCCTTTGTTTTGCTTTAATTGGAAACGTGGATGACAATTATTGACTGAACACATCGACTCCAGGATGAGGGACTGATTACCTCAAACTCCTCATCTACCACATTTCTCTGAAGAAGCCACTGCGTGGCGAAGCGTTTCCAGAATACAGATACCCAAAACTTGCGCAAATGTCTCACTTATCAACAATTATCTCAAGTGTTGTCCATCATGCGTCCAGCGGACGCAGCCTCCACCACTCAGCTGAATAACACGATATTTTACCATTTCAGACATGGTTAAACGATTAAAAGTCTAACACAAAGTGGGAGTTGTCACAGTTGCTCTTTGCTGATGACACTGTGCTTTTGGAAGATTCTGAAGAGAGGTTACAGAGGTTGGTGGATGAATTTGGTAGAGTATGTAAAAGAAGAAAATTAAATGTGAATATAGGAAAGAGTAAGGTTATGAGGGTAGCAACAAATTAGGTAACGGAAGATTGGATATCAGATTGGAGGGAGAGAGTATGGAGGAGGTGAATGTATTCAGATATTTAGGAGTGGACGTGTCAGCAGACGAGTCTATGAAAGATGAGGTGAATCATAGAGCTGACGAGGGGTAAAAGGTGAGTGGTGGACTGAGGAGTCTGTGGAGACAAAGAACTTTGTCCATGAAAGCAAAGAGGGGAATGTATGAAAGTATAGATATACCAACGTTCTTATATGGGTGTGAAACATGTGTGGTGAATGTTGCAACAAGGAGAAGGCTGGAGGCAGTGGAGATGTCATGTCTGAGGGCAATGTGTGGTGTGAATATAATGCAGAGAATTAGTTTGGAAGTTAGGAGTAGGTGCGGGATTACCAAAACTATTATCCAGAGGGCTGAGAATGGGTTGTTGAGGTGGTTCGGACATGTAGAGAGAATGGAACAAAACAGAGTAACTTCGATGTATAAATCTGTAGTGGAGGGAAGGCGGAGTAGGAGTCAGCCTAGAAAAGATTGGAGGGAGGGGGTAAAAAAAAGGTTTTGTGTGCGATAGGCCTGGACTCCCAGCAAGTATGCGTGAGCATTTAAGATAGCAGTGAATGGATACAAATGGTTTCTAAGACTTGACGTGTTGTTTGAGTGTGCGTAAGGTAACATTTATGAAGGGATTCAGGGAAACCAGCAAACCGGATGGCAGTAAAACAGCTACCTCTGCTGGCTGAGCCATCTTTGTAGGACTGGGTGGTCCCGTGGGTTAAGGCGTCATGTGGTTCTGGCTCACCATGAGGCGGGCCAGTACAACATGGGTTCGAGTCCTTGCCTAGTGCAGTGTTGTTATTAATGATTAATACCACTCGTTCGTGGTTACAATTATATATATATATATATATATATTATATATATATATAATATATATATATATATTATATATATATATATATATATATATATATATATATATATATAATAATACTGGAGAAGGTTGAACAGCATTATTCACACTTTTCATTCTCTTACTGGTTTTAAATACTGAGATATTATACCAGTCTTCCTCCCTTCTCTAATATTCCATTCTTCTCTATCCCTTAACACTCTTTTCTCTTCCTCCCTTTCTAAGTCCCCGCAATATTTCATTCTTTCTGTCTTTCAGGTGAGAGTGTGTTCAGTGTTCCGTGCATGGTACGTCCAGAGCTGGTGTGTTGGGGTGAGTGTTCAGTACTCCGTGCATGGCACGTCCAGAGCTGGTGTGCTGAGGTGAGTGTTCAGTGTTCCGTCTATGATACGTTCAAAAAGAAGATAGTGGATGGTGAAGTGAACTTGAGTTGAATGTTATGAACATGTTACGTCCATATAATGATAGAGTAGAGGCCAGTCAGTCCACTGGGGAGGGTATGTGAGAGATGTAACACAGGGACGTCTTGTTACTTTCCTTCGGTCTCTCCCTGTGGAGGAAGTCACACACACACGAACAGAGGACGAGGTTTGGGGACCCTGACCAGTAGCTGGCGAGTGGCACTTATACTAAAGACCTAAACTTGAGAGGAGTTGACTCTGCTTGCTATTTTGTCCCACTTCTCGAGGAGTGAAAGCCAGTTCGTCCTCTCTCAATATAACCAAAATGAAATCACATATGAGCAGGAAAACAAGGAAGGGAATACTGCAGGAGACATCAAACTAATCACCGTCTCCAGAGAGTCCACACAGAGGCTCCACTACCCTCCTGGAGCCTCTAACAATGACAGTGATCCTCACGATATCACCAGCTGAGTAGAGCATTGACACTCCAAGAACCAGAGGTGTATAAATCTGCCATGGCCTTCCATCAGGTACTGCGTATGCTTTCAAAGGATTAATGCCACAGTTCGTCTAACCTAGTTGGGTTATTGAGGCTAGGACTTTGGGTAGTTTCAAATTTAGGTTGGATAAGTACATGAGTGGGAGGGGTTGGATTTGAGAGGGACTTGCACATCAGAGCTTGTTTCTTGGGTGGCATTGAAAATTGGGTTGGTCAAATGTTTGTTAGTGGGATGAATTGTAAAGGACCTGACTAGAATGGGCCAACAGGCCTGCTGCAGTGTTCCTCCTTTCTTATGTTCTTATGTTCTAACAGATGCTCAACACACCAGTCGGAGATGTCGCAGAGGGCATCCCTCAGAGGGTATCTCTCAGAGGGCATCCCTCAGAGGGTATCTCTCAGAGGGTATCCCTCAGAGGGTATCTCTCAGATGGTATCCCTCAGAGCTCACAAGATTTACCAGTATCTGCCTCGCTGGTAGTGGGTCTGACGCTGTTAGGCTTCACTTTTTTAGTGCATTCCTCAGTGAGCATATAAAAAGAAAGGAGGAGGAATGAGGCACATCTCTGGTGGCATCTCCTCAGACAGCCTTGTTGCCAGGGCAGCAGTGAGCCGGGATGCTGTGTAGCTTTAAAAATAGGTTGGATAAATACATGAGTAGATGTGGGTGGGTGTGAGTTAGACCTGATAGCTTGTGCTACCAGGTCGGTTGCCGTGTTCCTCCCTTAAGTCAATGTGACCTGACCTGACTAGGTTGGGTGCATTGGCTTAAGCCGGTAGGAGACTTGGACCTGCCTCGCATGGGTCAGTAGGCCTTCTGCAGTGTTCCTTCGTTCTTATGTTCTTATGCTGAGACCACTTCAGCGGGGGATCGGGTTACCACAAAGCTGCAACATGAGTGTACATCACTAATCTCTGGTGTCGGAAATCTCTGATCGAACTGAACTTTGTAAATGCCAGTAATTCAGTCGTAAGCAAGGTACTCAGAGCTATCCATGATCAATATCTTCCACTTTATCCATTCATCCAGTCTTGCTGGAAATTTGCTTACGTGAAGGAAGACCTTCTCTAGCCTCGGTCTAATGACCCAAAGCTCCAGCTGAAGGGTCATCATGTAACTAAAACCCGCGTCAAGAATCACTTGTCGTGTTTTCTGACAAATCTTACGAATCTCGTATTTGGTTTCAGAAAAGGTTACCGAGGGTTTTACCTACGATGTCAATATCTTATTCTAATAAAACATCACACGAGCAAGTCCCATGGAATCCTTTCTGGTAAACTTAAGAATAATCAGAGAGCAAGGAGAGTAAATAATTCTTTCTCTAAAGTTTAGAGAGACACCTACGTACTCGCGTTTAGAAGGGTTTAGAGTCTAAACCCTTCTAAATGCAAACTAGGCTCCTCCAGGAAGCACACCACTGAACAAGTCACAACTGCCGTAAGAGCAGTTAAAATAGTTAATCCCACTGTTTGTACCACAGTGGTGCTGCTCACTTGGGTTTTACCGAGATTTTGAAGGAAAAAAAAAATCTCTGACCTCAAACGGATGGAAATCAGGATCAGTGACATCGATGACCACAATCTTGTCTGCTGCCTTACCAGGTGTTGAACCCTCCTTAACCTAACCTACATTTATCTAAATCTTCTAAACCAGTCACATTAGGTGGATTGTGCATACATACAGCATACAAGCAGTATATATGTAACATACATACATGCAGCATACATACAGCATATATACAACATACGTACCGCATATATGCAGCATATATACAGCATACATGCAGTATATATACAACATACATACATATACACATACATACATACAAAAATGCATACATGCAGTATACATACAGCATATATACAACATACATACATACATACATACATATATACATACATACACGCAGCATATATACAACATACATACAGCATATGTACAACATACAGCATACATGCAGCATACATACAGCATACATGCAGCATATATACAACATACATACAGCATACATGCAGCATATATACAACATACATACAGCATACATGCAGCATATATACAACATACATACATACATACATACATACATACATACATACATACATACATACATACATACATACATCATATATAGAGCATACATACATACATGCAGCATATATACAACATACATACATGCAGCATACATACAGCATATACAGAATGTTACAAGAAACGCGATTCTAAAAGCTTAGAGATCTCCAGGTAATACTAGAAAGGACTGCCCTTCTAGCATCCAGCCTGTTACTAGGTTTTCCTAACAAGTAGTCAGTATCCTGGTCCAATTATCCATTAAAATTCAGTATGGTTCAATAGTGCTTCAGGATTACAACTGGTAGGCTACTAACTAGAGAAATTAAAATTTAATGAATTTATTAAGTATCGTCTAGAGGTATATCATCAAATTAAATTAATCACAGTAATCAAAATATTCACATCTCTCGAGTTCAATATTATTGTGCAGAAAGCACATATCACATTTATAATTCTTAAGTACCGTCAGGTACATTAACATTTAATAAGATATTACAAATATGTACAAGTTTGTGTGTATGTGTGTAAGTGCTCTAAGTAGTTCACTATGTCTCAAGACTCGACTAGACTTAAACAAGTGACTGACAAAGTCATCAAATAAACTAAGTTCTTGACCGACTGGCAATCAGAACAGTCTGCTTGAACAATAAAAAGAATGCTAAGCACAATAGCAATATATCAAGCGACTGTGACACAGAATCAGGAACAAGGAGATAATATAACGACACTAAGTAGGGACCATCAGCAGATCCTCCACAAAAGTTACAAAACTCCCATACTACTGAATCTAAGTTCAGCATAAGAAAATACCCGACTGTGATAATACACAGATACCAGTACAAGTTAGGTCAGAAGCTATAGCTAAGGACCTGAGATACTCAGAGTGTCTATGCGACACAACCTCAGTACAACGTCGAAAATCACTAAGTCTATACAATGTTCTGTGGACAGAGTTCTACAGAACTAACAAGAATAATGAGACAGACAATCTGTCTAACCACCAAGCGAGTCTAGACCAGACTGAATACTTCAGGCGAGGTGATGACACCCCCCCCCCTCGATCACGTGATAGCTCCGTGGACAGCTGCAGCTCAGTAACAGAAGCCGGCAGTCTAACGAGCCACAAGCGATAATTACAGTAGTTAGACAATCAAGACTTGAACTGAGCACATATTATGTTACATCCTACCTAACAACATAACTAAGTCAAATAATAATATAAAGCAATACATTTACGATTTAGCTATTATCGCAAATATAAGCAATATAAAATTATATGAAAAGATAATAATTATATATATACATAATAATCATTGTAACCCATTCAGGGGTTGCAACATAGAACATACACGCAGCATATATACAACATACATACAGCATATATACAACATACATGCAGCATATATACAACATACATACAGCATATATAAAACATACATACAGCATATATACAACATACATACAGCATATATACAACATACATGCAGCATATATACAACATACATACAGCATATATACAACATACATGCAGCGTATATACAACATACACGCAGCATATATACAACATACATACAGCATATATAGAATATACATACATACACGCAGCATATATACAACATACATACAGTATATATACAACATACACGCAGCATATATACAACATACATACAGCGTATATAGAATATACATACATACACGCAGCATATATACAACATACATACAGTATATATACAACATACATGCAGCATATATACAACATACATACAGTATATATACAACATACATACAGCATATATACAACATACATACATACATACATACATACATACATACATACATACATACATACATACATACAAACTTACATACATACATACATACATACAAACATACATACATACATACATACATACATACATACTTTACATACATACATACATACATACATACATACATACATACTTACATACACACATACATACATACATACATACATACATACATACATACAATACATACATACATACATACATACATACATAATACTACCACATACATACATACACACATACATACACCATACATACATACATACATACATACACACATACAACATACATACTTTACATACAACATACTTTACAGCATCTCAGACTACATTTCCTGCTTCCTTATCATTTTCAGTGGATCCGACAATGTACGGGTGAAAAATCCTATCAAAACATATTTATAATTTAGAAGGTGTTAGAGGAGGTAGCTACCACTGTGGCTCCGCAAGTGAGAGTGACTCTCATTATACCAAGTGACCATCTGAGTCAACCCCATCAGTGAGAAAGCTGCTTCAGTTATGTTAGAGCGTGCTGGCTCTATGAGAGAGCTCGGCTCTTAGCTGTGGTGCACCTCATCCGGGCTGTTTCCACATAATATTTCCCATCTCTGCAACTGGCATATGTCGCCCAAACCCAAAAGTGCCCGTCGACCAGTGAGTACAACTGCATCAAAGTCAAAGTGGTAGTGACAGACACAAACTGAGTGATCTGAAATGTTCAAGTTTCCCCCTGACAGCATCGGAGACACAGTGAAGTCAAAGAGAATGTTAAGAGAATACTTACTGCAGTCCAGTGCATACCAGAGACAACAACAAACAACAACAATAATAATAAATGGTAATAAAATGGTAACCATAACAATAATAATTATAATAATAATAATAATAAAAATAATAATTTAAAAATAATAATAAAAATAATAATAATAAAATAATTTATAATAATAATAATAATAATAATAATAATAATAATAACAATAAAAAATAATAACAATAATAATTTAAAAAATAAATATTCCCGGGATTCTCAATATTAGTGTTGACTCTAGACTTAAGAAATATACCCCGCTTGAATGTTTATTTTTCGACCCAAAATTTTAAAATTTAAATAAATTTTGGAAGGGATTGCTGCTGCTGCTTTATTTACACTTATTGATAAAATTTTATTTTTGTGGCTTTTTTTTGAAACGTTTTATTGGGGCTGGGTTTAATTTAAAAAAAAATGGGTTTTTTTTTTGGTAAAAATTTGATTTATTGTGATCCTTTGGGTTTATGAGAAAACCCTTTTTAAATCCCTTTATTGATGAAGGGGGAAATTTATTGGGGGCAGTGTTAGTAAAGCAGGTGTGTTGTGGAGTGTTAGTAAAGCAGGGGTGTTTTTGGCATTTTTTAGTAAAGTAGGTTTTGTTGTTTGGGAGTGTTAGTAAAGCAGGTGTTTTTGTGGCAGTGTTTTGTAAAAATAGGTGTGTTGTGGCAGGTTTTTAAAAACAGGTGTGTTGTGGTAGTGTTAGTAAAGTTTGGGGTGTTTTTGGCAGTGTTAGTAAAGCAGGGGTGTTGTGGGGAGTGTTAGTAAAAACAGGGGTGTTGTGGCAGTGTTATAAAGTAGGTGTGGGGTGGCAGTGTTATTAAAGCAGGGGTGTTGTGGCGTGTTAGTAAAGCAGGTGTGTTTTTGGCAGTGTTTTTTAAAGCAGGTGTGTGTTGGCAGTGTTTTTTAAAGGAAAGGGGTGGTTTTTGGGGAGTGTTAGTAAGCAGGTGTGTTTTGGCAATGTTAGTAAAAAGGCAGGTGTGTTGTGGGAGTTTTTATTAAAGCCCGGGGTGTTTTTGGCAGTGTTAGTAAAGTAGGGGTGTTGGGCAGTGTTAGTAAAGCAGGTGGGGTTGTGGCAGTGTTAGTTTAAAATAGGTTTTTGTTTTTGGCAGTGTTAGAAAAGCAGGGGGTGTTGTGGCAGTGGGTTGTAAAGGGAGGTGTGTTTGGCGGTGTTAGTTTAAAGGGAGGTGTGGGTTGGGGAGTGTTAGTAAAAACAGGTGTGTTGTGGCCCGTGGAGTAAAGCAGGTTGGGGTTTTGGCAGTGTTATAAAGCAGGTGTGTTTTGGGAGGTTTTGTAAAAACCCGGTGTGTTGTGGGTGTGGGTTTTAAAAACAGGGGTGTTTTTGGCATTTTTATAAAGCAGGGTGTGTTGGGCGTGTTTTAAAACTGGGTGTTTGGGGCAAAATGGGTTTTAAAAACAGTGTGTTGTGGCAGTTTTTAGTAAAAACCCGGTGTGTTGGGCAGTGTTATTAAAGAGGGTGTTTTGTGGCAGTGTTATTAAACAGGTTTTGGTTGGGGGGATTTTATAAAGCAGGTGGTTGGGGTTTTGGGCAGTGTTTGTAAAGAGGTGTGTTTTGGCAGTGTTATTAAAAACGGGGTGTTTTTGGATGTTTAGTAAAGCAGGGGTTGTTTTGGGGAGTGTTTGTAAAGAGGTGTGTTTTGCAAATGTTTTGTTTAAAACAGGGGGTTTGTGGCGTGTTAGTAAAGGGAAGGGGTGTTGTGGCAGTGGGTTTGTAAAAACAGGGGTTTGTGGCAGTGTTATTAAAAACAAAGGGGTGTTTTTGGCCCTGTTAGTAAAGCAGGTGGTTTTTGGCAGTTTTTTAGTAAAGCAGGGGTGTTTTTGGCAGGGTTATTAAAGGAGGTTTTTGTTTGGGCAGTGTTTTTTAAAGCAGGTGTGTTGGGGGCAGTGTTAGTAAAGCAGGTGTTTGTGGCAGGGTTTGCAAAGAAGGGGGTGTTTGGGCAGTTTTTTAGTAAAGCAGGTGTGTTGTGGGATTTTTTAGTAAAGCAGGTGTGTTTGGCAGTGTTAGTAAAGCAGGTGTGTTTTTGGGAGTGTTTGTTTAAAACAGGTGTGTTGTGGCAGTGTTAGTAAAAACAGGGGGGGTTGTGGCAGTGTTTTGGGAAAACAGGTGTGTTGGTGGCAGTGTTTGAAAGGGAGGTGTGTTGTGGCAGTGTTAGTAAAGAGGTGTGTTTTGGCAAATGTTGTAAAGCAGGTGGGGGGGGGCCGTGTTATTAAAGCAGGTGTGTTTTTGGCTGTTATTAAAACAGGTGTGTGGTGGCAGTGTTATTAAAGCAGGTGGGGTGTTGGCAATTTTTTATTAAAGCAGGTTGGGTTTTGGCAGTGTTAGTAAAACAGGGGTTTGTGGCAGTGTTAGTAAAGCAGGTGTGTTGTGGCAGTTTTTATTAAAGCAGGGTTGTGTTGTGGCAGTGTTATTAAAGCAGGTGTGTGGTGGCAGTGGTTTTTTAAAGCAGGTGTGTTTGGCAGTGTTATTAAAGCAGGGGGTTTTTGTGGCAGTGTTGTAAATTTGGTGTTGGGTTTTGGGGAGTTTTTATTAAAAGCAGGTGTGTTGTGGGGAGTGTTAGTAAAATAAAGGGGTGTTGGGGGCAGTGTTAATAAAACAGGTTGTTTTGGCAGGTTAGTTTAAAACAGGTGTGTTTTGGCAGTGTTTTTAAATAGGTGGTTGTGGCCCGTGTTATAAAGAGGTGTGTTTTTGGCAGTATTATTAAATTTAGGTGTCTTGTGGGAATGTTAGTAAAGCAGGGGTGTTGTGGCAGGGGTTATTTAAAATAGGTGTGTTGTGGTGTGTTTTTTAAAACAGGTGTTTGGGCAGTGTTAGAAACAGGTGTGTTGTGGCAAATGTTAGTAAAGGGAGGTGTGTTGTGGGAGGGGTTTAGTAAACAGGGGTGTTGTGGCAGTGTTATTAAATCAGGTGTGTTTGGGGGGCAGTGGTTAGTAAAGCAGGTTTTGTTTGGGGGCAGTGTTTTTAAAGCGGTGTGTTGTGGCATTGTTTAAAAAAGCAGGGGTGTTGTGGCATTGTTTAAAAAAGCGGTGTGTTTGGGGGATTGTTTAAAAAAGCAGGGGGTGTTGTGGCCGGGTTTGAAAGCAGGTGTGTTGGGGGCGTGGGTTTTTAAAGCAGGGGTGTTTGGTAGTGTTAATAAAGCAGGGGTGTGGGTTTGGGAGTGTTAATAAAGAAAGGGGTGTTTTGGGGAGTGTTAATAAAGCAGGTGTGTTGTGGCAGTGTTTTTAAAAAAGCAGGTGGGTTTTCGGAGTGTTAAAAAAGCAGGTGGGTTTTTTTTGGGTTTGGGGGGGGGTTTAAAAAAAGGTTTTGTGGTGGTATGTTAATAAAGCAGGTGTGTTGTGGAGTGTTAATAAAACAGGGGTGGGGTTTTTGGGGGTTAAAAAAAGGGAGGTGTTGGTGGCAGTGTTATTAAGCAGGGGTTGTTGGGGTGTTTTAAAGCAGGTTTTTGTTGACGGTTAATTAAAAGGGAGTTTTTGGTTGGGAGTGTTATTTTAAAACAAAGGGGTTTTTGTCGCAAAATTTTTTTAAAAAGGTGTGTGTTGGCAAATGTTATTAAAACAGGGGTGTGGTGGGGAGTGTTATTTTAAAAAACACGTGTGTTGTGGCCGTGTTATTAAAGCAGGTGTGTTGTGGTAGTGTTTAAAAAAGAATGTGGGTTTTGGCAGTGTTAGTAAAAACAGGTGTTTTGTTGGCAGTGTTTTAAAGCGGGGCTTGGGCAGTGTTAAATTTAAAAAAGGTGTGTGTTGGGAGTGTTATTAAAGCAGGTGTGTTTTTGGCAGTGTTTTTTAAAGTAGGGTGTTTGGGGCAGTGTTAGTAAAGCAGGTGTGGGTTTTGGGGATGGTATTAAAGCAGGTGTGTGTTGGGAGTGTTTTTAAAGCAGGTGTGTTTGTGGGGGTGGGGTTTTTTAAAGCAGGGGGTGTTGTGGCAGTGTTAGTAAAGCAGGTGTTTTTGTGGGGAGTGTTTTGTAAAGAGGGGGTTGTGGCAGTGTTTTGTAAAAACCCGGGGGTTTTTGTGGCTGTTTTTGTTTAAAACAGGGGTGGTTGGCAGTGTTTGTAAAGCAGGGGGTTTTGTTGGCAGTGTTAGTAAAGCAGGTGTGTTGGGGCAGTGTTAGTAAAGCAGGTGTGGGTTTTGGCTGTTTGTAAAGCGGTGTGCTTGGGCAGTTTAGTAAAGCCCGGGTGGGGTTTTGGGAGGTTTTTTTTAAAACAGGGTGTGTTTTGGCAGTTGGGGAGTAAAAGGTGTGTTGTGGCAGTGTTAGTAAAGCAGGTGTGTTGTGGGGAGTGTTAATTTAAAAAGGTGTGTTTTTTGGCAGTGTTAGGGAAAGCAGGGGGTGTTGTGGCAGTTTTTATAAACAGGTGTGTTGTGGCATTGTTAATAAACGGTGTGTTGTGGCATTGTTTAATAAAGGGAGATTTTGTTGTGGGATTGTTAAAAAAAGGTGGTGTTTTTGGCAGGGTTTTAAAGAAAGGGGGTGTTGTGGGCCCGTGGTTTTTTAAAAACAGGTGTGTGTTGGTAGTGTTAATAAAAAAAGGTGTGTGTTGGCAGTATTAAAAAAGCAGGTGTGTGTTTGGGAAATGTTAATAGAGAGGTGTGGGGTTTTGGGGAGTGTTTTAAAAAAGGCCGGTTTTGTTTTGGCAGTGTTAAAAAAAGCAGGGGTTTTTCGGGTGTTTAATAAAGCAGGGTGTGTTGGTGGCATGTTAATAAACAGGTGTGTGGTGGATTGTTAATAAAGCGGGGGGGGTTTTGGCAGTGTTTTAAAAAACCCGGGGTGTGTTTTGGGAGTTTTTAATAAAGCAGGTTTGTTTTGGCGTGTTAGTAAAGCAGGTTTTTTTGTGGCAGTGGAGTAAAGCAGGTGTGTTGTGGGAGTGTTTGTAAAACAGGGGTGTTGTGGCAGTGTTAAATTAAATTTAGGTGTGTTGTGGCAGTGTTAGTAAAGCAGGTGTGTTTTTGGCATGTTAGTAAAGCCGGTGTGTTGTGGCCCTTGTTAATAAAAACAGGTGGGGTTGTTGGGATTGTTAATAAAGAGGTGTGTTGGGGGCATTTTTTAATAAAACAGGTATGTGTTGGGAGGGTTAATAAAGCAGGTGTTGGGTGGAGTGTTAAAAACAGGTGTGTGGGGGTAAATGTTTTAAAAAAGCAGGTGTGGGTTTTGGCAGTGTTAATAAAGCAGGTGTGTGTTTGGGAGTTTTTAAAAAAGCAGGTGTGTTGTGGCAGTGTTAAAAAAGAAGGGTGGGGTGGTGGTAGTGTTAATAAAGCAGGTTGGTGTTGGGGAGTGTTTAAAAAAGCAGGTGTGTGGTGGCAGTGTTATTAAAGCAGGTGTGTGTTGGGAGTGTTTTTTAAAAACAGGTGTGTTTTGACGTGTTATTTGCCCCTTTTTTGGGGGCTGTGTTATTTTAAAACAGGGGGTTGTGGGGATGGTTATTTTAAAACAGGTGTGGTTTGGCAGTGTTATTTAAAACAGGTGTGTGGTTTGGGAGTGTTTTTAAAGCACGTGGTTGTGGCAGTGTTTTTAAAGCAAGGGGTGTTGGGGGGTAGTGTTAAAAAGGGTGTGTTTTTGGCAGTGTTATTAAAACAGGGTGGGGTTGGCAGTGTTATTAAAACAGGTGTGTTGTGGCGTGTTTTTAAAGTAGGTGTTTGGGGCAGTGTTTGTAAAACAGGTGTGTTGTGGCAGTGTTATTAAAGCAGGTGTGTGGCAGGTTAGCAAAGCAAGGTGTTTGGCTGAAAAGATTTAAAGCAAACAATCAGGATTATTGGCAGCCTAAATGAATTCCAAAGGGTGAGGAACAGAGTACAGAGAAAATTATAAAAGGAAAAGCAAAGCACTACTGCTCAAAAATTGAAGAGATAAGCCATAACACCCAGAAAGCTCTGGCACACTAAAACAGTTGGGTATAGCCATAAGCCAGTAGATAGGTCTAACTTAGTACTCACATCGATGACGAGGTATGCCACGAACATCTAAGGTGCAGATTGCTTAAATACACATCTGCATCAACTGTATAAGACTCAAGCCTAAATATTCCTTAACACGAGCTCTGATGATGTTTCAACATCATACCAATAAGGGGTAACCCAACGAGTTCGTCAACTAGTAAGTGTTCTCATGGACTTATTCAAAAGACCAAGGCAGCGTTAAACCCAACCTAAGAGCACCAGGCCCGATACATCCCGTCTAAGTTCCTAAAGATGGTGCTTGAACTGTTCAATCCCTATTGCCACATAATAAATCATCAAACCACTAATACTCGTACAAGGAGGCCAGAAGTTATCCTAAACCCTCTTCAAGAAAAATTAGTAGGTCTAATGTATAGCAACTAAGGCCTGTTAGTATAACTCAGTATAAAATCCAAAATTCTAGAGAGGCGGTAGTATTCCAAGGTAGTTAGTCTTAATGACAACAGCATTTCCATATGCCTATCAATGTAAGGCTTTAGAAGATCCTACTCAACCGACACCTCCCTTATTCTGATGATTACCTGAGAACTGAAATGTCAAAGGGAACCTCATAGGGATGGTAACCTTAGACTGCAAAAGCCTTTGATACTTCACCAAATATAATGTAAGAAACTCAGGGTATCATATAGGTTCGTAGAGGTTTAAATTTACTTAGCAACAGGA
>NC_069438.1:9881849-9884349 GCF_026875155.1 Cherax quadricarinatus
AAACAAGGAGGGAATATGCAGGAGACATCAAACTAATCACGTCTCCAGAGAGTCCACACAGAGGCTCCACTACCCTCCTGGAGCTCTAACAATGACAGTGATCCTCACGATATCACAGCTGAGTAGAGCATGACACTCCAAGAACCAGAGGTGTATAAATCTGCCATGGCCTTCCATCAGGTACTGCGTATGCTTTCAAAGGATTAATGCCACAGTTCGTCTAACCTAGTTGGGTTATTGAGGCTAGGACTTTGGGTAGTTTCAAATTTAGGTTGGATAAGTACATGAGTGGGAGGGGTTGGATTTGAGAGGGACTTGCACATCAGAGCTTGTTTCTTGGGTGGCATTGAAAATTGGGTTGGTCAAATGTTTGTTAGTGGGATGAATTGTAAAGGACCTGACTAGAATGGGGCCAACAGGCCTGCTGCAGTGTTCCTCCTTTCTTTATGTTCTTATGTTCTAACAGATGCTCAACACACCAGTCGGAGATGTCGCAGAGGGCATCCCTCAGAGGGTATCTCTCAGAGGGCATCCCTCAGAGGGTATCTCTCAGAGGGTATCCCTCAGAGGGTATCTCTCAGATGGTTATCCCTCAGAGCTCACAAGATTTACCAGTATCTGCTCGCTGGTAGTGGGTCTGACGCTGTTAGGCTTCACTTTTTTAGTGCATTCCTCAGTGAGCATATAAAAAGAAAGGAGGAGGAATGAGGCACATCTCTGGTGGCATCTCCTCAGACAGCCTTGTTGCCAGGGCAGCAGTGAGCCGGGATGCTGTGTAGCTTTAAAAAATAGGTTGGATAAATACATGAGTAGATGTGGGTGGGTGTGAGTTAGACCTGATAGCTTGTGCTACCAGGTCGGTTGCCGTGTTCCTCCCTTAAGTCAATGTGACCTGACCTGACTAGGTTGGGTGCATTGGCTTAAGCCGGTAGGAGACTTGGACCTGCCTCGCATGGGTCAGTAGGCCTTCTGCAGTGTTCCTTCGTTCTTATGTTCTTATGCTGAGACCACTTCAGCGGGGGATCGGGTTACCACAAAGCTGCAAACATGAGTGTACATCACTAATCTCTGGTGTCGGAAATCTCTGATCGAACTGAACTTTGTAAATGCCAGTAATTCAGTCGTAAGCAAGGTACTCAGAGCTATCCATGTCAATATCTTCCACTTTATCCATTCATCCAGTCTTGCTGGAAATTTGCTTACGTGAAGGAAGACCTTCTCTAGCCTCGGTCTAATGACCCAAAGCTCCAGCTGAAGGGTCATCATGTAACTAAAACCCGCGTCAAGAATCACTTGTCGTGTTTCTGACAAATCTTACGAATCTCGTATTTGGTTTCAGAAAAGGTTACGAGGGTTTACCTACGATGTCAATATCTTATTCTAATAAAACATCACACGAGCAAGTCCCATGGAATCCTTTTGGTAAACTTAAGAATAATCAGAGAGCAAGGAGAGTAAATAATTCTTTCTCTAAAGTTTAGAGAGACACCTACGTACTCGCGTTTAGAAGGGTTTAGAGTCTAAACCCTTCTAAATGCAAACTAGGCTCCTCCAGGAAGCACACCACTGAACAAGTCACAACTGCGTAAGAGCAGTTAAAATAGTTAATCCCATGTTTGTACCACAGTGGTGCTGCTCACTTGGGTTTTACCGAGATTTTGAAGGAAAAAAAAAATCTCTGACCTCAAACGGATGGAAATCAGGATCAGTGACATCGATGACCACAATCTTGTCTGCTGCCTTACCAGGTGTTGAACCCTCCTTAACTAACCTACATTTATCTAAATCTTCTAAACCAGTCACATTAGGTGGATTGTGCATACATACAGCATACAAGCAGTATATATGTAACATACATACATGCAGCATACATTACAGCATATATACAACATACGTACCGCATATATGCAGCATATATACAGCATACATGCAGTATATATACAACATACATACATATACACATACATACATACAAAAATGCATACATGCAGTATACATACAGCATATATACAACATACATACATACATACATACATATATACATACATACACGCAGCATATATACAACATACATACAGCATATGTATAAACATACAGCATACATGCAGCATACATACAGCATACATGCAGCATATTATACAACATACATACAGCATACATGCAGCATATTACAACATACATACAGCATACATGCAGCATATATACAACATACATACATACATACATACATACATACATACATACATACATACATACATACATACATACATCATATATAGAGCATACATACATACATGCAGCATATATACAACATACATACATGCAGCATACATACAGCATATACAGAATGTTACAAGAAACGCGATTCTAAAAGCTTAGAGATCTCCAGGTAATCATGAAAGGACTGCCCTTCTAGCATCCAGCCTGTTACTGGGTTTTCCTAACAAGTAGTCAGTATCCTGGTCAATTATCCATTAAAATTCAGTATGGTTCAATAGTG
>NC_069438.1:9889349-9909349 GCF_026875155.1 Cherax quadricarinatus
TAGTAAAGCAGGTGTGTTGTGGCAGTGTTAGTAAAGTAGGTGTGTTGTGGTAGTGTTTATTAAAGCAGGTGTGTTGTGGCAGTGTTAGTAAAGCAGGTGTGTTGTGGCAGTGTTAGTAAAGCAGGTGTGTTGTGGCAGTGTTAGTAAAGCAGGTGTGTTGTGGCAGTGTTATTAAATCAGGTTGTTGTGGCAGTGTTAGTAAAGAGGTGTGTTGTGGCAGTTTTTAGTAAAGCAGGTGTGTTGTGGCATTGTTAATAAAGCAGGTGTGTTGTGGCATTGTTAATAAAGCAGGTGTGTTGGGGCATTTTTAAAAAAGCAGGTGTGTTGTTGTGGCAGGGTTAGTTAAAGCAGGTGTTTGTGGCAGTGTATTATTAAGCAGGTGTGTGTTGGTATGTGTTAATAAAGCAGGTGTGTGTTGGCAGTGTTAATAAAGCAAGGTGTGTTGTGGTAGTGTTAATAAAGCAGGTGTGTTGTGGCAGTGTTAATAAAGCAGGTGTTTGCGGTAGTGTTAATAAAGCAGGTGTGTGGTGGCAGTGTTAATAAACAGGTGTGTGGTGGTAGTGTTAATAAAGCAGGTGTGTTGTGGCATGTTTTAAAAAAGCAGGTGTGTGTTGGCAGTGTTAATAAAGCAGGTGTGTGGTGGCAGTGTTATTAAAGCAGGTGTTGTGTTGGCAGTGTTATTAAAGCAGGTGTGTGTTGACAGTGTTATTAAAGCAGGTTTTTTTGGTGGCAGTGTTATTAAAGCAGGTGTGTTGTCGCAGTGTTATTTAAAGCAGGTGTGTGTTGGCAGTGTTTATTAAAGCAGGTGTGTGGTGGCAGTGTTATTAAAGCACGTGTGTTGTGGCAGTGTTATTAAAGCAGGTGTGTTGTGGTAGTGTTAATAAAGCAGATGTGTTGTGGGCAGTGTTAGTAAAGCAGGTGTGTGTTGGCAGTGTTATTAAAGCGGGTGCGTTGTGGCAGTGTTATTAAAGCAGGTGTGTGTTGGCAGTGTTATTAAAGCAGGTGTGTTGTGGCAGTGTTATTAAAGTAGGTGTGTTGTGGCAGTGTTAGTAAAGCAGGTGTGTTGTGGCAGTGGTATTAAAGCAGGTGTGTGTTGGCAGTGTTATTAAAGCAGGTGTGTTGTGGCAGTGTTATTAAAGCAGGTGTGTTGTGGCAGTGTTAGTAAAGCAGGTGTTTTTGTGGGCAGTGTTAGTAAAGCAGGTGTGTTGTGGCAGTGTTAGTAAAGCAGGTGTGTTGTGGCAGTGTTAGTAAAGCAGGTGTGTGTTGGCAGTGGTAGTAAAGCAGGGTGTGTTGGCAGTGTTTTGTAAAGCAGGTGTGTTGTGGCAGTGTTAGTAAAGCAGGTGTGTTGTGGGCAGTGTTAGTAAAGCAGGTGTGCTGTGGCAGTGTTAGTAAAGCAGGTGTGTTGTGGCAGTGTTATTAAAGCAGGTGTGTTGTGGCAGTGGTAGTAAAGCAGGTGTGTTGTGGCAGTGTTAGTAAAGCAGGTGTGTTGTGGCAGTGTTATTAAATCAGGTGTGTTGTTGGCAGTGTTAGTAAAGCAGGTGTGTGTTGTGGCAGTGTTAGTAAAGCAGGTGTGTTTGTGGCATTGTTAATAAAGCAGGTGTGTTGTGGCATTGTTAATAAAGCAGGTGTGTTGTGGCATTGTTAATAAAGCAGGTGTGTTGTGGCAGGGTTAGTAAAGCAGGTGTGTTGTGGCAGTGTTATTAAAGCAGGTGTGTGTTGGTAGTGTTAATAAAGCAGGTGTGTGTTGGCAGTATTAAAAAAGCAGGTGTGTGTTGGCAGTGTTAATAGAGCAGGTGTGTTGTGGTAGTGTTAATAAAGCAGGTGTGTTGTGGCAGTGTTAATAAAGCAGGTGTGTTGCGGTAGTGTTAATAAAGCAGGTGTGTGGTGGCAGTGTTAATAAACAGGTGTGTGGTGGATGTGTTAATAAAGCAGGTGTGTTGTGGCAGTGTTAATAAAGCAGGTGTGTGTTGGCAGTGTTAATAAAGCAGGTGTGTTGTGGCAGTGTTAGTAAAGCAGGTGTGTTGTGGCAGTGGTAGTAAAGCAGGTGTGTTGTGGCAGTGTTAGTAAAAGCAGGTGTGTTGTGGCAGTGTTATTAAATCAGGTGTGTTGTGGCAGTGTTAGTAAAGCAGGTGTGGTTTTGTGGCAGTGTTAGTAAAGCAGGTGTGTTGTGGCATTGTTAATAAAAGCAGGTGTGTTTGTGGAATTGTTAATAAAGCAGGTGTGTTGTGGCATTGTTAATAAAGCAGGTATGTGTTGGTAGTGTTAATAAAGCAGGTGTTGTGGTGGCAGTGTTAATAAACAGTGTGTGGTGGATAGTGTTAATAAAGCAGGTGTGTTGTGGCAGTGTTAATAAAGCAGGTGTGTGTTGGCAGTGTTAATAAAGCAGGTGTGTTGTGGCAGTGTTAATAAAGCAGGTGTGTGGTGGTAGTGTTAATAAAGCAGGTTGTGTGTTGGCAGTGTTATAAAAGCAGGTGTGTGGTGGCAGTGTTATTAAAGCAGGTGTGTGTTGGCAGTGTTATTAAAGCAGGTGTGTGTTGACAGTGTTATTAAAGCAGGTTTTTGGTGGCAGTGTTATTAAAGCAGGTGTGTTGTGGCAGTGTTATTAAAGCAGGTGTGTGTTGGCAGTGTTATTAAAGCAGGTGTGTGGTGGCAGTGTTATTAAAGCACGTGTGTTGTGGCAGTGTTATTAAAGCAGGTGTGTTGTGGTAGTGTTAATAAAGCAGGTGTGTTGTGGCAGTGTTAGTAAAGCAGGTGTGTGTTGGCAGTGTTATTAAAGCAGGTGTTTTTTGTGGCAGTGTTTTTTAAAGTAGGTGTGTTGTGGGCAGTGTTAGTAAAGCAGGTGTTTGTGGCAGTGTTATTAAAGCAGGTTGTGTGTTGGCAGTGTTATTAAAGCAGGTGGTTTTTGGCAGTGTTATTAAAGCAGGTGTGTTGTGGCAGTGTTAGTAAAGCAGGTGTGTTGTGGCAGTGTTAGTAAAGCAGGTGTGTTGTGGCAGTGTTAGTAAAGCAGGTGTGTTGTGGCAGTGTTAGTAAAGCAGGTGTGTGTTGGCAGTGTTAGTAAAGCAGGTGTGTGTTGGCAGAGTTATAAAGCAGGTGTGTTGTGGCAGTGTTAGTAAAGCAGGTGTGTTGTGGCAATGATAGTAAAGCAGGTGTGCTGTGGCAGTGTTAGTAAAGCAGGTGTGTTGTGGCAGTGTTAGTAAGCAGGTGTGTTGTGGCAGTGTTAGTAAAGCAGGTGTGTTGTGGCAGTGGTAGTAAAGCAGGTGTGTTGTGGCAGTGTTTTGTAAAGCAGGTGTGTTGTTGGCAGTGTTAGTAAAGCAGGTGTGTGTTGGCAGTGTTAAATAAAGCAGGTGTGTTGTTGGCAGTGTTAGTAAAGCAGGTGTGTGTTTGGCAGTGTTAGTAAAGCAAGGGGTGTGTTGGCAGTGTTAGTTAAAGCAGGTTGTGTGTTGGCAGTGTTATTAAGCAGGTGTGTTGTGGCTGGTTTATTAAAGAAGGTGTGTTTGTGGCAGTGTTAGTAAAGCAGGTGTGTTGTGGCGTGTTAGTAAAGCAGGTGTGTTGTGGCAGTGTTATTAAAGCAGGTGTGTGTTGGCAGTGTTATTTAAAGCAGGGTGTGTTGTGGCAGTGTTAGTAAGCAGATGTGTTGTGGCAGTGTTAGTAAAGCAGGTGTGTTGTGGCAGGGTTAGTAAGCAGGTGTGTTGTAGCAGTGTTAGTAAAGCAGGTGTGTTGTGGTAGTGTTAGTAAAGCAGGTGTGTTGTGGCAGTGTTAGTAAAGCAGGTGGTGTTGTGGCAGTGTTAGCAAAGCAGGTGTGTTGTGGCAGTGTTAGTAAAGCAGGTGTGTTGTGGCAGTGTTAGCAAAGCAGGTGTGTTGTGGCAGTGTTAGCAAAGCAGGTGTGTTGTGGCAGTGTTAGCAAAGCAGGTGTGTTGTGGCAGTGTTAGCAAAGCAGGTGTGTTGTGGCAGTGTTAGCAAAGCAGGTGTGTTGTGGCTGAAAAGATTTAAAGCAAACAGACAGGATATTGCAGCACTAAATGAATTCCAAAGGGTGAGGAACAGAGTACAGAGACTTATAAAAGGAGCAAAGGCAAAGCACTACTGCTCAAAAATTGAAGAGTATAAGCATAACCCCAGAAAGCTCTGGCAACAACTAAAACAGTTGGGGTATAGCCATAAGCCAGTAGATAGGTCTAACATAGTACTCACTATCGATAACGAGGTATGCCACGAAACATCTAAGGTGGCAGATTGCTTTAATTCCTACTACACATCTGTTGCATCAACACTAGTATGTAAACTACAAGCTGCATCAAATACCTTTAACACAGACTCTGATAAGTTTCAAACATACTATACCAATAAAGGGGTAACCCCAAACAGTTGTCAACTAGTAAGTGTATCTCATGATTTTATTCAAAAAGAACTAAGCAGGTTAAACCCAACTAAGAGCACAGGCCCTGATAACATCCCGTCTAAGTTCCTAAAAGATGGTGCTTTTGAACTGTCAATCCCTATTGCTCACATAATAAATCTATCAATCACCACTAATATCGTACAAGGAGGCCAGAGTTACTCCTATCTTCAAGAAAAATAGTAGGTCTAATGTAAGCAACTATAGGCCTGTTAGTATACTCAGTATAATATCCAAAATTCTAGAGAGGGCGGTGTATTCTCAAGTAGTTAAGTACCTTAATGACAACAGCATTCTCCATAGCTATCAATCGGGCTTTAGAAGATCCTACTCAACCGACACCTCCCTTATTAATCTGATGGATTACCTGAGAACTGAAATGTCAAAGGGGAACCTCATAGGCATGGTAACCTTAGACCTGCAAAAGGCCTTCGATACTGTCAACCACAATATATTATGTAAGAAACTTCAAGCTATCAGTATAGGTTCTGTAGACTGGTTTAAATTCTACCTTAGCAACAGGAGACAAATTGTCAAAATCAACGAAACGGAATCAGAACCCCTGCCGATAGCATATGGAGTTCCCCAAGGTAGTATTCTGGGTCCCTTATTATTCTTATGTTATGTCAATGATATGCCTATCAGTGTCAAGTGCAAGCTCCTACTGTATGCAAATGACAGTGCTCTGTTAGTGACAGGTAAAGACCCACAAGATATTGCTAATGTTTTAACACTGGAACTGGAGTCCTGCAGCAAATGGTTAGCAGACAACACACTATCATTACACCTAGGGAAAACTGAAGCCATTCTCTTTGGCACGAAACATAAACTGAGAAGGGTAAATAATTTAATGTTCAGTGTAATGGGGAGCCTATCACTTTGGTTTCATCAGTAAAATATTTGGGAATCCCCTTTGACCCATGCATGTCAGGAGAATTGATAGGGAACAGTGTAGTAAAGAAAGCGAATGCCAGACTGAAGTTCCTGTATAGACAAGCACAGTGTCTACCTACTGAGGCTCGCAGGACCCTATGTCTAGCCCTTATACGCTTGCTCTTCATGGTACTCTGCCTTGACAAAAAAACTGAAGGATTGACTGCAAATAACCCAGAACAAAATTGTAAGATTCATCCTGGGTCTGGGACCAAGAGAGCATGTAGGTCTGGGACCAAGAGAACATGTAGGCCTGGGTCCAAGAGAACATGTAGGCCTGGGTCCAAGAGAACATGTAGGTTTGGGACCAAGACAACATGTAGGTCTGGGACCAAGAGAACATGTAGGCCTGGGTCCAAGAGAACATGTAGGCCTGGGTCCAAGAGAACATGTAGGTCTGGGACCAAGACAACATGTAGGTCTGGGACCAAGACAACATGTAGGTCTGGGACCAAGAGAACATGTAGGCCTGGGTCCAAGAGAACATGTAGGCCTGGGTCCAAGATAACATGTAGGCCTGGGTCCAAGACAACATGTAGGCCTGGGTCCAAGACACATGTAGGCCTGGGTCCAAGACAACATGTAGGCCTGGGTCCAAGACAAACATGTAGGCTGGGTCCAAGACACATGTAGGCCTGGGTCCAAGACACATGTAGGCCTGGGTCCAAGACAACATGTAGGCCTGGGTCCAAGACAACATGTAGGCCTGGGTCCAAGACACATGTAGGCCTGGGTCCAAGACACATGTAGGCCTGGTGTCCAAGACAACATGTAGGCCTGGGTCCAAGACAACATGTAGGCCTGGGTCCAAGACACATGTAGGCCTGGGTCAAAGACAACATGTAGGCCTGGGTCCAAGACAACATGTAGGCCTGGGTCCAAGACACATGTCGGCCAGGATGAATTACAGCAGTTGGATATGCTGAATGTTGAAGACAGAGTAAAACAACTGAAGCTAAATCATGTTTATAAAATTGCTCACGAACAGTGTCCAGAATATCTTGCTGTCAATTTTGTCAAGGTTGGGAACCAAAGCAATCATAGTACTAGGGGGAGAGAGCACAAATTTGTAGTACCCACAGTCAGTGGCCAGGCTTCAAACACCTTTTATTGTACAGCAATAAAGGAATGGAACAGACTACCCGCACATGTCAAAGCCAGTCATAGCATGAACCAGTTCAAGAAGAGTGCCAAAAGGTGTCTGATGAATGTAGCTACAGAAAGGGAGGGGAATGATTTTCTATTTTTTAGCTAACATACGTGTAAATTTTACCTTATTCCTAGTAATGACCCTCGTATTGTATATAGTCTTAATGACCCTCGTGTAGTAGATAGTCTTAATGACCCTCGTGTAGTAGATAGTCTTAATGACCCTCGTGTAGTAGATAGTCTTAATGACCCTCGTGTAGTAGATAGTCTTAATGACCCTCGTGTAGTAGATAGCCTTAATGACCCTCGTGTAGTAGATAGTCTTAATGACCCTCGTGTAGTAGATAGTCTTAATGACCCTCGTGTAGTAGATAGTCTTAATGACCCTCGTATTGTAGATAGTCTTAATGACCCTCGTATTGTAGATAGTCTTAATGACCCTCGTGTAGTAGATAGTCTTAATGACCCTGTGTAGTAGATAGTCTTAATGACCCTCGTGTAGTAGATAGTCTTAATGACCCTCGTGTAGTAGATAGTCTTAATGACCCTCGTGTAGTAGATAGTCTTAATGACCCTCGTGTAGTAGATAGTCTTAATGACCCTCGTATTGTAGATAGTCTTAATGACCCTCGTATTGTAGATAGTCTTAATGACCCTCGTGTAGTAGATAGTCTTAATGACCCTCGTGTAGTAGATAGTCTTAATGACCCTCGTGTAGTAGATAGTCTTAATGACCCTCGTGTAGTAGATAGTCTTAATGACGCTCGTGTAGTAGATAGTCTTAATGACCCTCGTGTAGTAGATAGTCTTAATGACCCTCGTGTAGTAGATAGTCTTAATGACCCTCGTGTAGTAGATAGTCTTAATGACCCTCGTATTGTAGATAGTCTTAATGACCCTCGTGTAGTAGATAGTCTTAATGACCCTCGTATTGTAGATAGTCTTAATGACCCTCGTATTGTAGATAGTCTTAATGACCTCGTGTAGTAGATAGTCTTAATGACCCTCGTGTAGTAGATAGTCTTAATGACCCTCGTGTAGTAGATAGTCTTAATGACCCTCGTATTGTAGATAGTCTTAATGACCCTCGTGTAGTAGATAGTCTTAATGACCCTCGTGTAGTAGATAGTCTTAATGACCCTCGTGTAGTAGATAGTCTTAATGACCCTCGTGTAGTAGATAGTCTTAATGACCTCGTGTAGTAGATAGTCTTAATGACCCTCGTGTAGTAGATAGTCTTAATGACCCTCGTGTAGTAGATAGTCTTAATGACCCTCGTGTAGTAGATAGTCCTAATGACCCTCGTATTGTAGATAGTCTTAATGACCCTCGTGTAGTAGATAGTCTTAATGACCCTCGTGTAGTAGATAGTCTTAATGACCCTCGTGTAGTAGATAGTCTTAATGACCCTCGTGTAGTAGATAGTCTTAATGACCCTCGTGTAGCAGATAGTCTTAATGACCCTCGTGTAGTAGATAGTCTTAATGACCCTCGTGTAGTAGTCTTAATGACCCTCGTGTAGTAGATAGTCTTAATGACCCTCGTGTAGTAGATAGTCTAATGACCCTCGTGTAGTAGATAGTCTTAATGACCCTCGTGTAGTAGATAGTCTTAATGACCCTCGTGTAGTAGTCTTAATGACCCTCGTGTAGTAGATAGTCTTAATGACCCTCGTGTAGTAGATAGTCTTAATGACCCTCGTGTAGTAGATAGTCTTAATGACCCTCGTGTAGTAGATAGTCTTAATGACCCTCGTGTAGTAGATAGTCTTAATGACCCTCGTGTAGTAGATAGTCTTAATGACCCTCAGGTAGTAGATAGTCTTAATGACCCTCGTGTAGTAGATAGTCTTAATGACCCTGTGAGTAGATAGTCCTAATGACCTCGTATTGTAGATAGTCTTAATGACCCTCGTGTAGTAGATAGTCTTAATGACCCTCGTGTAGTAGATAGTCTTAATGACCCTCGTGTAGTAGTCTTAATGACCCTCGTGTAGTAGATAGTCTTAATGACCCTCGTGTAGTAGATATAGTCTTAATGACCCTCGTGTAGTAGATAGTCTTAATGACCCTCGTGTAGTAGATAGTCTTAATGACCCTCGTGTAGTAGATAGTCTTAATGACCATCGTGTAGTAGATAGTCCTAATGACCCTCGTATTGTAGATAGTCTTAATGACCCTCGTGTAGTAGATAGTCTTAATGACCCTCGTGTAGTAGATAGTCTTAATGACCCTCGTGTAGTAGATAGTCTTAATGACCCTCGTGTTAGTAGATAGTCTTAATGACCCTCGTGTAGTAGATAGTCTTAATGACCCTCGTGTAGTAGATAGTCTTAATGACCCTCGTGTAGTAGATAGTCCTAATGACCCTCGTATTGTAGATAGTCTTAATGACCCTCGTGTAGTAGATAGTCTTAATGACCCTCGTGTAGTAGATAGTCTTAATGACCCTCGTGTAGTAGTCTTAATGACCCTCGTGTAGTAGATAGTCTTAATGACCCTCGTGTAGTAGATAGTCTTAATGACCCTCGTGTAGTAGATAGTCTTAATGACCCTCGTGTAGTAGATAGTCTTAATGACCCTCGTGTAGTAGATAGTCTTAATGACCCTCGTGTAGTAGATAGTCTTAATGACCCTCGTGTAGTAGATAGTCTTAATGACCCTCGTGTAGTAGATAGTCTTAATGACCCTCGTGTAGTAGATAGTCTTAATGACCCTCGTGTAGTAGATAGTCTTAATGACCCTCGTGTAGTAGATAGTCTTAATGACCCTCGTGTAGTAGATAGTCTTAATGACCCTCGTGTAGTAGATAGTCCTAATGACCCTCGTATTGTAGATAGTCTTAATGACCCTCGTGTAGTAGATAGTCTTAATGACCCTCGTGTAGTAGATAGTCTTAATGACCCTCGTGTAGTAGATAGTCTTAATGACCCTCGTGTAGTAGATAGTCTTAATGACCCTCGTGTAGTAGATAGTCTTAATGACCTCGTGTAGTAGATAGTCTTAATGACCCTCGTGTAGTAGATAGTCTTAATGACCCTCGTATTGTAGATAGTCTTAATGACCCTCGTATTGTAGATAGTCTTAATGACCCTCGTGTAGTAGATAGTCTTAATGACCCTCGTGTAGTAGATAGTCATAATGACCCTCGTGTAGTAGTCATAATGACCCTCGTGTAGTAGATAGTCTTAATGACCCTCGTGTAGTAATAGTCATAATGACCCTCGTGAGTAGATAGTCATAATGACCCTCGTGTAGTAGATAGTCATAATGACCCTCGTGTAGTAGATAGTCTTAATGACCCTCGTGTAGTAGATAGTCTTAATGACCCTCGTGTAGTAGATAGTCTTTTTAGTATGATAGTAAGATGCTATCTTTCATTGTAGAATAATAAGAAAATAATTATAACTTTATATTATAATAATAAGGTAAAAGGACCCCAATGGAAATAAGTCACTCTGTCTGACTTTTTTGGTTTTCCCAGGGATCCCAGGGATCCCAGGTTTCCCATTTTTCCCAGGGTTTTCCCGGTTATCCAGGTTATCCCCGTTTTCTACACATAGCTCTATGTATGATAATCTATGTAACTGTATTTGTGTATACCTAAAAAACTTATTAATGGGAAGGTAAGAAAATTTAAATATAAGTATGTGTGGTTTTTTTGTGTGTGTGTGTGTGTGTGTGTGTGTTGTGTTGTGTGTGTGTGGGGTGGTTTTGTGTGTGTGGTGTGTGGTTGTCACAGAATGGGAAAAAAGGGGGCACTCGCAAAAATCAAAGCGCCCCCCCAGACAAAAGGGAGGGAGATAAAGATTGATTCTTCCCCCTTTGGATACTCATTATGAGGAAGGCAGAGAGAACGAGGAGGGGGAGGAGCAGAAAATGTTAGCCAGAAAAAAAGTGGGTTTTGTGGAGATGAGAGGAATAACAATCAGGGCATGTGACAACATGGAAAGGGAAACTTGAAAAAGGGGGGGGCCCTAAGGGGGGTGATATCAAAAAATATACAACCCCACCCCAAAAAGCAAAATCCACGAGGGGGAAAATAACGCAGTAACAGAGGGAAGGTGGGCATAAAAACAGAGGTGGGGGGGGGCCAGTAAAAAATGAAAATTGTTACACAAAGGGAACTTTTAAACCCCTTTAAGTGGGTAAACCTTGAACCACACAAAGGGAAAAGAAAGAAAGAAACGAAAAAAGTGATGTAGAACGGTTGTATAGTACCAAAAACACAGAAAATTTTTACCCAAAACATAAACAATGTAGGAACAAAAAAATGGGAGGGAAAAATAAAAAATGGTAGAACATAAACAATGGTACGAACATAAACAATGGTGGGAAAATAAACAATGGTAGGAACAAAACAAAGGTAGGAACAAAACAATGGTGGGAAAAATAAACAATGGGAGGGAAATAAACAATGGTAGGAACATAAACAATGTAGGGAAAATAAAAAATGGTAGGAACATAAACAATGTAGGAACATAAACAATGGTAGGAAAATAAACAATGGTAGGAACATAAACAATGGTAGGAAAAAAAACAATGGTAGGAAAATAAACAATGGTGGAACTAAAAAAATGGTAGGAACTAAAAAAGGTAGAAATAAACAATGGTAGGAACTTTAAATAACAATGGCAGGAACATGAAACCCAAAGGCCCAAAAATAAACAATGGCAGGAAAAAAAAAAAGGAGGAACAAAACTGGAGGAACATAAACAATGGAGGGAAATAAACAAGTAGGAAATTTCAGGTAGGAACAAAAAAATGGTAGGAACCAATGGTAGGGCCCAAAAAAATAGGAACCTTTAAAAAGAGGAACAAAAAAAGGGGTAGGAACAAAAAAACAATTTTAGGAACTTTAAAAAAATGGTAGGGCCCTTAATAACTGCAGGAAACATAACAATGGCAAACAAAACAAAGCAGGAACATAAACAATGGTAGGAACTAAACAAGGGCAGGAACAAAACCCAAAGGTAGGAACATAAACAATGGTAGGAACAAAAAATGGTAGGGAAATAAACAATGGTGGAACAAAACAAGGAGGAACATAAACAATGGCAGGAACATAAACAATGGGGTAGGAACATAAACAATGGTAGGGAAAATAAACAAGGTAGGAACTAAACAATGGGAGGGAAATTTAAAACAATGGAGGAACATAACAATGGCAGGGAAAATAAACAATGGAGGACTAAAAAATGGTGGAACTTTAAAAATGGAGAAAATAACAATGGAAAAAACATAAACAAAGGTAGGAAAATAAAAAAATGGAGGAAAAAAAACAATGGGAGGAAAATAAACAATGGAGGAACTAAACAATGGTAGGAAATTAAATAAAAAATGGCAGGAAATGAACAATGGGGACATAAACAATGGTAGGAACATAAACAAGGTAGGAAAAAAAAACAAAGGCAGGAACAAAACAATGGTAGGAACTAAACAAAGGGGGAACCTTAAAATAACAATGGCAGGACATGAACAATGGCAGGAACATAAACAATGGTAGGGAAATAAACAATGGTAGGAACATAAACAATGAGGGAAAATAAACAATGGGAGGAACATAAACAATGGTAGGAACTTTAAATAACAATGGGAGGAACATGAACAAAGGCAGGAAAATAAACAAAGGAGGGAAAATAAAAAAGGTAGGAACTTAAAACAATGGAGGGAAAATAACAATGGAGGAACAAAAACAATGGTAGGGAAAATAAACAATGGAGGAACAAGAAACAATGGAGGAAAAATAAACAATGGAGGAAAATAAACAATGTAGGAACTTTAATAACAAAGGGAGGAAAAAAATAAAAAAAATGGTAGAACTAAACAATGGTAGGAACTTAAGTAACAAAGGGAGGAACAAAAAATGGTAGGAAATAAAAAATGATAGGAATTTAAGTAAAAGGGCAGGAACTAAAAAAATGGGGGAACATAAACAATGGTGGAAATTAATAACAATGACCAGGGAACATAAACATGTAGAACTAATAACAAAGGCAGGAACATAAACTGGTAGGAAAAATAAAATGTAAACATAAACAATGGAGGAACATAAACAATGGCAAAAGGGAAAAATAAACAAGGAGGAAATAAACAATGGGTGGAAAAATAAACAAAGGCAGGGGAAAATAACAATGGAGGAACATAAACAATGGAGGAACATAAAAAATGGCAGGGAAAATGAACAATGGCAGGAAAATAAAATGGCGGAAAATAAACAAAGGCAGGGAAAATAACAAAGGCAGGGGAACATGAACAATGGCGGAACATAAACAATGGCAGGAAAAAATTTAACAATGGCAAAAAGGAACATAAAAAATGGCAGGAACATAAAAAAATGGAGGAACAAAACAAAAGGCAGGACATAAACAATGGTAGGAAAATAAACAATGGTAGGACATAAACATGGTAGGAAAAAAACAATGGGAGGAACATAAACAATGGTAGGAACATAAAAAAAATGGGGGAAATAAACAATGGTAGGAAATAAACAATGGGCAGGAAAATAAAAAATGGTGGAACATAAAAAAATGGTGGAACATAAACAATGGTAGGAACATAAACAAATTTTTGGAACATAAAAAATGGTAGGAACATAAAAAAGTAGGAAAAAATAAACAATGGGAGGGAAAATAAACAATGGTAGGAACATAAACAATGTAGGAACTTAAGTAAAATGGCAGGAAAATGAAAAAAGGCAGGAACTAAACATGGAGGAACATAAACAATGGTAGGAACTTAAGTACAATGACAGGAACAAAACAAGGTAGGAAAATTAGAACAATGGCAGGAACAAAAACCAAAGGTAGGAACATAAAAAATGGTAGGAACATAAACAAGGGAGGAACATAAACAAAGGCAGGAAAAATAAACAATGGTAGGAACATAAAAAATGGTAGAAAAAATAAACAAAGGTGGAACAAAAAAAAATGGTAGGAAAAATAAACAAAGGTGGAATTAAGTAACAATGGCAGGAACATAAACAATGGTAGGAAAAATTAAGTAACAATGGCAGGGAAAATGAACAATGGGAGGAACATAAACAATGGCAGGAACATAAAAAAAAAAATGGTAGGGAAATTAAATAACAATGGCAGGAACAGAACAATGGCAGGGAAAATAAACAATGGGAGGACATAAACAAGGTAGGAAATTTAAATAACAATGGGGAGGAACATAAACAATGGAGGAACATAAACAATGATAGGAAATTAAGTAAAAATGGCAGGGAAAATGAAATGGCAGGAACATAAACAAAGGTAGGAATTAAGTAAAAAGAAGGAAAATAAAAAAAATGGTAGGAACTTAAGCAACAATGCAGGGGAAATAAAAAATGGTGGAACATAAACAATGGGAGGAACATAAACAAAGGAGGAACAAAACAATGGAGGAAAAATAAACAAGGTAGGAAATAAACAATGGAAAGGGAAAAAAAACAATGGGAGGAAATAAACAATGGTGGAACATAAACAAAGGTAGGAACTAAACAATGGGGGAACATAAACAAGGTAGAACATAACAATGCAGGAACAAAACAAAGGCAGGAACTAAAAAAGGTAGAAAATAAACATGGTAGGAAATAAAAAATGGGAGGAACATAAACAATGGTAGGAGCATAAAAAATGGTGGGAAAATAAACAATGGGTGGGGAAAATAAACAATGGTAGGGGAAATAAACAATGTAGGAACATAAACAATGGGCTTTAAAATAAACAATGGGACAAATAAAAAAGGAGAGCATAAACAATGGTAGGAACTAAACAATGGTAGGAACAAAACAATGGGAGGAACAAAACAAGGAGGAACATAAACAATGGTAGGAACATAAACAATGGTAGGAACATAAAAAAAGGGAGGAACATAAACAATGGGAGGGAAATGAACAAGGCAGGAACATAAACAAAGGCAGGAACAAAAACAAAGGCAGGAACATGAACAATGGCAGAACATGAACAATGGCAGGAAATAAACAATGGCAGGAACATAAACAATGGCAGGAACAGAAAAAATGGAGGAACTAAAAATCGAAAACCCTGAAAAAAATGGCAGGAAAATAAACAATGGGAGGAACTGAAAATGGCAGGGAAAAAAACAAAGGGAGGGAAAATGAAATGGGAGGAACATAAAAAATGGCAGGAACATAAAAATGGGGAGGGAAAATGAAAAAATGGCGGAACATAAACAATGGCAGGAAAAAAACAAAAGGCAGGGGAATAAACAATGGGAGGAACATAAAAATGGCGAACTAAACAATGGAGGGCATAAACAATGGCAGGAAAATAAAAAATGGGAGGAACATAAACAATGGTAGGAAAAAAACCAAGGTAGGAACATAAACATGGCAAGAACATAAACAATGTAGGAAAATAACAATGGAGGGGAAAATAAAAAATGGTAGGAACAAAACAATGGTAGGGAAAAAAAAAAAAATGGGAGGAAATAAACAATGGTAGGGAAATAAACAAAGGTAGGGAAAATAAAAAAAGGGAGGAACATAAACAAAGGCGGACATAAACAATGGTAGGAAAATAACAATGGCAGGAACATAAACAATGGTAGGGAAAATAAAAAATGGGAAAACATAAACAATGGTAGGAATAAAACAATGGCAGGAACATAAACAATGGTAGGAACATAAAAAAAAGGTAGGAACATAAACAATGGTAGGAAAAATAAAAAATGGCAGGGAAAATAACAGTGGAGGGAACAAACATGGTAGAACATAAACAATGGTAGGGAAAATAAACAATGGTAGGGAAAATAAAAATGGAGGAACAAAAAAAAGGAAAAAAAAACAAAGGTAGGAAAATAAACAAAGGTAGGAACATAAACAATGTAGGAACTTTAATAACAAATGGCGGAAAATGAAAAAGGCAGAAACTAAGCAAGGGAGGAAATTAGTAACAATGGCAGGAACATAAACAATGGTAGGAAATTAAGTAAAAATGGCAGGGAACTGAAAAAGGCAGGAAAAAAACAATGGGAGGAACATAAACAATGGGAGGAACTTAAGTAACAATGCGGGAAAATGAACAATGGCAGGAACAAAACAAAGGTAGGACATAAAAAAATGGTTTGGGAAATAAGAAAAAAATGGCAGAAAATAAACAAAGGGAGGAACATAAAAAATGATAGGAACTTAAGTAACAAGGAGGAACCCTGAAAAATGGGAGGAACATAAACAATGGTAGGAACTTAAATAAAAATGACAGGAAAAAAACAAGGGGAACTTTAAATAACAATGGGAGGAACATAAACAATGGTAGGAACCAAAAAAAATGGTAGGAACATAAACAATGGGGAAGGAACATAAACAATGGTAGGAACAAACAATGGTAGGAAATAAACAATGTAGGACATAACAATGGTAGGAACATAAACAAGGAGAAAAAACAAGGAGGAACATAAACAAAGGTAGGAACATAAAAAATGGCAGGAAAATAAACAATGGTGGAGCATAAACAATGGTAGGAACAAAACAATGGGAGGAACTAAACAATGGTAGGAACATAAACAATGGGAGGATCAAAACAATGGTACGAACAAAACAATGGTACAACATAAACAATGGTAGGAGCATAACAATGGTAGGAAAAATAACAAAAGGTAGGAAATAAACAAAGGGAGGAACAAACAATGGTAGGAAAAAATAAACAATGGTAGGAAAAATAACAATGGGAGGAACAAAAACAATGGGAGGAACATAAACAATGGTAGGAACATAAACAAAGGTAGAAAAAAACAAAGGGAGAAAAAGAACAAGCAGGAACATAACAAAGGCAGGAACATAAAAAAATGGGAGGAACATAAACAGTGGGAGGAACATGAACAATGGCAAAGGAACTAAAAATGGCGGGAACATGAACAAAGGCAGGAACAAAACAATGGCAGGAAAATAAACAATGGCGGGAACATAAATAACAAGGCAGGAACATAAGTAACAACGGCGAAACATAAGTAACAATGGCAGGAAAATTAAATAAACAATTTGGAAAAAACATAGTAACAAAAGGGGGACCAAGTGAGACTATGGTTCACCCCCCGGGTCAGGGAGCAAGTTCAGAGCAATGAAAAAACAGAGGCAGGAAGACAGGAGGAGACAGGAGGCAGAAGAGGAAGCAGAGGGAGACAAGGGCAGACAGGAGGCAGACAGGGGGCAGACAGGAGGAGAAGGAGCAACAGGAGGGGAGACAGGAGGCAGACAGGAGGAAACAGAGGGAGACAGGGGGAGACAGGAGGAAGACAGAGGGAGACAGGAGGCAGACAGGAGGAAGACAGGAGGCAGACAGGAGGCAGACAGGAGGAACAGGAGGAAGACAGGAGGCAGACAGGAGGCAGACAGGAGGCAGACAGGAGGAAGACGGGGCAGACAGGAGCGACAGGAGGAAAACGGGGGCAGACAGGAGGGAACAGGGGGCAGACAGGAGGAAGACAGGAGGCGACAGGGGCATACAGGAGGCAACAGGAGGAAACAGGAGCAGCAGGAGGCAGACAGGAGGAAACAGGAGGAAGACAGGAGGCAACAGGAGGGAGACAAGGAAGACGGAGGCGACAGGAGGCGACAGGAGGCAGACGGGGGAAGACAGGGGAAAACAGGGGGCGGACAGGAGGGAAACAGGAGGCAACAGGAGGGAAAAAAGGAGGCGGGGAGGAGGCAGAAAAAAGGAAACAGAGGGAGACAGGAGGCAGACGGAGGAAGACGGGCAGAAGGAGGGAGACGGGGGAAGACAGGGGGCAGACAGGAGGGGACAGGAGGAAGACAGGGGGCAGACAGAAGGGAGCAGGGGGCGACTGGGGGCAGACAGGAGGCAGACAGGAGGCAACAGGAGGCAGACAGGGGGCAGCAGGGGGGCAGAAGGAGGCAGACAGGAGGCAGACGGAGGAAGACAGGGGGCAGGCAGGAGGGAGACGGGGGAAGACAGAAGGCAGACAGGGGGCAGACAGGAGGCAGGCAGGAGGAAGAAGGAGGCAGACAGGAGGAAGCAGGAGGCCCAAAAGGGGGGAAAAGGAGGAAGACAAGGGCAGACAGGAGGAAGACAGGAGGCAACAGGAGGAAGACAGGGGGCAGACAGGGAAGACAGGAGGGAGGGAGGAGCAGACAGGAGGAAGACAAGGAAGACAGGAGAAGACAGGGAAAACAAGGGCAGGCAGGGGGAAACAGGGCAAAGGGGGAAGACAGAAGGCAGACAGGAGGGAGACAGGAGGCAGACAGGAGGCAGACAAGGGGGAGACAGGAGGCAACAGGAGCAGACAGAGGCAGACAGGAGGCAGACAGGAGGCAGACAGGAGGCAGACAGGAGGCAGACAGGAGGCAGACAGGAGGCAGACAGGAGGCAGACAGGAGGCAGACAGGAGGCAGACAGGGGGCAACAGAGGCAGACAGGGGGCAGACGGGGGCAGACAGGGGAGGGAGACAGGAGGGAGACAGGAGGGAGAAGGAGGCAACAGGAAAGGCCAGAGGACTTTATAACTACAAAAGCATAATAACACAATAAAAAAAGAAACCACGGACCGGGGGGGACTCGAACCTGTGGCAGTAGTCCTGAATCCCCCAGCCGTTGCGTTAACCACCGGCCAACTGGCTCTAGGACACTTTAGCGGGTGAATCTTGGACTCAGAGAGAAAGGTGCACCAGCAGGTGCTGGACACACTGCATACGATAGCAAGAGGTGATTAAATTTCTCTGTGACCCAGATACCTCGAGACGATGGAAAAAGTTTATGTCCTCGACGGGACCCGAGAAAGGGAGTAATCTGTGTGACCCCCCAGAAAAGATCTTTGACAAGACAGGGACCCCCAGAACCACTGCCCCTGGTGTGAGAGGCATGTTCAACTGAGGCAAAACACGACGTGAATAAAAATCCTGCACGAACCGAGAAAGTCACAATACCTGAGCGAAACAATACACAATAACACTACATAGGGCAAATGACTTTTCCACACGTTCGGGGCCGACTTTGGGCCCTTTACAAAGTCCACACAGGATGCCCCCCACAACAGTTGTAATACCGGTCCACTTTCTGCCAAGTGAAAGGTGACAGAGGTGTAAGGTGACAAACCCAGGTACCTACTTTCTGCTAAATGAACAGGGACAGCAGGGGTTTAAAGGGAGCTAACACGCAGGTACCCATTTTTCTGCTTGGGAACATGACAGCATTTAAGTAACTAACACCCAGGTACCTACTTACTGCTTGGTGAACAGGGCAGCAGGGGTAAGGGAACTAAAACCCGGTACCTACTTACGCTGTGAAAAAGTGACAGCAGGTGTAAGGTAGCTAACACCCAGGTACCTACTTACTGCTTGGTGAACAGGGACAGCAGGTGTAAGGTAGTTAACACCCAGGTACGTACTTACTGCTTGGTGAACAGGGACAGCAGGTGTAAGGTAGCTAACACGCAGGTACCTATTTACTGCTTGGTGAACGGTGACAGCAGGTGTAAGGTAACTAACACCCAGGTACCTACTTACTGCTAGGTGAGTAATGACAGCAGGTGTAAGGTAGCAAGACCAACATTTCCACCCGTGCCGGGAATCGAGCCACGGACACTCAGTGTGTGAAGTGAGTCCACTATGGCCACGGCTTTCACTTTGAGCTGAGTAAATTTGATTTTGCCATTTTTTGCATAGATTGGTTTGCTTGTAAAAGCTAAAGAATGCTTCTTGTGATCGGCTTTAAACGCTAACTGCTGGCATATCTTAGCTGTAAATATTTTTGTGTTGAAAATGGGCTGTCTAGATGCCCATCTGCCAATTTTAAAGAAAAATAAATAGGTTTTTTGCAGGAATGTTATGATTTTAATGAGTTGAGTGAGCCCTTAAATACAACATTTTTGTACGGTTTTATTCCAGAGCCGGTACAGTGGTAGGTGCGACAGTCTTCTCTATCGCTAACTTCCTCCAAAGATTTCCTTTATAACTTCAGAATGCCTTATCCGATCGGCTTCAAACTTTCAATCCTGGCCAACTTTAACCAGGGGAATGTTCTTGGAGCAACTGACACTAGGCTGTGCCCTCTGCTCGGTGTTACATAGAGTACTTCTGACACTGGTTTCTATGTGATACCTTATTACGTCTACGAGTCATTCTGTAAATTTCGAAACCAGTGTGTCTTAGAAGGATGGTAATGGAGTGTTTAGGCGCCATTTTTCTACTTCTAATCTCGAAACTTAGGAAAGAAACCTTGTGAAGCTGTCTTAGTTTATGTGGACAATTGTCAAGACACAACCAGGACGATGAAAGACGAGAAGGCCTGAACTCAATATAGTAGCCGGCGGGGGGAAAAAGGGAGAGTCTAATTTTTAAATAATAGTGGTAGTAGTAGAAGTAGTTATAGTAGTAGTAGCAGTGGTGGTAGTAGTAGTAGTAGCAGCAGCAGTAGTAGTAGTAGTAGTAGCAGTGGTAGTAGTAGTAGCAGCACTAGCAGCAGTAGTAGCAGTAGTAGTAGTAGTAGTAGTAGCAGCAGCAGTAGTAGTAGATAGCAGTTAGTAGGCTAGTAGTAGTAGTAGCCAGAGAATAGCAGTAG
>NC_069438.1:9914349-9934349 GCF_026875155.1 Cherax quadricarinatus
TCTTACACGTGACGCTTACAGTCCACCAGCCTACATGATCTCTATCCAAGCTTGTTTTCCATGACAAGAACAGAAGCTTATTGCACAGACGAAAAGCTGCTTTGAAAAGCACTTTATTGTTGCTTACAGACGACAGCAAACTTACGTTGGTTGTTATAAGGTATGAAGCTTACCGAGTAAGCAACAAAAGTAACCTACAACAAGACATTAGCAACAGCAAACAACAACAATAATAACAAAAACAGCAAGGACCAACCTGCCATTGACCTCTCTACAGTGACCTTCAGTCACACTGCCTAAATCTCCTATCCCGCTCAGTTTTCCATTGACAAGAACAGAAGCTTATTGCACAGACGAAAAGCTGCTTTTAAAAAGCTCTTTTTGTTGCTTACAGACTGACAGCAAACATTTATCGTTGGTTGTTATAATGAGTATGATGCTTACCTGGATTTTGTAGAGCTCCAGAGAGCTTATCTCGGGTGCCATAGAGCTTTATCATACAGAATGTGAAAATAAGTATAATCACATAGCCACCCACTCGTATGCAGATGCAAGTCAGGTGTATTTATTCCGAAACGCTTCGCCCTCAGAGCAGGCTTCTTGAGTAGAGCACAGAGGAAACAGAGACAGCAGACGCAGTGAATAGGAAGTTTTAGGTAGTCATTCCCTCAGCCTAGAGACGTGTACAGCATCGTGGACTTGAAGAATGTGAAGCTGAAACATGAGACTGGTTCCTTTGTAGTGGCAGAAGTGAAGCTTAGAGAATGGTGAGACGTCACAGGAAGCAAGGACCACTATTACCAACTCTTATTAGACATGTGAAGCCAACAGTGTTAGAACATGTGAGAATGTTTAAAAGACCTGATAGAGAGTGCCTTAGTGTGTACAAAATTTAAATCAAGAACACTAAGTAGCAGGATCCAGACAACTTCTACACAGTACTGCACATCAGTAGTAATGCTTCGCTTCGATTATCTGTCTCAGGTCTGGTCTCCACACACAGGACGATGACCACAGCTGCAAGTTGTCACTCTGGTTACAAGCTGACCTGTGTTGTATACGCACGTAACTGTTGAGCTCTGTAAGTGTAAACAGGTGTACGTTTTTCCCAGGAGCAGTGCCATCATGTGACCTAGCTGAAGAACATTTACCTGTAACTTGTGTTTTCCTAATACTTGGTCAACCAGGCTATTGCTGCTGGCGGCTCACTTGCTCACACTCTAACAGCACGTCAAGTCGTAAAAACCAGTTGTCCCCACTCGCTTCTAACACGCTCAAGCATGCTTGCTGGATGTCAAAGCCCATCGCACACAAAACCTCCTTTACCACCTCCCTCCAACCTTTCCTAGGCCGATAGATAGATAGATACACATTTACAAACATTGATCTAAGGCCACATAAGCTTCGAATCCACAAACGTTAGGGCAGAGTTCTACTGCAAATATTGATCCAGGAAGGAGAGGTTAGCTTTGGTTCCCTGGATCAAGATCCTTAAACTAGCACCGATGTCCCTACCTCTGACATCTTTGGTAGCTCAGGAAGACTTAAAGTTTCTTACAGTCTTGAAGTCTTATTGGTTGAGTGACTTGCAACCAGCTGGTGCAGCTGGTTACAAGTCACTGACTGAGTGTCGTGAATTCAGCTGCACCATTTGGGTGAGTGAGGTGCAGCTGTGTATGATAGGTAGCCAGCTGTCTGAAATTATTGAGTGACGTGTTGGCCAGCTACAGCAGCTGGTTGAGTCACGAGCAGTCATCTGTGGCAGCTGGGTGTTAGCAGACAATTAAGTCATTTTGCCGGCCAAGAAGTGTGTGTGTGTGTGTGTGTGTGTGTGTGTGTGTGTGTGTGTGTGTGTGTGTGTGTGTGTGTGTGTGTGTGTGTGTGTGTGTGTGTGTGTGTGTGTGAGTACTCACCTAGTTGTGGTTGCAGGGGTCGATTCACAGCTACTGGCCCTGCCTCTTCAACTGGCCGCTACCCGGTCACTCTTCCTGCTCCATGAGCTTTATCATACCTCTTCTTAAAGCTATGTATGGATCCTGCCTCCACTACATCGCTACCCAGACTATTCCACTTCCTGGCAACTCTGTGACTGAAGAAATACTTCCTAACATCCCTGTGATTCATCTGAGTCTTCAATTTCCAACTGTGACCCCTTGTTGCTGTGTCCCATCTCTGGAACATCCTGTCTCTTTCCACCTTGTCGATTCCTCTCAATATTGTATATGTCGTTATCATATTTCTGTCTTGAAAATCAATTTGACTGGTAGATTTCTTCTCCTCGAGTACCCCTTATTCTCTGAAAATATATCAGCTCATTCATGTCTTTCTCTCCTGTTTGAGTGATTACATTTTCAATCTCTTTTCTCTCCCAGTTGTCTTTCCTTGTGTGTTCTTTCTTCGGTCTCCTGAAGCCAGTAAATCAAAACTGACATCTCCCTATCCTCTTCCCAGTGTTTTTCCCTCCGTATCTCTGTGTCCCATTTGCTGGATCTCCCTGTGGCCTGATCTTGCCTCTGCAGGTAGCCTATCACCTTCTCTTCCTTCTCCCCCTAACTTACTGCTGTTCCTGTGTCCAGCAGCATGCCATTTTCATTCCTCGACATTTTCTGGTGGCCTGTTAGGGCCTCAACATAAGACTTAACTCCTTCCTTCCTTTTAGTCCCCTCACTGGATATGGTGTTCCTGCTCATTGACATGCCCCTTCCATTCTTCGGCTCTCTATCTTGCTTCAGCATTTTCAGGTCATCTTCTAGGCTCTGTATCCTGGCTTCTGCAGCTTCGACATGCAGCTCCCAATTCTTGTTCTCTGCATCCATCCTCTCCTTCATTTCAGTGATAAACTTACCTAGCTTCCTTTGCGCTCTTGTTCTATCCTTTTCCTTAGCTCTTCCACCCATTCTTCCTTTCCAGGACCATCTTCTGTTTCCCTTAATCTTTGACCTACCTTCTGGGGCCTCACTTTTTTCACGCTAATTCTTGTAGTGAGTGTGTGATTTGTATTTATGTGTGTTGTATGAGCGTGTGTACCCACCTAGTTGTACTCACCTAATTGTGGTTGCAGTGGTCGAGACTCAGCTCCTGGGCCCTGTGTTTGTGTGTGTGTGTGTATGTGCACCGAGATTTCAGTATTTCTCAGGATGTAATCTCACTAAGTTAAATTTCCCTGTTTATATACGCAAAGAGGCGTCGTCACAGCATATATACACGGGGAAGTGTGTATATCTCAGTGTATATACACGCAGGAGATGTATATCTGACTTACTGACACTCTTGTAGTCGATAGGCTTGAAACCTTACAAATCACTAATAGCTTTAGTAACAATAATAATAATAATAATAAAATAATAATAATAATAATAATAATAATAATAATATTAATAATAATACTAATAATATAATAATAATAAAATAATAATAATAATAATAATAATAATAATAATAATAATAATAATAATAATAATAATAATAATAATAATAATAATAATAATAACATTAATAACAATAATAATAATAATAATAATAATAATAATAATAATAATAATAACAATAATAATAATAATAATAAAAATAATAATAATAATAATGATAATAATGATAATAATAATAATTATTATAATAATTATAATAACCTCCACAATAACTCTCCTGCAGAGTCAGAGAGAAAACTGTTATGGCAGAGGAAGTCTTAATTAACCTCCGGGTAATTAGCAATTACCCTCAAAGAAACTGCAGTCAGTGTTTTACTTTGTCTAGGAAATTGGCTGTTAGAGTCAAAGCGACGCAGAGCTGATATTGAAACATTATAATCACTACCCATCTCGGTAGCCATGTATCTGGAATGGGAATGGTTGGAATGTGAATAATTAGAATGGGAGTAAATGTAACGGGAATTGTGGTCATGGGAATGATAATTATGTTAATGGGAATTATGGAAATAGGGATGGTGGTAATGGTGGGGATGGAAATTGTGGGAATGGAAATGATAATAATGGGAATGATGGTACTACGGAATGGGAATGATGGTAATAAGAATTATATTAATTAGAAATGTGGTAATAGAATGGTGGGAATGATAATTGTAGAAATTAGGATTGTGGGAATAGGAATGATGGTAATGGGAATGGTGGAATTGGAATTATAGGCATTAGAATAGGGAGAATGGGAATGATAGTAGTTAGAACTGTGGGAATGGTGGAAATGGGAATGATGGTAATGGTGGGAGAAGTATCTCTGTATATACACACTGGCAGGTGTGTATGTCTGTGTATATACACACTGGCAGGTGTGTATGTCTGTGAATATACACACTGGCAGGTGTGTATGTCTGTGTATATACACACTGGCAGGTGTGTATGTCTGTGAATATACACACTGGCAGGTGTGTATGTCTGTGTATATACACACTGGCAGGTGTGTATGTCTGTGAATATACACATGGCAGGTGTGTATGTCTGTGTATATACACACTGGCAGGTGTGTATGTCTGTGAATATACACACTGGCAGGTGTGTATGTCTGTGTATATTACACAACTGGCAGGTGTGTATGTCTGTGAATATACACACTGGCAGGTGTGTATGTCTGTGTATATACACACTGGCAGGTGTGTATGTCTGTGTATATACACACTGGCAGGTGTGTATGTCTGTGTATATACACACTGGCAGGTGTGTATGTCTGTGAATATACACACTGGCAGGTGTGTATGTCTGTGTATATACACACTGGCAGGTGTGTATGTCTGTGTATATACACTGGCAGGTGTGTATGTCTGTGTTATACACACTGGCAGGTGTGTATGTCTGTGTATATAAACACTGGCAGGTGTGTATGTCTGTGTATATACACATGGCAGGTGTGTATGTCTGTGTATATACACACTGGCAGGTGTGTATGTCTGTGTATATACACACTGGCAGGTGTGTATGTCTGTGTATATACACACTGGCAGGTGTGTATGTCTGTGTATATACACAACTGGCAGGTGTGTATGTCTGTGTATATACACACTGGCAGGTGTGTATGTCTGTGTATATACACACTGGCAGTGTGTATGTCTGTGTATATACACACTGGCAGGTGTGTATGTCTGTGTATATACACACTGGCAGGTGTGTTATGTCTGTGTATATATACACACTGGCAGGTGTGTATGTCTGTGTATATACACACTGGCAGGTGTGTATGTCTGTGTATATACACACTGGCAGGTGTGTATGTCTGTGTATATACACACTGGCAGGTGTGCATGTCTGTGTATATACACACTGGCAGGTGTGTATGTCTGTGTATATACACACTGGCAGGTGTGTATATATGTGTATATACACACTGGCAGGTGTGCATGTCTGTGTATATACACACTGGCAGGTGTGTATGTCTGTGTATATACACACTGGCAGGTGTGTATATATGTGTATATACACACTGGCAGGTGTGTATGTCTGTGTATATACACACTGGCAGGTGTGTATGTCTGTGTATATACACACTGGCAGGTGTGTATGTCTGTGTATATACACACTGGCAGGTGTGTATGTATGTGTATATACACACTGGCAGGTGTGTATGTCGTGTATATACACACTGGCAGGTGTGTATGTCTGTGTATATACACACTGGCAGGTGTGTATGTCTGTGTATATACACACTGGCAGGTGTGTATGTCTGTGTATATACACACTGGCAGGTGTGTATATATGTGTATATACACACTGGCAGGTGTGTATGTCTGTGTATATACACACTGGCAGGTGTGTATGTCTGTGTATATACACACTGGCAGGTGTGTATGTCTGTGTATATACACACTGGCAGGTGTGTATGTCTGTGTATATACACACTGGCAGGTGTGCATGTCTGTGTATATAAACACTGGCAGGTGTGTATGTCTGTGTATATACACACTGGCAGGTGTGCATGTCTGTGTATATACACACTGGCAGGTGTGTATGTCTGTGTATTACACACTGGCAGGTGTGTATGTCTGTGTATATACACACTGGCAGGTGTGTAATGTCTGTGTATATACACACTGGCAGGTGTGTATGTCTGTGTATATACACACTGGCAGGTGTGTATATATGTGTATATACACACTGGCAGGTGTGCATGTCTGTGTATATACACACTGGCAGGTGTGCATGTCTGTGTATATACACACTGGCAGGTGTGTATGTCTGTGTATATACACACTGGCAGGTGTGCATGTCTGTGTATATACACACTGGCAGGTGTGCATGTCTGTGGTATATACACACTGGAGGTGTGCATGTCTGTGTATATACACACTGGCAGGTGTGTATGTATGTGTATATACACACTGGCAGGTGTGTATGTATTTGTATATACACACTAGCAGGTGTGTAAATCTGCGTATATACACACCGGCAGGTGGGTATGTCTCACAACCATTTCACTAGTGACTGTGATGTTACATAATTTATCTTCTTCTGGCCCACTATAAAAATTAATTACTGGAATATTATTAGTGTCTTCCTGTGTAAAAACCGAGAGAAAATAATTATTTAAAATCGAGCACATTTCATTCTCTTTGTCAGTAAGATGATCATAGTTATTTTTAAGGGGACCTATCTTATCTCTGACTTTTGTTCTATAGACCTGGAAAAAACTTTTTGGGTTAGTTTTAGAATCCCTAGCAACTTTAATTTCATAGTCCCTTTTAGCTTTTCTTATCCCCTTTTTAATGTCCCTCTTAATGTCAATATACTGATTCATAAGATGACCCTCGCCTCTTTTGATGCGCCTATCGAAGGAATTTATAGGCGTATCAAAAGAGGCGAGGGTCATCTTATGAATCAGTATATTGACATTAAGAGGGACATTAAAAAGGGGATAAGAAAAGCTAAAAGGGACTATGAAATTAAAGTTGCTAGGGATTCTAAAAACTAACCCAAAAAGTTTTTTCTAGGTCTATAGAACAAAAGTCAGAGATAAGATAGGTCCCCTTAAAAATAACTATGGGCATCTTACTGACAAAGAGAATGAAATGTGCTCGATTTTAAATAATTATTTTCTCTCAGTTTTTACACAGGAAGACACTAATAATATTCCAGTAATTAATTTTTACAGTGGGCTAGAAGAAGATAAATTATGTAACATCACAGTCACTAGTGAAATGGTTGTGAAGCAGATAGACAGACTGAAGCAAAATAAGTCACCGGGTCCTGATGAGGTTTTTTCAAGGGTTCTTAAGGAATGCAAAATGGAACTCAGTGAACCATTAACTAATATTTTTAATTTATCTCTTCAAACAGGTGTAGTGTCTGATATGCGGAAGATGGCTAATGTAATTCCTATTTTTAAAACAGGGGACAAGTCGTTACCGTCAAATTACCGCCCAATAAGCCTGACCTCAATTGTAAGCAAATTGTTAGAGTCAATTATAGCTGAGATTATAAGAAGCCATCTCGATAAGCATAGCTTGATTAATGATACTCAGTATGGATTCACGAGGGGCCGGTCTTGTCTAACTAATTTATTAACCTTCTTCAGTAAAGTTTTTGAGAATTTGATATTATTTACTTAGATTTTAGTAAGGGTTTTGATAGAGTTCCGCACCAAAGTCTGTTAAAGAAAGTGGCAGCTCATGGTATTGGGGGAAAAGTGTAGGTCCTTAACAATCCTTCCCACCAACAAAATATTTGCCCAACCCAATTTTCAATGCTACCCAAGAAATAAGTTTTGATGATTCTATTTACTCATTATGCAAATCTCACTCAAATCCAACCCCTCTCACTTATGTATTTATCTAACCTAAATTTGAAACTACCCAAAGTTTTAGCCTCAATAACCCTACTAGGCAGACTGTTCCACTCATCAACTACCCTATTTCCAAACCAATACTTTCCTATGTCCTTTCGAAATCTAAACTTATCTAATTTGAATCCATTACTGAGGGTTCTTTCTTGAAGTGATATCCTCAAGACCTTATTTATATCCCCTTTGCTAATACCTATCTTCCACTTATACACTTCGATCATGTCTCCCCTCATTCTTCGTCTAACAAGTGAATGTAATTTAAGAGTCTTTAATCGTTCTTCGTATGGAAGATTTCTAATGCTATGTATTAATTTGGTCATTCTATGCTGGATATTTTCAAGCGAATTTATATCCATTCTGTAATATGGAGACCAGAACTGAGCTGCATAATCTAGGTGAGGCCTTACTAATGATGTATAATGTAGACAGCCTGTACTGTTAGAACAGACAGCCTAGCCGTCTGTTCTGACTAGTTCGTATTTCGCGACATTTAAGTGCTGGGCCCATTCACTCTCACTCCCCGGCCGACCCACTTGAGAGGCACAAGTGCTCCCCCTCCACGGACTGGCTAGCGGTCATTCCCTCACACTGCCCGTTGTGTACTCACTCCTTTCCAATTAAAGCCAAACTAGTCCACGGCCGTATCATTGCTACCTACGCTACCTTCATCGGCACTAAACTGCTGTTCAACAGCAAGAACAGTAATAACAATAAAGCTGTAAAATAACCGCTGGACTTCTGTTGCTTACACTTCTGGATATAAATCCCAGTAATCTGTTTGCTGTGTTACGTACGCTTAGGCACTTATTACAGATCCCCACTCAGATTTAACCCCATTTAAGCATACTCTCTGCTTCCTATTAGAGAGCCATGACTCGATCTACGAGAGCACTTTTCCCCCAGTGCCATGAGCTGCCACTTTTTTTAACAGTCTCTGATGCGGTACTCTATCAAATGCCTTACTAAAATCTAAATAAATAATATCGATTCTTTATCATGATCAACAGCCTCAAAAGCTTTACTGAAGAAAGTTAATAAATTAGTTAGACAAGACCGGCCTCTCGTGAATCCATGCTGAGTATCATTAATCAAGCTATGCTTATCGAGATGGCTTCTTATAATCTCAGCTATAATTGACTCTAGTAATTTGCCTGCAATTGAGGTTAGGCTTATTGGGCGGTAATTTGACGGTAACGACTTGTCCCCTGTTTTAAAAATAGGAATTACATTAACCATCTTCCACATATCAGACACTACACCTGTTTGAAGAGATAAATTAAAAATATTAGTTAATGGTTCACAGAGTTCCATTTTATAGTCTTTAAGAACCCTTGAAAAAAGTTCAACAAAGCCCGGGGATTTATTTTGCTTTAACCGGTCTATTTGTTTGATAACCAGTTCGGTAGTGACTGTCATATTGCATAATTTATCATCATCAGGCCCACTATAAAAATAAATTACTGGGATATTATTAGTGTCTTCCTGAGTGAAAACCGAGAGAAAACAATTGTTAAGAATAAAGCACATTTCATTCTCTTTGTCAGTAAGATGCCCATAGTTATTTTTAAGGGGACCTATCTAATCTCTAACTTTTGTTCTATAAACCTGGAAAAAACTTTTTGGGTTAGTTTTAGAATCCCTAGCAACTTTAATTTCATAGTTCCTTTTAGCTTTTCTTATCCCCTTTTTAACGTCCCTCTTAATGCCAATATACTGATTCATAAGATGACCCTCACCTCTTTTGATGCGCCTATAAATTCCTTTCTTCTGTCCTAAAAGATATTTGAGACTATTATTCATCCATTTGGGATCATTTCTATTCGATCTAATTTCCTTATATGGGATAAATGTCCTTTGGGCAGCATGTATTGTGTTAAGAAAGCTGACATACTGATAGCTCTCTTCGTTACTCCAGTCTACAGATGATAAGTGTTCTCTAAAGCCATTGTAATCCGCTAAGCGAAAATCTGGGACCAGTACTGAATTATCCCTACTTTCATACTTCCAGTCAATGCTGAAGGTAATTGATTTATGGTCGCTTGTGCTGAGTTCCTCTGTAATTTTTAAATTGCTAACAAGGGATTCATTGTTTGCCAGAACCTAGTCAAGAAGGTTATTTCCCCTTGTAGGCTCTGTCACAAACTGCTTCAAAAAACAATCCTGAACTACTTCTAAGAAGTCGTTAGATTCTAAATTCCCAGTAAGAAATCCCAGTCAATATGACTAAAGTTAGTCTTCTAGAATTACTACGTTATTGTGCCTTCTGGCCCTAACAATTTCCTCCCATAGTAGTCTCCCCTGGTCCCTATCTAAGTTTGGGGGACGGTATATCACTCCTAAAATAAATTTTTCATGCCCCTCTGAAAATTCTATCCAAACAGACTCTGTATGTGTAGGTGAATGGTTCACAGAACCGACATGTTGATAAATTAGACACATGTGCAACTCTTGGGTATCTTTATTAAGGAAACGTTTCGTCACACAGTGGCTTCATCAGTCCATACACAGGAGAAATTTGAAGAATAGGAAGAGAATGAGGTAATCAGTCCCACAACCTTGAGTCGATGTGGTCAGTCCATCAATCTTGAATAGAATACGGCATATGAGCGGAGAAGGAGCTTATAAACCGTATGACAGGAGAGGTGCAGCAGTCGTAGGTGGTGCCACATTTGCCCAATGTGGAAGTAGGTCGTGCCCAACGGTTAGGCAAGTGAAGAATTCCCAAGTATTAAGATCCCAAGAAGTTGCAGTGTCTGACAGGTTTGTAGATGAATGGTTCACAGAACCGACATGTTGATAAATTAGACACCCAGGATGTGACCCACACCAGTCCACTAACACCCAGGATGTGACCCACACCAGTCCACTAACACCCAGGATGTGACCCACACCAGTCCACTAACACCCAGGATGTGACCCACACCAGTCCACTAACACCCAGGATGTGACCCACAATAGTCCACTAACACCCAGGATGTGACCCACACCAGTCCACTAACACCCAGGATGTGACCCACACCAGTCCACTAACACCCAGGATGTGACCCACAATAGTCCACTAACACCCAGGATGTGACCCACACCAGTCCACTAACACCCAGGATGTGCCCCACACCAGTCCACTAACACCCAGGATGTGACCCACACCAGTCCACTAACACCCAGGATGTGACCCACACCAGTCCACTAACACCCAGGATGTGACCCACACCAGTCCACTAACACCCAGGATGTGACCCACACCAGTCCATTAACACCAAGGATGTGACCCACACCAGTCCACTAACACCCAGGATGTGACCAACACCAGTCCACTAACACCCAGGATGTGACCCACACCAGTCCATTAACACCCAGGATGTGACCCACACCAGTCCAATAACACCCAGGATGTGACCCACACCAGTTCACTAACACCCAGGATGTGACCCACACCAGTCCACTAACACCCAGGATGTGACCCACACCAGTCCACTAACATCCAGGATGTGACCCACACCAGTCCACTAACAACCAGGATGTGACCCACACCAGGTCACTAACACCCAGGATGTGACCCACACAAGTCTACTAACACCCAGGATGTGACCCACACCAGTCCACTAACACCCAGGATGTGACCCACACCAGTCCACTAACACCCAGGATGCCACCCACACCAGTCCACTAACACCCAGGATGTGGCCCACACCAGTCCACTAACACCCAGGACGTGACACACACCAGTCCACTAACAACCAGGATGTGACCCACACCAGTCCATTAACACCAAGGATGTGACCCACACCAGTTCACTAACACCCAGGATGTGACCCACACCAGTACACTAACACCCAGGATGTGACCCACACCAGTCCACTAACACCCAGGATGTGACCCACACCAGTCCAATAACACCCAGGATGTGACCCACACCAGTCCACTAACACCCAGGATGCCACCCACACCAGTCCACTAACACCCAGGATGCCAACCACACCAGTCCACTAAAACCCAGGATGTGACCCACGCCAGTCCACTAACACCTAGGATGTGACCCATACCAGTCCACTAACACCCAGGATGTGACCCACACCAATCCACTAACACCCAGGATGTGACCCACACCAGTCCACTAACAACTAGGATGTGACCCACACCAGTCCATTAACACCCAGGATGTGACCCACACCAGTTCACTAACACCCAGGATGTGACCCACACCAGTCCACTAACACGCAGGATGTGACCCACACCAGTCCACTAACCCCCAGGATGTGGCCCACACCAGTCCACTAACACCCAGGATGCCACCCACACCAGTCCACTGACACCCAGGATGTGACCCACACCAGTCCACTAACACCCAGGATGTAACCCACACCAGTCCACTAACACCCAGGATGTGACCCACACCAGTCCACTAACACCCAGGATGTGACCCACACCAGTCCACTAACACCCAGGATGTGACCCACACCAGTCCACTAACACCCAGGATGTGACCCACACCAGTCCATTAACACCAAGGATGTGACCCACACCAGTCCACTAACACCCAGGATGTGACCCACACCAGTCCACTAACACCCAGGATGTGACCCACACCAGTCCATTAACACCAAGGATGTGACCCACACCAGTCCACTAACACCCAGGATGTGACCCACACCAGTCCACTAATACAAAGGATGTGACCCACACCAGTCCACTAACACCCAGGATGTGACCCACACCAGTCCACTAACACCCAGGATGCCACCCACACACCAGTCCACTAACACCCAGGATGTGACCCACACCAGTCCACTAACACCCAGGATGTGACCACACCAGTCCACTAACACCCAGGATGTGACCCACACCAGTCCACTAACACCCAGGATGTGACCTACACCAGTCCACTAACACCCAGGATGTGACCCACACCAGTCCACTAACACCCAGCATGCCACCCACACCAGTCCACTAATACCCAGGATGTGACCCACACCAGTCCACTAACACCCAGGATGTGACCCACACCAGTCCACTAACACCCAGGATGTGACCCACACCAGTCCACTAACACCCACGATGTGACCCACACCAGTCCACTAACACCCAGGATGTGACCCACACCAGTCCACTAACACCCAGCATGCCACCCACACCAGTCCACTAACACCCAGGATGCCACCCACACCGGTCCACTAAGACCCAGGATGTGACCCACACAAGTCCACTAACACCCAGGATGTGACCCACACCAGTCCACTAACACCCAGGATACCACTCATACCAATCCACTAACACCCAGGATGTGACCCACACCAGTTCACTAACACCCAGGTACCTAATTTCCTTATAGGTGAACAGGGACAGCAGGTATCTTAAGGAAACACTTCATAATTCATATAATTCCCGACTACCTGGACAAAATCTCCAGCTTCACCATTACTGTCTCCCAGGACAGCACCTCCAGCTTCACCATTACTGTCTCCCAGGACAGCACCTCCAGCTTCACCATTACTGTCTCCCAGGACAGCACCTCCAGCTTCACCATTACTGTCTCCCAGGACAGTACCTCCAGCTTCACCATTACTGTCTCCCAGGACAGCACCTCCAGCTTCACCATTACTGTCTCCAGGACAGCACCTCCAGCTTCACCATTACTGTCTCCCAGGACAGCACCTCCAGCTTCACCATTACTGTCTCCCAGGACAGCACCTCCAGCTTCACCATTACTGTCTCCCAGGATAGCACCTCCAGCTTCACCATTACGGTCTCCCAGGACAGCACCTCCAGCTTCACCATTACTGTCTCCCAGGATAGCACCTCCAGCTTCACCATTACTGTCTCCCAGGACAGCACCTCCAGCTTCACCATTACTGTCTCCAGGATAGCACCTCCAGCTTCACCATTACTGTCTCCCAGGACAGCACCTCCAGCTTCACCATTACTGTCTCCCAGGACAGCACCTCCAGCTTCACCATTACTGTCTCCCAGGACAGCACCTCCAGCTTCACCATTACTGTCTCCCAGGACAGCACCTCCAGCTTCACCATTACTGTCTCCCAGGACAGCACCTCCAGCTTCACCATTACTGTCTCCAGGACAGCACCTCCGCTTCACCATTACTGTCTCCCAGGATAGCACCTCCAGCTTCACCATTACTGTCTCCCAGGACAGCACCTCCAGCTTCACCATCACTGTCTCCCAGGACAGCACCTCCAGCTTCACTATTACTGTCTCCCAGGACAGCACCTCCAGCTTCACCATTACTGTCTCCCAGGATAGCACCTCCAGCTTCACCATCACTGTCTCCCAGGACAGCACCTCCAGCTTCACCATTACTGTCTCCCAGGACAGCACCTCCAGCTTGACCATTACTGTCTCCCAGGACAGCACCTCCAGCTTCACCATTACTGTCTCCCAGGACAGCACCTCCAGCTTCACCATTACTGTCTACCGGGAAACAGCACCTCCAGCTTCACCATTACTGTCTCCCAGGACAGCACCTCCAGCTTCACCATTACTGTCTCCCAGGACAGCACCTCCAGCTTCACCATTACTGTCTCCCAGGACAGCACCTTCAGATTGACTATTACTGTCTCCCAGGACAGCACCTCCAGCTTCACCATTACTGTCTCCCAGGACAGCACCTCCAGCTTCACCATTACTGTCTCCCAGGACAGCACCTCCAGCTTCACCATTACTGTCTCCCAGACAGCACCTCCAGCTTCACCATTACTGTCTCCCAGGACAGCACCTCCAGCTTCACCATTACTGTCTCCCTGGAGAGCACCTCCAGTTTGACCATTACTGTCTCCCAGGACAGCACCTCCAGCTTGACCATTACTGTCTCCCAGGACTGCACCTCCAGCTTCACCATTACTTTCTCCCAGGACAGCACCTCCAGCTTGACCTTTACTGTCTCCCAGGACAGCACCTCCAGCTTCACCATTACTGTCTCCCAGGACAGCACCTCCAGCTTGACCATTACTGTCTCCCAGGACAGCACCTCCAGCTTCACCATTACTGTCTCCCAGGACAGCACCTCCAGCTTCACCATTACTGTCTCCTAGGACAGCACCTCCAGCTTGACCATTACTGTCTCCCAGGACAGCACCTCCAGCTTGACCATTACTGTCTCCCAGGACAGCACCTCCAGCTTGACCATTACTGTCTCCCAGGACAGCACCTCCAGCTTGACCATTACTGTCTCCCAGGACAGCACCTCTAGCTTCACCATTACTGTCTCCCAGGACAGCACCTCCAGCTTCACCATTACTGTCTCCCAGGACAGCACCTCCAGCTTCACCATTACTGTCTCCCAGGACAGCACCTCCAGCTTCACTATTACTGTCTCCCAGGACAGCACCTCCAGCTTCACCATTACTGTCTCCCAGGACAGCACCTCCAGCTTCACCATTACTGTCTCCCAGGACAGCACCTCCAGCTTCACCATTACTGTCTCCCAGGACAGCACCTCCAGCTTCACCTTTTACTGTCTCCCAGGACAGCACCTCCAGCTTCACCATTACTGTCTCCCAGGACAGCACCTCCAGCTTGACCATTACTGTCTCCCAGGACAGCACCTCCAGCTTCACCATTACTGTCTCCCAGGACAGCCCCTCCAGCTTGACCATTACTGTCTCCCAGGACAGCACCTCCAGCTTGACCATTACTGTCTCCCAGGACAGCACCTCCAGCTTGACCATTACTGTTTCCCAGGACAGCACCTCCAGCTTCACCATTACTGTCTCCCAGGCCCAGCACCTCCAGCTTCACCATTACTGTCTCCCAGGACAGCACCTCCAGCTTCACCATTACTGTCTCCCAGGACAGCACCTCCAGCTTCACCATTACTGTCTCCCAGGACAGCACCTCCAGCTTCACCATTACTGTCTCCCAGGACAGCACCTCCAGCTTCACCATTACTGTCTCCCAGGACAGCACCTCCAGCTTCACCATTACTGTCTCCCAGGACAGCCCCTCCAGCTTGACCATTACTGTCTCCCAGGACAGCAACCTCCAGCTTCACCATTACTGTCTCCCAGGACAGCCCCCTCCAGCTTCACCATTACTGTCTTCCAGGACAGCACCTCCAGCTTGACCATTACTGTCTCCCAGGACAGCACCTCCAGCTTCACCATTACTGTCTCCCAGGACAGCCCCTCCAGCTTGACCATTACTGTCTCCCAGGACAGCACCTCCAGCTTCACCATTACTGTCTCCCAGGACAGCACCTCCAGCTTGACCATTACTGTTTCCCCAGGACAGCACCTCCTGCTTCACCATTACTGTCTCCCAGGACAGCACCTCCAGCTTCACCATTACTGTCTCCCAGGACAGCACCTCCAGCTTCACCATTACTGTCTCCCAGGACAGCACCTCCAGCTTCACCATTACTGTTTCCCAGGACAGCACCTCCAGCTTCACCATTACTGTCTCCCAGGACAGCACCTCCAGCTTCACCATTACTGTCTCCCAGGACAGCACCTCCAGCTTCACCATTACTGTCTCCCAGGACAGCACCTCCAGCTTCACCCATTACGTTCTCCCAGGACAGCACCTCCTGCTTGACCATTACTGTCTCCCAGGACAGCACCTCCAGCTTGACCATTACTGTCTCCCAGGACAGCACCTCCAGCTTGACCATTACTGTCTCCCAGGACAGCACCTCCAGCTTCACCATTACTGTCTCCCAGGACAGCACCTCCAGCTTGACCATTACTGTCTCCCAGGACAGCACCTCCAGCTTGACCATTACTGTTTCCCAGGACAGCACCTCCAGCTTCACCATTACTGTCTCCCAGGACAGCACCTCCAGCTTCACCATTACTGTCTCCCAGGACAGCACCTCCAGCTTCACATTACTGTCTCCCAGGACAGCACCTCCAGCTTCACCATTACTGTTTCCCAGGACAGCACCTCCAGCTTCACCATTACTGTCTCCCAGGACAGCACCTCCAGCTTCACCATTACTGTCTCCCAGGACAGCACCTCCAGCTTCACCATTACTGTCTCCCAGGACAGCACCTCCAGCTTCACCATTACTGTCTCCCAGGACAGCACCTCCTGCTTGACCATTACTGTCTCCCAGGACAGCACCTCCAGCTTGACCATTACTGTCTCCCAGGACAGCACCTCCAGCTTGACCATTACTGTCTCCCAGGACAGCACCTCCAGCTTCACCATTACTGTCTCCCAGGACAGCACCTCCAGCTTCACCATTACTGTCTCCCAGGACAGCACCTCCAGCTTCACCATTACTGTTTCCCAGGACAGCACCTCCAGCTTCACCATTACTGTCTCCCAGGACAGCACCTCCAGCTTTACCATTACTGCCCTCCCAGGACAGCACCTCCAGCTTCACCATTACTGTCTCCCAGGACAGCACCTCCAGCTTCACCATTACTGTCTCCCAGGACAGCACCTCCTGCTTGACCATTACTGTCTCCCAGGACAGCACCTCCAGCTTGACCATTACTGTCTCCCAGGACAGCACCTCCAGCTTGACCATTACTGTCTCCCAGGACAGCACCTCCAGCTTGACCATTACTGTCTCCCAGGACAGCACCTCCAGCTTCACCATTACTGTCTCCCAGGACAGCCCCTCCAGCTTGACCATTACTGTCTCCCAGGACAGCACCTCCAGCTTCACCATTACTGTCTCCCAGGACAGCACCTCCAGCTTCACCATTACTGTCTCCAGGACAGCACCTCCAGCTTCACCATTACTGTCTCCCAGGACAGCACCTCCAGCTTGACCATTACTGTCTCCCAGGACAGCACCTCCAGCTTGACCATTACTGTCTCCCAGGACAGCACCTCCAGCTTCACCATTACTGTCTCCCAGGACAGCACCTCCAGCTTGACCATTACTGTCTCCCAGGACAGCACCTCCAGCTTGACCATTACTGTCTCCAGGACAGCACCTCCAGCTTGACCATTACTGTCTCCCAGGACAGCACCTCCAGCTGACCATTACTGTCTCCCAGGACTAGCACCTCCAGCTTCACCTTTTACTGTCTCCCAGGACAGCACCTCCAGCTTGACCATTACTGTCTCCCAGGACAGCACCTCCAGCTTCACCATTACTGTCTCCCAGGAGAGCCCCTCCAGCTTGACCATTTACTGTCTCCCAGGACAGCACCTCCAGTTTGACCATTACTGTCTCCCAGGACAGCACCTCCAGCTTGACCATTACTGTCTCCCAGGACAGCACCTCCAGCTTCACCATTACTGTCTCCCAGGACAGCACCTCTAGCTTCACCATTACTGTCTCCCAGGACAGCACCTCCAGCTTCACCATTACTGTCCCCCGGACAGCACCTCTAGCTTCACCATTACTGTCTCCCAGGACAGCACCTCTAGCTTCACCATTACTGTCTCCCAGGACAGCCCTCCAGCTTGACCATTAACTGTCTCCCAGGACAGCACCTCCAGCTTGACCATTACTGTCTCCCAGGACAGCACCTCCAGCTTGACCATTACTGTCTCCCAGGACAGCACCTCCAGCTTGACCATTACTGTCTCCCAGGACAGCACCTCCAGCTTGACCATTACTGTCTCCCAGGACAGCACCTCCAGCTTCACCATTACTGTCTCCCAGGACAGCCCCTCCAGCTTGACCATTACTGTCTCCCAGGACAGCACCTCCAGCTTGACCATTACTGTCTCCCAGGACAGCACCTCCAGCTTGACCATTACTGTCTCCCAGGACAGCACCTCCAGCTTCACCATTACTGTCTCCCAGGACAGCACCTCTAGCTTCACCATTACTGTCTCCCAGGACAGCACCTCCAGCTTCACCATTACTGTCTCCCAGGACAGCACCTCTAGCTTCACCATTACTGTCTCCCAGGACAGCACCTCTAGCTTCACCATTACTGTCTCCCAGGACAGCCCCTCCAGCTTGACCATTACTGTCTCCCAGGACAGCCCCTCCAGCTTCACCATTACTGTCTCCCAGGACAGCACCTCCAGCTTGACCATTACTGTCTCCCAGGACAGCACCTCCAGCTTGACCATTACTGTCTCCCAGGACAGCACCTCCAGCTTGACCATTACTGTCTCCCAGGACAGCACCTCCAGCTTCACCATTACTGTCTCCCAGGACAGCACCTCCAGCTTCACCATTACTGTCTCCCAGGACAGCACCTCCAGCTTCACCATTACTGTCTCCCAGGACAGCACCTCCAGCTTCACCATTACTGTCTCCCAGGACAGCCCGGTCCACCCCTTTAAAAATTATGGTCCTAGTTATAATCATTTATATATTGTTGACTTTGAGCCATAACTCCTGGCGTCTGGTCTCTGACCAGGCCTCAGACCTACTCTTATCTCTGTTAATGGTCTAGAATATCATGGCCCCATGTGGCATTGTCTCAGACCTGAAGTAATGTTATGTTCTGGCATCACATCCTGGTCTCAGACGTGAGGTAATGTTATATCCTGGCATCACATCCTGGTCTCAGACCTGAGGTAATGTTATATCCTGGCATCACATCCTGGTCTCAGACCTGAGGTAATGTTATATTCTGGCATCACATCCTGGTCTCAGACCTGAGGTAATGTTATATCCTGGCATCACATCCTGGTCTCAGACCTGAGGTAATGTTATATTCTGGCATCACATCCTGGTCTCAGACCTGAGGCAATGTTATATCCTGGCATCACATCCTGTCTCAGACGTGAGGTAATGTTATATCCTGGCATCACATCCTGGTCTCAGACCTGAGGTAATGTTATAAACCTGGCATCACATCCTGGTCTCAGACCTGAGGTAATGTTATATTTCTGGCATCACATCCTGGTCTCAGACCTGAGGTAATGTTATATCCTGGCATCACATCCTGGTCTCAGACCTGAGGTAATGTTATATCCTGGCATCACATCCTGGTCTCAGACCTGAGGTAATGTTATATCCTGGCATCACATCCTGGTCTCAGACGTGAGGTAATGTTATATCCTGGCATCACATCCTGGGGCTCAGACCTGAGTAATGTTATATCCTCGCATCACATCCTGGTCTCAGACCTGAGGTAATGTTATATTCTGGCATCACATCCTGGTCTCAGACCTGAGGTAATGTTATATTCTGGCATCACATCCTGGTCTCAGACCTGAGGTAATGTTATATCCTGGCATCACATCCTGGTCTCAGACTGAGGTAATATTATATCCTGGCATCACATCCCGGTCTCAGACCTGAGGTAATGTTATATCCTCGCATCACATCCTGGTCTCAG
>NC_069438.1:9939349-9990299 GCF_026875155.1 Cherax quadricarinatus
GCATACTATACACGTTAGTGATACAGGTCTGTAGTTTAGTGCCTCATGTCTGTCTCCCTTTTTAAAAATTGGGACTACATTTGCAATTTTCCATACCTCAGGGAGTTGCCCAGTTTCAAATGATGTGTTGAAGATCTTTGTTAATGACTCACACAATATCTCTGCTCCCTCTTTAAGAACCCATGGAGAGATGTTGTCTGGTCCCACCGCCTTTGAGGTGTCAAGTTCGCATAGCAGCTTCTTCACCTCCTCCTTGGTTATATGTACCTCATCCAGCACTTGCTGGTGTACCCCCCTGTTCTGATTTCCTGGAGTCCTACTGGTTTCCACTGTAAATACCTCTTTAAATCTCGTGTTGAGCTCCTCACATACCTCTCGGTCGTTTCTTGTGAACTCCCCATCATCCTTCCTCAGTCTGATTACCTGGTCCTTGACTGTTGTTTTCCTCCTGATGTGGCTGTACAACAGCTTCGGGTTAGTCTTTACTTTTGATGCTATGTCATTTTCATATTGTCTCTGAGCCTCCCTTCTTATCTGTGCATATTCGTTTCTGGCTCTTCGGCTGATTTCTTTATTTTCCTGAGTTCTCTGTCTTCTGTACCTTTTCCATTCTCTAGTACACCTAGTTTTTGCCTCCCTACACCTTTGGGTGAACCAAGGATTCGTTCTGTTCTTCCCATTATTTCTGTTTCCCTTGGGAACAAACCTCTCCTCTGCCTCCTTGCAATTTGTTGCCACACAGTCCATCATTTCTTGTACGGGTTTTTTTCCTGTCAGTTCCCTCTCCCACTGAATGTCTTGAAGGAAATTCCTCATGCCTGAGTAGTTCCCTCTTTTGAAGTTTGTTTTTCCCAGCCTATTCCTGCTAACTCTCTCCACTTGGAGCCAACTATTAGTCGAAGCACAAACCACATTTTTCACTAGCTCCCAGGGGCCTTTCATACAGATACCCTCGTGTCCGAACAACTCAAGGTGAATATAAGGTCCAGCCTTCGGGTTAAATCCTCTCCTCTCTCTCTGGTAGTGTCCTCTAACATGTTGATGCATGAGGTTTTCCAGTACCACATCCATGATCTTGGCTCTCCATGTTTTCGGGACCCCCATGGGGCTCCGGTTTTCCCAGTCAATCTCCTTGTGTTTGGAAATCACCCCTTTAACTAGTTACTTTGCTCCCCCCATGTGGTGCTCTCCTGGCCACCTCGGCTAGTGTGTCGAAAATTGCTTGTCTCTCATCGTATTCTTCTCTGACCTCCTGACCTTTGACCCCCCTATTCTCCAAATTTTTTCCACTGAGTCTTCGTCTTCTCCTATTGTTTTTCTTTTCTTTTCATTGCTTTTTTCCCCTTGTTTTCTTGCTTCAATATGTTTCCCCCCCTTCAACTTCCTGGAGCCCATACACAAAGACTGACCTCACCCCGTTTCATTCTCCCACTGCATATCCCTGTGTATCCCCTCATTTAATTTGGTTTCCTCCACTGCAGCTTTCCTTTCTTCAGTTTCAATGGCAAATTTACTTGGCTCAGTGGCCTGTCATTTTCCCTTCTCGGCTTTCCTTGGCTCGTTGTTGTCTGTTAGGGCCTCCACATAAAGCTTTGCTCTTTCATTTACTACAGTCCCCCTCTGATAGAGCCCTCCCATGCAGTTGTGCCCCTTCTTTCCTACAGTCCCCTTATTTGTGACTGAGGAAAGCAGTCTCTGTTGTCAATCCCAAAATGTTCTTTAGTTCTTTAGGGCTGTTGCAGTTTTTTTCAGTTCCTCTTCAAAAAACTCTGTATCCTAGCCTCTGCTGCTTTGACATGCACCTCCCACTTCCTGCTTTCCATATCTATCCTCCTTCCATTCTCATGCTAAGTTCTTCTAGTTTCTTTTCCCATTCAGAGCCCCTTTTTTTAATGAGCTCTGCTGCCCAATCTTCCTTTGCAGCTTCCTCCTCCTGTCCCTTGGTTTTTCTTGTTGCTCTCTGGCAACCCATTTTTGTTTTAATCCTGATTGCCTCAGAGTGGAAAACCTATGTAGTTCTGTATGTTAGGTTATAGTGTGTATGTCAGAGTGTGGGGGGGGAGGTAGTGGAGGAACTGTGGCTATGTGGGAGAGGATGGGGAGGGGTGGGGAGGGGAGGATGAACGGGGGAGGGGAGGGTGTACGAAAGAGGGGAGGATCAGGGAAGTAGTGAGATGGGTGAGGAGGGGGGAGTGTAGTGTGATCTGGATATGGATATATGTGTGTAAAATGGTGTTGGTGTGTGGTGTGTAGTGTGTGTGTGTATGTTTTGTGTGTGGTGTGTGTGTGTGTGTTTTGTATGTATGTGTTGTGTGTGTGGTGTGTGTGTGTTTGTGAATTGTGTGTGTATATGTTTGTGTGTGTGTGTGGGGTTTTGTGTGTGTGTGTGTGTTTGTGTATGTGTGTGTATATATATATGTGTGTGTGTGTGTGTGTGTAATTTTGTGTGGAATTACGTGTGGGTTTATTATGTACTGAAAGGTGGGTGGCTTGTGCGTTGAAATGTAGAGTCTCAGTGGTCCGTGGCTGCCCACTTCTTGTGACCTGACCCCCAACCTCCTGGGACTTGACCGGCACTACTTACAGTGTGTGTGTGTGTGGGTGTGTGTGTGTGTGTGTGTGTGTGTGTGTTGTGTTGTGTGTGTTGTATGTGTATGCGTGTGGGGTTATGTGTGTGTGTGTGTATGTAATGTGTTTTGTGTGTGTGTGGGGTGTGTGTTTTGTGTATGTGTGTGTGTATATGTGTGTGTGTGTGTGTGTGTGTGTTTGGTGTATGTGTTGTTATATAATTGTGTGTGTGTGTGTGTGTGTGAAATGTGTGTGTGTGTGTGTGGTGTGTGTGTGTGTTGGAGTGTGTGTGTGTGTGTGTGTGTGTGTGTGGTGTGGTGTGTGTGTGTGTGTGTGTGGGGCATAATTATGTGTCGAATTATGTGTGGGTTTATTATGTGTCTGAAAAGTAGGTGGCTTGTGCTTGGAGTGTAATGTGGATTCTCAGTTGTCACTTGTGTCCACAACCTCTTGTGACCTGACTCCCACCCTCCTGAGACTTACGCTCACCTACTTACAATGTTGTCTATGCTTGACCTGTGTGTGTGTGTGTGTGTGTGTACTCACCTAATTGTACTCACCTAATTGTGGTTGCAGGGGTCGAGACTCAGCTCCTGGCCCCGCCTCTTCACTGATCGCTACTGGGTCCTCTCTCTCTCTGCTTCCTGAGCTTTGTCATACCTCTTCTTAAAACTATGTATGGTTCCTGCCTCAACTACTTCACTTGCTAGGCTATTCCACTTGCTGACAACTCTATGACTGAAGAAATACTTCCTAACGTCCCTGTGACTCGTCTGAGTCTTCAGCTTTCCAGTTGGACCCCTTGTCCTGTGACTCGTCTGAGTCTTCAGCTTCCAGTTGTGACCCCTTGTCCCGGTCCCCTCTCTGGAACATCCTATCTCTGTCCACCTTGTCTATTCCCTGCAGTATCTTGTATGTCGTTATCATGTCCTCCCCTGACCCTTCTGTCCTCCATTCGTCAGTCCGATTTCCCTTAACCTTTTCCTCGTAAAGACATTCCCTTGAGCTCTTTGGGACTAGCCTTGTTGCAAACCTTTGTACTTTCTCTAACTTCTTGACGTGCTTGACCAGGTGTGGGTTCCAGACTGGTGCTGCATACTCCATATGGGCCTAACATACACAGTGTACAGTGGGCCTTGAACGATTTTCCTTTTTAAGGGATCGGAACGCTATTCCAGGTTTGCCAGGCGCCCGTATGCTGCAGCAGTTATTTGGTTGATGTGTGCCTCCGGTGATGTGCTCGTGTTAAGGTCACCCCAAGGTCTTTTTCCTGAATGGGTCTGTAGTCTTTGTCCATCTAGCCTAATACTCTGTCTGCGGTCTTTTTTGGCCCCTCCCCAATCTTCATGACTTTGCATTTGGCTGGATTGAAATTCGAGAACCCAGTTACTGGACCACATTCCAGCCTGTCCAGGTCTCTTTGGGAGTCCCCGCCTCATCCTCGCCGAATTAATTCTTCTCATCAACTTCACGTCATCTGCGAACAGGGGCACTTCAGAGTCTATTCCCCTTTCCCTCATGTCGTTCACATATATCAAAAAAAGCACTGGTCCTAGAACTGACCCCTGTGGGACCCCGCTCGTAAAAGGCGCCCCCCTGTGATACCTCTTCACGTACCATGACTCGTTGCTTTCCTCCCTGTCAGGTATTCCCTTATCCATTGCAGTGCCCTCCCTTAACATTTCGCCTGATCCTCCCACCTTCTGCACTAATCTCTTGTGGGGGAAATGTGTCAAGGCCTTCCTGCAGTCTAGGAAAACGCAATCTAACCCACCCCCCCCTCTCTCGTGGCTTACTTCTGTTACCTTGTCATAAAAACTCCAGGAGGTTTGTGATACAAGATTGCCTTCCATGAACCCATGCTGGTTTTCATTTATAATCTTGTTCCTTTCCAGGTGTTCGACCACTCTCCTCCGATAATCTTCTCCAGACTTTGCACACAATACATGTCAGAGACACAGGTCTGTAAATTTATGCCTCGTTTCTGTTTTCCCTTTTTTAAATATGGGGACTACATTAGCTGTCCTTCCATTTCTCAGGTAGTTGCCCAGTTTTTAAGGGGTGTGTTGAAGATTGTGGTTAGAGGCACTCACCGCATCTCTGCTCCTTCTCTAAGGGGCCCATGGGAGATGTTTGTCCTGGGCCCATCGCCTTTGAGGTGTCAAGGTCACTTAAGAGCTTCTTCACCTCCTCCTCAGTTGTTCGTATGTCATCCAACACTTGTTGGTATATTCCCTCTTGATGTTCCCTTCTGTGCTGTCTTCCCACAGCCCTTCCTGTCTCTACGTAAAAACTTCCTTAAATCTCCTGTTCAGCTCCTCACATACCTCCTGATCATTTCTTGTGATTTCTCCACCTTCGTCCTTAATCTGATCACCTGGTCTTTGACTGTTGTCTTCCTCCTGATGTGGCTATACAACAGTTTCGGGTCAGTCTTGATTCTCGATGCATGTCATTTTTCATACTGTCGCTGGGCCTCCCTCCTTACCTGTGCATACTCATTCCTGGCTCTGCGACTGGTCTCCCATTTTCGGTGTTCTCTGCCTTCTGTACTTTTTCCATTCTCTATTGCACTTTGTTTTTGCCTCCTTACACCGTCGGGTAAACCAGGGCTCGTTCTTGGTCTTCCCGTTTGTTACTGTTGCCCTTGGGAATAAACCTTTCCACTGCCTCCTTGCATTTTTTTGTTACATATTCCATCATTTCATTTACTGGCTTTCCTGCCAGTTCTCTGTCCCACGGGACCTCCCTAGGAAGTTCTTCAACCCTATGTAGTCCCCTCTTTTATAGTCAGGCTTTTCCCATTCAACTCCCTGTTATTCTCTCCACTTGCACTCAAACTGTGTATTCAAAGCACAGAACCACGTGGTCGCTAGCTCCTAGGGGACTCTCATACTTGATGTCCTCAATGTCTGAGCTGCTCAGGTGAACACAAGGTCCAATCTTTGCTGGTTCATCCTCCCCTCTCACTCTGGTATTGCCCTTAAACATGTTGGTGCATGAGTTTTCCAGCACCAAGCCCAAAACATCCTGGCTCTCCATTTTTTTCGGGACCCCCAGTGGCTCCAGGTTTTCCAGTCAATTCCCCGTGGTTGAAATCCCCCAAACCAGCAACTTTGCTCTGCTGGAATGAGTCTTCTTGCACCTAGCAAGTGTGTCCACATTGCTCTGTTGTTTCTCTTCATATTCCTCTCTTGGCCTCCTTGCATTCTGTGGGGGATTAACATCACTGCAATGACCACTTTGTTTTCCCCCCAGACTGAAGTGTACCTGCTATGTAGTCTCTTTCTCCCGTCTCATCTATCCCTTCCATTTCTCGAATTTCCATCTGTTTTTTTAACGAGCAAGCAACCCCACCTCCCCCCCCCCTGCCCTTCATCTTTCCTCATGATCGGGTATCCTGGTGGAAGATTGCATCTGTTTTTGTCTCCGTGAGTTTTGTTTCTGTAACTGCTATGATGTCGGGACTTCTCATTGATTCTTTCTTGCCATTCCTCATGTTATTCGTTTAATCCATCTGCATTTGTGTATCAAACCTTTTCAACTTCTTTTCTAATTCTCTAACTGTGGTGTTGGGGGGGTGAAACAGAGGGATCGGTGTGTGATGGTTGGTTTGGATTGTTCAGTTCCCTTTTGGGGTGTCGTGGCTGGAGCCCTTTCTGCAGGTGTTTCTGGGGTGTGCTTGTCCTTCCATTTGATCCGGGTTATTCTGCTCTCCTTTTTCATTTCCTCCCATTTTTTCCTTTCTTTTTTGAACTCCTCTTTCATCGTCTTCCCTTTTTGGTCCTGTGTTCTGTCTCAATCGAGGTAAAACACTCCGGAACTCCTGCTTCCCTTTCTCAGCCGTGTTTTCTCCTGCAGGATCAGGGTTGGGGTTGATTCTGCCTTGAAAATTACTTTGAGAGGCCCGATTCCTTTCCTTTGTGAACCACCCAATTCTCCGAAAATTTGCCACCTGGGTCATGTCCCCCTCGCCTATCACCTTCATTATATCTTCAATCGCTTTCTTCTCCTCCTGCTTTCTTTCATCATAAGTTTTTCCCCTTTAGCTTCGTCTAGCCCATAGACAAACACGGGGTCTCTCCCTTTCCACCTCCCACTGTGACTCCCATTACATCCTCTGATGTGTTTTAGTTCCTTCCCGTGGAGTGTTCCTTCCTTAGTTATGGCCCCTATGCTTCTTGGTTTGTCCTTCCTGCTCACCTGTTCCTGGCCCCCACAGGTATCTGGTAAGGTCCTTGCACATGTCCTAGTTCCTTCAATGTCTTCCAACCTCTCATTCTGTCCTAGTGTGCTCCCTGTCTTTGTTTTGGCCCCATGTGGTTTTACAGGACCTCTGCATACATTTAGTTTCCATGCTTCCTTCAACCCCGTTTGTCTGTGTTTGATGTAGCCATTGCCGATGCTACTTCTGTAATATCTTCATCTCTGTGCTGTTTCAAATGTCTCAGCTTTCCTCTTCTAATCTCTCTATCTTGATTCTGGGTGCTGTGGCCTGTTGCTTCCACCTCTGCATTCCCGCTGCTAACCTCTCTTCCATCTTCCTTTTCCCGCTCATCTAGTCCCTTCACCAGTCGTCCTCCCTTTTTTGAGCTCTACCTCCCATTTTCCCCCCTTCCAGATTCATCCTTGGAGCCCCTTGTCCTCATCCTGGTTCTAGGTTCCCCCTTGCTCCACAGAAGGGGGGGCGGGGGGTTAGGGAGGGGAATAGATGGTTAGGAGGAAAGGGGATGGAAGGTTTGGGGAGGGGGAGGATGGTTTGGAGGGGTAGAGATAGTTGGGGGAGGGGTTTTGATGGTTTGAGGAGAGAGGGGATGGATGGTTATGGGGAGGGGGAGGATGGTTATTGGGGGGAGGGAGATAGTTGGGGGTTTAGACGGTTTGGGGAGGGGGTTTAAATGGGTTTGGGGGAGGGGTAGGTGGCTAAGGTGAGGTGGTTAGGGAAGGGGGAGAGGTGCTTAGGGGAAGGGGGTACGTTTTGTGTCAAGTGTTTTGTCAAGTGGTGGGGGGTGTGGTGGGTGTGCGTGTGTGTATGTGCATGTGTGTGTGTGTGTGTGTGTGGGTGTGTGTGTGTGTGTGTGTGTGTGTGTGGTGTGTGTGTGTGTGTGTGTGTGAGGTTGTGTGTGGTGTGTAGGTGTGTGTGTGGTGTGTGTGGTGTGTTTTGTGTGGTGTGTGTGTGTTGTGGTGTGTGTGTGGTGGTTGTGTGTGTGTGGTGGGGGCGTGGTGTGTGTGTGTGGTGTGTGTGTGTGTGTGGGTGTGTATGTGTGGTGTGTGTGTGTGGTGTGTGTGTGTGTGGTGTGTGTATGTGTGGTGTGTGGTATGTGGTGTGGTGTGTTTTGTGGTATGTGGTGTGGTACGTTATTATCATTTTCCTTGATCACATTGAGAGAGGACTCCTACTTCCTAAGTATTCTTACTGCTAATAACTACCGTAGTAAACACTGCCTGTGTGCGTGTGTGCATGTTGTGTGTACTCACCTAGTTGAGGTTGCAGGGGTCAGTCCCAAGCTCCTGGGGCCCCGCCTCTTACTGGGTGCACTGGTCATCTCCCTGAACCATGACTTTATCTACTCTGCTTTAAAGCTATTATGGGTCCGGCCCCTTACAAACGCTTTCCCAAAATATTCCCCTTCCTACACCTGTGGCTGAAAAATACTTCCTAACATCCCTTTGATTCATCTGTGTCTTCAGCTTCCAACTGTGTCCCCTGTTTGCTGTGTCCAGTCTCTGGGAAAATCCTGTCTTTGTCCACCTTTCAAATTCCTCTCATATTTTGTAATCGTTAAAAGTCACCTCTATCTCTCCTGTCCTCCAGTGTCTCAGATTGATTTCCCTTTAACCTCTCCTCGAGGACATACCTTTTAAACCGGGGCTATCTTGTTCAAACCTTTGCACTTTGTCTAGTTTTTTTACATGCTTGGCTAGGGTGGGTTCAAATGGTGCCCAAACTCCAATATGGGCCTAACTACACGTGTACAGGGCCTGAACGATTCCTTATTAAGATGTCGGAATGCTGTTCTGAGGTTCCAGGCCCCCATATGCTGCGGCAGTTTTTTGGTTGATGGCGCTTCGAGATGTGCCTGGTGTCATACTCACCCCCAAATTTTTTTCCTTGAGTGATTTTGTAGCTCTGGCCCCCTAGACGTACTCCGTCTGGGGTCTCTTTGCCCTTCCCCAACCCCAAAGACTTTGCATTTGGGTGGATTGACCCAGACCATTTTGCGGACCGGTCTGCAGCCTGTCCAATCCCTTTGTTTTTTCTTCCTGGTCTTCGACGAATGAACTCTTCTCATAAACTTCAACTCATCGCAAACAGGGACCCCTCGGAGTTTTTTCCCTTCCGTCATGTCGTTCAAAAAACCCAAAAAACAGCCGGGTCCTAGGACTGACCCCTGTGGGACCCCGCTGGTCACAGTCCCCACTCTGACACCTCCCACGAAACCATGACTCGTTTTCTTCCTGACAAGTACCCTGATCCTTTGCAGTCCCTTCCGTGTTACCCTCTTGGTCCTCCATTTTTTTGCCAAATTTTTGTGTGGTACTGTTAAACCCTTCTTGCAGTCCAAGAAAATGCAATCCACCCTCCCCTCTCTCTCTTGTTTTAAACTGCTGCACCAGTCTAGTATTTCCAGTATTTTGTGACACGGGTTTTCCCCGCTCTGAAACCTTTGGCTGCTGGTGATGAATATCCCTTTCTAGATGTTCCCCACTTTTCTCCTACAATCTTTTCCATGTTTTTGCATGCTATACATGTCATGACACGGTCGTAGTTTAGTGTTGATGTCTGTCTCCTTTTTTAAAGATTGGGACCACATTTGCGTTTTTCCCCATGCCTCAGGCATCTCCCTGTTTCGATAGAGTATTGAAAAATTTGTTTTTGGGGGACACTAGCGCCTCGCCCCCTCTCGGGCCCCAGGGAAAAAGTATCGGGCCCCATTGCCTTTGGGGTATCTAGCTCACTCAGAAGCCTCTTCACTTCTTCCCGTTGTGGTAATGTGCCAGCCATGGTGGTGTCCCCACCTCTCGTCTTTCCCCTTTTGTGAACACTTTTTTGAATCTCTTTTTGTTTCCTCCATACTTCAGGGTCATTTCTTGTTGTCTTCCCCCTTCCTTCCTTAGCCTGATGACCTGGCCTTGGGGTTGTTTTCTCCTGATGGGCAAACAGCTGGGTCAGATTTGGCTTTTGCTGCCATTCGTTTTCATATTGACGTTGGCCTCCCTTCTTAACTGTGCTATTCTTTTTCCTGGCCTACGACTCTCCCTTATTCTCCGGGGTCCTTTGCCTTCTAATTTTTCTTCCACTCCCTAGCACACTTGGTTTTTCCCTCCTTGCATCCTGCTTTTCCATTTTTTCCTGTTCCCCTTTGGGGTACAAACCTCTCCTCAGCCTCCTTGCACATTGTTGCTACATATTCCATCATCTCATTAACTGGCTTCCCTGCCAGTTCTCTGTCCCACTGAACCTCATTCAGGAAGTTCCTCATTCCTGTGTAGTCCCCTTTCCTGTAGTTTTGGTTTCATTTGTCCTGGCCTCCTCTCCCCCCTCCACTTGTAGCTCAAACCGTGTATTCAAAGCTCAAAACCACATGACGCTGGCCCCAAGGGGTCTTTCATATGTATGTCCCAATATCTGCACTACTCAAGTAAATACTAAGTCCAGTCTTGCTGGTTCATCCTCTCCTCTCTCTTTTGTAGTGTCCCTTACGTGTTGGTACATGAAGTTTTCCAGTACCCACCTCCATCATTTTAGCCCTCCATGTATCTTGGCCCCCATGTGGCTCCAAGTTCTCCCATTCGATCCCTTGTGGTTAAAGTCGCCCATGATCAGGAGCTTTGCCCTGCATGCATGAGCTCTTCTCGCCCACTGCAGCCAGTGTGCAACCATCGCTCAAATTGCTCTCGTCATACTCTTGCCTTGGTCTCCTGCTGTTCTGTGGTGGGTTATACATCCCTGCAATTATCACCTTGGACCACCAAGTGAAGCGTTCCCGCTATGAAAATCACTTTCTTCTCCGCTGTCTCCTCTCTCCAGCTCATCAAAATTCCATCGGTGTTTGATCAGCAATGCCACTCCTCCACCCCCCCTGTTCCTTCTGTCTTTTCTCAGGATCTGGTATACCGCTGGAAAGATGGCATCTGTTATCATACCTGTAAGCTTGGTTTCTGTGATCGCTATGATGTCTGGTGATGCCTCTTTGACTCTTTCGTGCCACTCCTCCCACTTGTTTGTTATTCCATCAGCGTTTGTGTACCATACCTTCAGTTTCCTTTCCAACACTGTGGTTTGAGGGTGGGAGACCTGGTAGCATACTGTGGGATTCTATGGTTGGGGGTTGGGTGGAAGCTGTGGGTATGGATTGTATTGTGTTGGGATGGTGTGATAAGTTGTGGGGTTCTGAGGATAGTTGTGTGTGTGCTTGCCCTTGCTGCTCTGTTCTGCTCTGACTGACCTCCGCTGGTTCCATCCTTGTTTCCTTTCGTAGTTCCTTTCGCTTTTTTGTCCTCTCCCTCAGCTGCCGTCTCTCTGTGTTCTGTCTCTGTCTAGGAACACCTTCTTGTACTCTTCCGAGCTTTTTCAACCGTGGTTTCTCTTGGGGATCCTTTTCCCCACTGTTTCTGTCCTGAGAATCAGCTTGATCGGTTTGGGTTTTTTCCCCTTCAGGTACCCCCCTATTCTCTGAAAATTTCCAATCTCATCCATGTCTTCTCCCCCTATTTCCGTGATGATTTTCTCAATCTCCTTCTGTCTTCCTGCCGTCTTTCAGTGTGTGTCCTTTCCTCTCTCTCCCGAAGCCCATGGATAATCACGATTTTGCCCTTTCCTTCTCCCATTGCCTCTCCCTCTGTAACTCTGGTTCATGTCTGTATGTGGTCATTTTCTCCCTTGATTTTTCCGTGGCTCTTGGTACATGGTTGTGCCTCAGCATTCGACCTATCTCCCTCTCCATCTGCACCCACTGCTCTTCCCTTCCACTCCCTGGCCCTTCTTTGCAGGCTGATATGACCTTAGCATAATTCATATCTCCTTCCTTCCGTTCAGCCTCTCAGCTTCGTATGTGTGTCTTCTCTGGTCACTACCCCTGAGACTTGCTTCAGCCTGTTTACCTCAAATTCTAGGACCTTTTTCCCTGGCTACTGCAGTTTCGACTTGTGCCTTTCCCCAATTCTTCGTCTCCTTCTCCAACCTCTTTTCCCCCTTTCACAGAGAGCTCTTTCTCTCCATTTTTCAGAAAGCTTTCCTAATTTTCTCTCCCATTCTTGCTCTATCCTTTTCCACTGTTCCTCCATCCATTTCCTCCCTACCAGTACCATTGTCATCTGATCCCTGATTCCTGCGAGTCCCCCAAACCATTTTTTTTTTTTTTAGTGAAAGAGAGAGAGAAAGAGAAAAAAAAAGGGGGAGAGAGTGAAAGATAGGGAGAGAGAGAAGGGGGGCCTAGAAGGAGGGGAAAAGAAGGGAAAAATGGGGGAGAAAGTGAGAGAGAGGGAAAAAAATAAGAGAGAGGGGGAGTGACAAGAGAAGAGAGAGAGAGATAAAAGAAGAGGAAGAGAGAGATAAGGGAGGAAGAAGGAGAGGGAGAGAGAGAGGATGAGAGAAAGGGGGAGAGAGAAAAGAGAGAGAGAGAGAGAGAGAGAGAGAGAGAGGGGAGAGAGAGAGAGAGAGAGAGAGAGAGAGAGAGAGAGAGAGAGTGAGAGAGAGGAAAAGGGAAAAAGAGGAGAGGAGAGGGAGAAAAGATGGGGGGGAAAGGAAGGGTTATAGGGTCACTTCTCAGAAGGTGTAAAATCCTGTATATGTTGTGTGTGTGTGGTGTGTGGTCTGATGTGTGTGTGTGTGTGTGTGTGTTGTGTGTGTGTGTGTGTGTGTGTGGTGTGTGTGTGTGTTGTTGTGTGTGTGTGTGTGTGTATGTGTGTGTGTGTATGTTGTGTGCATATGGTGTTGTGTGTGGTGTGTGTGTGTGTGTGTGTGTGTGTGTGTGTGTGGGGTGTGTGTGTGTGTGTGTGTGCTACAGCTATTCAAGTGCCTAACAGCAGAGCTGTCCTCACCTAGTGTGTGTGCATATGTTTATGTAAACAGTCCTTATTTCCCACGTATGTACTACATAAAGTATTGTATATGTACCCGATCTCTTGGTTCCCACTGTACTGTCTTATGTGTTTTAAAATTAGTTCAAAAATAAATACACTAGGCTTCGCCTGTATGCCGCTACCTCTAAATTCTATTAAATGCCAGTAAATGCTGCTTATTCTAATTCGATAGCTCGAGGAGAGTGACCCCCCAATTCCAGCTAGAGACAGGGACAAATTTACCCCATGCAACTCAAACTAGGTGAATATTACTTGCGGCTGGCAGTGGAGTAACGTTGCAGGTCGTCCTGTCCCAGAAGTTGAAGAAGTTTGGTGCTTCTCGGTAATTTTTCCACTAACTTCCTGTATGCACTATATTCTCTAGCTCTTCTAATTTTTTCACTCACTCACTGTATTTACTGACACATCTATACATATCTCTTATCTCCCTGGTCTTGAGTCGCACTTATTCTTCAAATACCCCACTGCATTATTATGGCAACACTATTTAGGTCTGACACAAACCCCTTCACCCCTTTCCCAACGGCCCTCACTAAACACTCAGCCAATATTTCCTTTTTTTTCTTTTCTGTGATCACTTATATTTTCTTTTTTCGGGGCTTAAGTGATTATATGCACTCTTATGCGTGCACACGCCTATATCCCACACTCTATTCCTTATGGCAAAGTCAGAAATTACCACCAAAACACGAGCACAAACCGCGTGCCTCCTCCACGAGTGTGTGTGTGTGCATGTGTGTGAGAGTGTCTTGTGCGGTGTAATGACTGGCCGCAACTTCTTGTGACCTGACACAACCCTCCTGGGACTTGACCCTAGCACCATCTTACAATGTTGCCCTTAAAAGCTTGTCCCACCTACCTTCTCACACTCGTCAACACTATATTCACTATGTCTATGCTATTTCTATTCTAATTCTGGTAATAGCTTGCAGGAGTGAGTGACCAGTATCAAACAGTATGCAAGGCCAGCCAGGGCCGTCAACATGCAAACCACAAATAGGCGAATGAACTTGCGCTGCAATGGTGCGGTGACAGTTGCCAGCTGCTGATGACGAAGTCGTCGTACGTAGGCCTTAAATCCCTATTTTGGAGATCCTTCACCCGTGATGATTATAACCATATATTCTCATACATCCCGCTTCCTCACGCGATTTCACTCTTCACTGATGATAGTATACACTTCACATTATGTACACTTCACTTTATATGTATAATGGCACACAACTTGTCGTGATGTCACTTCTTCAGGCCTACCGCTGCAAATGTGGCAACAGTGCCTAAGACCCCCAACGGTCTGCGCTTTGAAATATTATGATTTCAGCTTTCCTCTCACTTTCTTTAACTAATAACTTAATTATCACTCGAAGTATTGTTCACTGACGTTCCACTACCACTGATTACTGCTAGCTGTTATTGCACGCCTTACAATGCTAAGGATCTTGGAGCCTTGTTACCCACGCCTGCACCCCACGGACCCACGTGTGTGTGTGTGTATGTGTGTGTGTGTGTACTCACCTAGTTGTACTCACCTAGTTGAGGTTGTGGGGGTCGAGTCCGAGCTCCTGGCCCCGCCTCTTCACTGATCGCTACTAGGTCACTCTCCCTGAGCCGTGAGCTTTATCATACCTCTGCTTAAAGCTATGCATGGATCCTGCCTCCACTACATCGCTTCCCAAACTATCCCACTTACTGACTACTCTGTGGCTGAAGAAATACTTCCTAACATCCCTGTGATTCATCTGTCTCTTCAACTTCCAACTGCGTCCCCTTGTTACTGTGTCCAATCTCTGGAACATCCTGTCTTGGTCAACCTTGTCAATTCCTCTCAGTATTTTCTATGTCGTTATCATGTCCCCCCTATCTCTCCTGTCCTCCAGTGTCGTCAGGTTGATTTCCCTTAACCTCTCCTCGTAGGACATACCTCTTAGCCCTGGGACTAGTCTTGTTGCAAACCTTTGCACTTTCTCTAGTTTCTATACGTGCTTGGCTAGGTGTGGGTTCCAAACTGGTGCCGCATACTCTAATATGGGCCTAACGTACACGGTGTACAGGGTCCTGAACGATTCCTTATTAAGATGTCGGAATGCTGTTCTGAGGTTTGCTAGGCGCCCATATGCTGCAGCAGTTATTTGGTTGATGTGCGCTTCAGGAGATGTGCCTGGTGTTATACTCACCCCAAGATCTTTTTCCTTGAGTGAGGTTTGTAGTCTCTGGTCCCCTAGACTGTACTCCGTCTGCGGTCTTCTTTGCCCTTCCCCAATCTTCATGACTTTGCACTTGGTGGGATTGAACTCCAGGAGCCAATTGCTGGACCAGGTCTGCAGCCTGTCCAGATCCCTTTGTAGTTCTGCCTGGTCATCGATCGAGTGAATTCTTCTCATCAACTTCATGTCATCTGCAAACAAGGACACCTCAGAGTCTATTCCTTCTGTCATGTCGTTTACAAATACCAGAAACAGCACTGGTCCTAGGACTGACCCCTGTGGGACCCCGCTGGTCACAGGTGCCCACTCTGACACCTCGCCACGTACCATGACTCGCTGCTGTCTTCCTGACAAGTATTCCCTGATCGATTGTAGTGCCTTCGTGTTATCCCTGCTTGGTCCTCCAGATTTTTGCACCAATCTCTTGTGTGAAACTGTGTCAAACGCCTTCTTGCAGTCCAAGAATATGCAATCCACCCACCCCTTTTTCTCTTGTCTTACTGCTGTCACCATGTCATAGAACTCCAGTAGGTTTGTGACACAGGATTTCCCGTCCCTGAAACCATGTTGGCTGCTGTTGATGAGATCATTCCTTTCTAGGTGTTCCACCACTCTTCTCCTGACAATCTTCTCCATGACTTTGCATACTATACATGTCAGTGACACTGATCTGTAATTTGGTGCTTCATGTCTGTCTCCTTTTTTAAAGATTGGGACTACATTTGCTGTCTTCCATGCCTCAGGCAATCTCCCTGTTTCGATAGATGTATTGAATATTGTTGTTAGGGGTACACATAGTGCCTCTGCTCCCTCTCTCAGTACCCATGGAGAGATGTTATCTGGCCCCATTGGCTTTGAGGTATCTAGCTCACTCCGAAGCCTCTTCACTTCTTCCTCGGTTGTGTGCACTGTGTCCAGCACATGGTGGTGTACCCCACCTCTCCGTCTTTCTGGAGCCCCTTCTATCTCCTCTGGGAACACTTCTTTGAATCTCTTGTTGAGTTCCTCACATACTTCACGGTCATTTCTTGTTGTCTCTCCTCCTTCCTTCCTTAACCTGATTACCTGGTCCTGTATGTGTGTGTGTGTGTGTGTGTGTGTGTGTGTGTGTGTGTACTCACCTATTTGTACTCACCTATTTGTGGTTGCAGGGGTCGAGTCCTAGCTCCTGGCCCCGCCTCTTCACCGGTTGCTACTAGACCCTCTCTCTCCCCGCTCCATGAGCTTTATCAAACCTCGTCTTAAAACTGTGTATGGTTCCTGCCTCCACTACGTCATTTTCTAGGCTATTCCACTGCCTTACAACTCTATGACTGAAGAAATACTTCCTACTATCTCTCTGACACATTTGTGTCTTCAACTTCCAATTGTGGCCTCTTGTTTCTGTGTCCCCTCCCTGGAACATCCTGTCCTTGTCCACCTTGTCTATTCCACCAGTATTTTATATGTCGTTATCATGTCTCCCTGACCCTCCTGTCCTCCAGTGTCGTCAGGCCGATTTCCCTTAATCTTTCTTCATAGGACATTCCCCTTAGCTCTGGAACTAACCTTGTTGCAAACCTTTGTACTTTCTCTAGTTTCTTGACGTGCTTTATCAAGTGCGGTTCCAAACAGGTGCTGCATACTCCAGTATGGGCCTGACATACACGTGTACAGTGTCTTGAATGATTCCTTACTAAGGTGTCGGAATGCTGTTCTCAGGTTTGCCAGGCGCCCATATGCTGCAGCAGTTATCTGATTGATGTGTGCTTCCGGAGACATGCTCGGTGTTATACTCACCCCAAGATCTTCTCCTTGAGTGAGGTTTGCAGTCTTTGGCCACCTAGCCTATACTCTGTCTGTGGTCTTCTGTGCCCTTCCCCTATCTTCATGACTTTGCATTTGGCAGGATTAAATTCGAGAAGCCATTTGCTGGACCAGGTGTCCAGTCTGTCCAGGTCTCTTTGAAGTCCTGCCTGGTCCTCATCAGATTTAATTCTCCTCATTAACTTCACATCATCTGCAAACAGGGACACTTCTGAGTCTAACCCTTCCGTCATGTCGTGTGTGTGTGTGTGTGTGTGTGTGTGTGTGTGTGTGTGTGTGTGTGTGTACGTGTGTGTGTGTGTGTGTGTGTGTGTGTGTGTGTGTGTGTGTGTGTGTGTACGTGTGTGTGTGTGTGTGTGTGTGTGTGTGTGTGTGTGTGTGTGTGTGAGTGTGTGTGTGTGTGTGTGTCTCCTACCAAGGCAGGTAACTCGACAAAGAAAAAGCACCTTCACCATCATTCACTCCATCACTGTCTTGCCAGAGGTGCGCTCACACTAGTTATAAAACTGCAACATTAACACCCCTCCTTCAGAGTGGCACTGCACTTCCCATTTCCAGGACTCAAGTCCGGCCTGCCAGTTTCCCTGAACCCCTTCATAAATGTTACCTTGCTCACACTCCAACAGCACGTCAAATCCTAAAAACCATTTGTCCCTACTCGTTCCTATCTAACACACACCCCTGCTGGAAATTTAAGTCCCTCCCACACATAACCTCCTTTATCCCTTCCTTCTAACTTTTCCAAGACATACCCCTACCCCTCCTTCCTTCTACTACAGATTTATATGCCCTCCAAGTTATTCTGTTTCGTTATATCCTCTCTACCTGTCTGAACCTCCTCAACAACCCCTCCTCAGCCCTCTGGACAACAGTTTTGGTAATCCCGCACCTCCTCCTAATCTCCAAACTATGGATTCTCTGCATTATATTCACACCACACATTGCCCTCAGACATGACATCTCCACTGCCTCCAGCCTTCTCCTCGCTGCAACATTCACCACAAATGTTTCACACCAATATAAGAGTGTTGGTAAAACTATACTCTTATACATTCCCCTCTTTGCTTCCATGGATAAAGTTCTTTTTCTCCACAGACTCCACAGTCCACCACTCACCTTTTTTCCCTCATCACTTCTATGATTCACCTCGTTTTTTTTAGACTGCTGACAAATCCACTCCCAAATATCTGAATACATTCACTTCCTCCATACTCCCTCCTTCAAATATAATATCCAATTACCTGAGCTTTTCGGTTATCCTCATCACCTTGCTCTTTCCTATATACATTTTTAATTTTCTTCTTTTGCACACCCTACCAAATTCATCCACCAACCTCTGCAACTTCTCTTCAGAATCTCCCAAGAGCACAGTGTCATCAGCAAAGAGCAACTGTGACAACTCCCACTTTATGTGTGATTCTTTATCTTTTAACTCCACGCCTCTTGCCAAGACCCTCGCATTTACTTCTCTTACAACCCCATCTATAAATATATTAAACAACCACGGTGACATCACACATCCTTGTCTAAGGCCTACTTTTATTGGGAAATAATCTCCCTCTCTCCTACATACTCTAACCTGAGCCTCACTATCCTCGTAATAACTCTTCACTGCTTTCAGTAACCTACCTCTTATTCCATACATTTGCAACATCTGCCATATTGCTTCCCTATCCAGCCTATCATATGCCTTTTCTATATTCATAAATGCAACGAAATGTTTCTTACCTTCATCAAAATATTGTTCATTTTTATGCTTCAGTGTAAACATTTAGTGTAACCCACTTTTTGCATCCCACCCTTATTTTAACAACCATAATTCTTGAATTTATTCTTTTATATTCCCTGTTTTCCTTCCATAACTGATCCTTCAACATTATCACTACTCCTTCCACAGCTCTAATACCCCTAGATAAACTTGACATAAACCCCACTAATTCCACCCCACTGAAACTCTGTCACCTCCTCCACCTTTGTTTCACTTAGAGCTACGACATCCAGCTTCTTTCTCTACACAACACTTACCAACAACTCTTATCCTCTGAACTACATCCACGCACATTCAAACATCCCAAAAACTTTAAAGTGCTCTTTTTACATTTACTAACAAAAACAGTAGAAGGGCTTAATAGCCTGTGGCTCCAGGCATTCTAGTCGCATCTTATCATACAAATGACCTACGGAAACAGTGATCCAATCACTGAACTAAGAGTGTTGTTGTCTGTACATTAATCTTCTAGTTCACTAATTTACGATGAGGTACCTTGTCACTTGCCTTCTGTATACCCATGTAAACTATGTTTCTGGGGACTGTAAATATAGCTAAAAAAAAAAATCTCCAGTTGGTTTTTAAGACAGGATCTTTCATTGAGAAAACTGGGATGAGTTTCAGTTGAAAAGGTTACGTCTTCAAGTGAAGACCTAATTATGATTTCTGTTAATGTACTCACAATGGATGTCGAGCTTGTGAGGTGGTGCCTGAGGGAGCATCATCTATCTCTCCCTTGATGAATATATGGCTAACATTGACTGCCTGTGTGATCTATCTACTTTAATAAATACATGAGTAACATTAACTGCTTTCTGGCCACAGAAGGCGAGTAAGGGAGCATGATCTATCACCCTTAATAAAGCAGCAGTAACATTAACTGTTTCCAGCCACTGAGTACGTCGACTTCATTAATTGATGTAATGAGTATTACTGTTGATAAGTGTAACTACTGATATAATTAGTTCATATGCTGGGAATAACTAATGACTGGTATACAATCTGATACCTTGACTCTTCTAATAATTTAGCTAATATGTCCTGAGGCTCAGTGAATTGTTTACTCTCATAGTTTCTAACTGATTCCTAATAATACTTACTAGGAAGATATATATATATATATATTATATATATATATATATAATATATATAATATATATATATATATATATATATATATATAATATATATATATATATATATATATATATATATATATATATATATATATATATATATAATATATATATATATATATATATATATATATATAATGCAAAAAGCCATACGGGTGGTGAAAATCTTTAGTCAGGAGCTATGAATTTTGCATAAGCAAAAAAGGACAATTAGGATTATATTGTCAGAGTATGGTAGCACGGTTGGCACAGTGCATCAGTGTGCACAGTGGCACCAGCCTCTTGAGAGAGGCCAGGGATGCAAATACAACACCGCCCCCACCACAACCCACCTAGGGGTCGGTGAGATAAGGCTCAATAGTTTGCAGAGACAGAGATGAAATAACTAGGAGATAGTTAATAGTCAGTTGTAAGGCTGCTAACACGCTGGAACAGTGTTACTGCCTTAAGAAGTATGGTACAACTCTAACGGATGCAACAAAAGGAAAACCTAGTACATGTCTAGAATATCAGGCAAATTTCAGATGCGAATAAAAAAATTCCTAGGTGTGAATCCTCGTATTTAGGCTTTTCTTTCTTATAATAACTAGGCAATTCCTGATTTTAACACCTGGAGTTTACCTGGATTTTACCGGGAGAGGATTTCAGGGGTCAACGCCCCCGCGGCTCGGTCTGAGACCAGGCCTCACGGTGGATCAGGGTCTGATTATCATTACTATTATTATCTACTATCATCTGCTACTATCATTATCATTATATTACTAGCAACCTAATTCAGTAAACCACAAAACTATTGCAAGGTACATAAGTACCTTGTACTTATGTACCTAGACGGGTTAGGTCCTCAAGGGGTCACTCTGCCTCTCTTGTGGACTATCCTAGGATAGTCCACATGACTACTGCCTTACTACAGATGTTATATTATTCAGGATGCAGTCTGTATTGTAGCACAGCATCTAGAGCCCCTGTAGAATTACGATACCTGTATGCAGTTGTAGCTGGGTGGGTTATACCGACGGTCACGGCAGACCTAACATGTTAAATATCGGCGTTTGTGACGAGCTTAACAAGATGTTATATATTATATCGACGTTCAGGACGGGCGTACCATGATGTTTAGTGTGAAGATTCTGGTCGAACATAACCAAAACATCACGAAAAAACCTGGCATAAGGAGCAATCCTGCCTTTTTGTATAACATCCTTGTTTAAGGCTGAACACAACTTATTCCACTAAATAACTATCGAGTTCGTATAGACCATAATTTGAGTTATATATGGCATTCCTATCATATTTGAAGAGGGAAGACTCAATTATATTTCTTTCCATGCTGGAATTGTTGGGTACAATGATTTGGGAGGCAGCCCACCCCGGTGGGTGACTGCAAGAGCTGGCATGGTTAAAGATCGCATTCGACACCTGGCCTGTCCTAATTGAGTACTGGTGTTGGGATAATCTAGTTTCTACAGGTGTACCTACCTGTCTGACCAATGTATGAGAATGGGCAAAGGGCGCATGGGACCTTGTAAACACCACCCACATTATTAGGCACTGTTTTGAGTCAATCTCTGTTTCACTGTCCCAGTGTGTTTGAAAGTCAGATTTACACTGAGTTTTCTTAGTGCCTCCCGCAAGCAGACCACATTATCACTGTATGAGAAGACCAATACATTTTTCCTGTCAGGCATTTCCTTAGGTTCAGTCCTGCAGAAAGTCTTCCTAGCTGACAGTTGGGTCTTCTCAGTTGGGTCTTGTCAACAAAATCCCTGGGATATCTCAGTTTTGTGGCTATGTTAAATATCTTGTTGATTTCATCATCTAAATACTCAGGACGGCAGGTACACAAAGCTCTCAGGAACATTGTAAGGAAAACACTCCTTTTAACCCAAGATTCATGTTTGGAATAATAATGAATGTATGATGACACATTGGTGGTCTTCCTGTAAACTGTAAATTTAAATCGTCTGTTGATGCAATGGATTAAAACGTCTAGGAAGGTTAGTGTTTTTTATTTTGTGTTCTATTGTGAACTTAATAGAAGGCACCAGACCATTGAGTCTAAGTAGGAACTCATCAATGTTGTGATCTCTAGACAAAAGGCAAAGCACATCATCTACGTATCTGAACCACTTAGCATTATTTGGGAGAATATCTTTAAGTAGTCTAGTCTCATAGAATTCCATATACAGACTGCTGAGTAAGGGGCTGAGGGGATTTCCCATAGCCATACCTTGCTTCTGGGCATAATACTTCCCTTCAAAAACAAACTTGAAATCCATAACTCAGAGTTTACTCAGTTCAATAATTATATTCGTGGGGTAGGGCAAGGAGAAGTTTTCTAGTTCCTCTTCCAATACGTCAACAAGTCAGGGACAGGAATTCTGGTAAACACGGCAGTGCCATCAGAACTCACCAGGGTAAAGTCGAGTGAAACATTTAATATCTGAAGCCTTTCTATAAGGCTTCAGAAATCCGAGATCCTACCAACCATGGGAGTTCAAAGTTCAACCAGCCATTTAGATAACTTACATCCTGCTGAGCTAACTGTTCTTAGGACGCACTGGTTCGCCTGGTTTACGGGTTTTGATCAACCCATGAAGATACGGTAGAGTTGCAGACCTCGCTGACAAGTGTTTAATCAATTCATTTCCATTCAATAACGTTTTAAGACGTTTATTAAAATGGCTGTTGACCTGATCAATAACAAAAATATTGGATTTATCATCTCTCTAGAGAGGTGAGGTAGGCAAGCAGACAGGCAGGCAGACAGACAGACAGGCAGACAGGCATGCAGACACGTAGACAGGCAAGCAGGTAGACAGGGAGACAGGCAGGCAGGCAGAAACGCAGACATGCAGGAAGGCAAGCAGACAGATAGCCCAGCGGACAGGTAGGCAGACAGACAGACAGACAGGCAGGCAGACTGGCAGACAGGCAGGCAGGCAGACAAACAGACAGACAGGCAGGCAGACTGGCAGACAGGCAGGCAGACAGGCAGACAGGCAGGCAGCCCTACGGACAGGCAGGCACGCAGACAGGCAGTCCTGCGGACAGACAGGCACGCAGACAGGCAGCCCTGCGGACAGACAGGCACGCAGACAGGTAGCCCTGCGGACAGACAGGCACGTAGACAGGCAGCCCTGCGGACAGACAGGCACGCAGACAGGCAGTCCTGCGGACAGACAGGCACGCAGACAGGCAGCCCTGCGGACAGACAGGCACGCAGACAGGCAGCCCTGCGGACAGACAGGCACGCAGACAGGTAGCCCTGCGGACAGACAGGCACGCAGACAGGCAGCCCTGCGGACAGACAGGCACGCAGACAGGCAGCCCTGCGGACAGACAGGCACGCAGACAGGCAGCCCTGCGGACAGACAGGCACGCAGAGAGGCAGCCCTGCGGACAGACAGGCACGCAGACAGACAGCCCTGCGGACAGGCAGGCACGCAGACAGGCAGCCCTGCGGACAGACAGGCACGCAGACAGGCAGCCCTGCGGACAGGCAGGCACGCAGACAGGCAGACAGGCAGGCAGATAGTCTTATACAGGTAAGCAGCTTACAAGCGCTCTGAAGATACACTCCATCACTTTCACCTGATGTGTGTGTGTGTGTGTGCGTGGGTGTGTGTGTGTGTGTGTGTGTGTGTGTGTGTGTGTGTGTGGGGTGTGTGTGTGTGGTGTGTGTGTGTGTGTGGTGTTGTGTGTGTGTGTGTGATGGTGCTCCTTGGACTGTTAACTGTGTGTATACCTATTGACCACCTATTTGTGGTTGCAGGGGTCGAGTCCTAGCTCCTGGCCCCGCCTCTTCACCGGTTGCTACTAGGCCCTCTCTCTCCCCGCTCCATGAGCTTTATCAAACCTCGTCTTAAAACTGTGTATGGTTCCTGCCTCCACTACGTCATTTTCTAGGCTATTCCACTGCCTTACAACTCTATGACTGAAGAAATACTTCCTAATATCTCTCTGTGTGAGTGGTGTGTGTGTGTGTGTGTGTGTGTGTGGTGTGTGTGTGTGTGTGTGTGTGGGGCTCACCTAATTGTAGTTGCAGAGGTCGAAACTCAGCTCCTGGCCCCGCCTCTTCACTGAACGCTGCTAGGTCCTCTCTCTCCCTGCTCCATGAACTTTATCATACCTCGTCTTAAAGCTATGTATGGATCCTGCCTCCACTACATCACTTCCCAAACTATTCCACTCCCAGACTACTCTGTGACTGAAGAAATACTTCCTAACATCCCTGTGATTCATCTGAGTCTTCAACTTCCAACTGTGACCCCTTGTTGCTGTGCCCCGTCTCTGGAACATCCTGTCTCTGTCCACCTTGTCGATTCCTCTCAGTATTTTGTAAATTCGTTATCATATCCCCCCTATCCTGTCCTCTAGTGTCGTCAGGTCGATTTCCCTTAACCTCACCTCGCAGGACATACCCCTTAGCTCCGTGACTAGTCTTGTTGCAAAACCTTTGCACTTTCTCTAATTTCCGTACGTGCTTGGCTAGGTGTGGGTTCCAAACTGGTGCTGCATACTCCAATACAGGCCTGACATACACAGTGTACAGGGTCCTAAACGGTTCCTTATTGAGATGTCTGAATGTTATTCTTAAGAGTCTCTCCAAGACCATTCCCTGTACCTCTGGTACTATTCTCCTTACACAGTTGTTTTCGACATTTTCTTTATCTGCATAGTTTGGTGTGGGTTCACCACTGGTGCTGCACATTCGTTAATGGGGATGACATATGACGTTCATAGAGTCTTGAATGATTCTTTCTCGAAGCTCATGCAAGCAAACCTTTGATTCACCTCATTCACATTTGCTATAGATGATATTTGAGAGGCACTTCAGGAAATATTCTCGGCACTATGCTCACCCCGACACCCTTCTTCTTGGCATGCACTGTTTCTAGTCTACTTCGTCTCTAACCAGTTTGGCTAGTCCTGCAATTGCTGGGGTTGAATTATCTTCCTGCAGGATGCTCAAATCCGCTCAAATCATATCATCTCCCGTTGTTGTTTTTCTTCGTTGTCTTCATATCAACTGTTCAGAGTCTGTTACTGATCATTGTGTAACATCAGTTTCACATATGACCATTCTGACGCCTCTTTGCCTGCTCCTCTAACTCGTACCCCTGTCTCTTGTGCGGTCATGTGTCCACTGACTTCTTGCAGTCCCACCCATTCCTCTCTCTCTCTCTCTCTCTCTCTCTCTCTCTCTCTCTCTCTCTCTCCTCTCTCTCTCTCTCTCTCTCTCTCTCCTTTCTCTCTCTCTCTCCTCTCTCTCTCTCTCTCTCTCTCTCAGGTTTGTGAGGCAGGAATTACAATACCTAAAATACAATTATAATACCCACCATTTGTCTCTTCCTCATTATCCTTCCCATAAGTCAATGATACTGCTATCTCTCTTCTTACACAGGGTTTGACAAGGTTAAGGATCCCTAGCTTTATTGACAAGCTATTTACAGGTTAAGGATTCCTAACATTATTGGCAAGCTAAAAGCTTGCAAATATTTTGACAACATTTGCTGTCTTCCACGTCTCTGGCAGTTGCCCGATGTCTGATAACTTGCTGGAAAAAGAACGGGCAATTAGGTGGGTGGGACTGATTTGTTTTGAGAAAGATTTGCCTAGTATGAGCCAGTAGATGTGCTGCAGCGTTCCTTCATTCCTATGTTCTTATTAAAGCTTTAGTTAGGGTGCTCATGCTTATGCGCCTCTTGCTTCCTTAGTATCTACCTTCCTTACTAGTTTCTTAAGCTCTTGTTCACTGTACACGAGTGGTTTACCGACAAGATGACGATTAGACAAATAGCAACATCTGGGTATCTTTATTTGTAGACGGTGCTGCATCCAGTGGCTTTATCAGAGCAAGGACATAATGTGAAGACTGCTCAACTATAGTCTTCAAGACTCAGGTGCTCATCACCAGCTCTAAGACTGAGGGACTGATTACCTCATCTTTTGTATATAGCTCTACAGTCTTCTCTTTATGTCCCTGAATTTGTATCGATAAAGCCACTGGGGGGCGAGACGTCTACAAATAAAGATGCCCAGATGTTGCACATGTGTCTAATTCCTCCTTTGTTTTGGTTGTATTACCCAGTACTCAGAGATTCACTGTTTATATTTGACTGTTTCAGAACTAATTTATTTCTCCCTGGAATGCTTCCTTAAATCTTTTAACTCTTCGCCGACATTCTGGTTGGTTGTTATGAGCTCTCCTCCATCCTTCCTCACTCTTATTATCTGATCATTTACTATTGTATTATTGTATTTCAACTTAGGTCCAGATTTGGCTTTCACTACAATGTCCTTCACATGTCACATCTTCGTATTCGTTTAAGGTTCTTCTTCTTCTTCTTCTTCTTCTTCTACTACTTCTTCTTCTTCTTCTTCTTCTTCTTCTTCTTCTTCTTCTTCTTCTTCTTCTTCTTCTTCTTCTTCTTCTTCTTCTTCTTCTTCTTCTTGCTTCTCTGTTGTTCCCTCTTTTTTGCTTTCTGTAATTTTTCTCTCTTCTTGCCCTAGTAGATTTTGCATTTCTGCTTCTCTGAATAAACCGAAGGTTGACTCTGTTCTTGCCATCGCTTCTTCTGCTCCTGGGAAAAATTCCTTCTCTCTCTCTCTCTCACGACATTTTCCAGTTGTCGTATTCCTTGCACGTAGGTTTTATTTGTTGGTACTGATGTCTGTTCTGGGGTGGAGGCCACTGACTGTGCCTCTACTCCAGTAGTGATCTAAGGTGGTGTAGCATTTCTGTCATTTCCTTCCAGTGTTTTTTTTTCTTCCTGGCACTAAAATATCTCTCTGCGTGATCTGTACCTTCCCGTCCCCTTTAAATGGTATGACTGACGGTATGTATTGTAGCATTGTCTTTCATGGACTGATATATAACATATTTCTGGGTGAAATAGATTACAAGAAGAAGAGTTGCATTCTCCTTTGGTCATGAGGTCGCGGCATTTATTGGATGGTCAGAATTGGACGTCCCACCTGTTTTTTCCAGATATTCCGTGCCCAAGGGACATTTGGAATCTACGCAGATTTGATCTCTGTCGCTACGATTTTTTACGGCTAGATTCTCTACTGGTGCAGTTATTTCTGGCAATCCCCCCCCCCCCAATGTCAACAACACCTGTACCAGCATCAATACCACCACCAGATATTACTGATAATGTATCAATGTATCAACACCATCTCTAGAAGTATCATCCCCTTTTTTTTCACCTCCAGTGGTAGTTAAGAATTAATCTAAGTTTGCCCGAAATGCCTAGCCATGCTAAGTGTTCTAGTGACCCCCTCTGTAATTAGTATTTTGTTACATGTAAACCACACAATAACCAAAACCTGGAAACCCCACATTGTAATCCTTATAGAGAATTAACTTTGATTTGATTTGATTGATTACTATTTTGCCTTTCTGGATTTCTGTATCTGTTTCTTCAATACCTGGACCATTATCTCCGTCTGGTGTACTATCTTACATTTCCATATCTTTATAGGTACTATCTTCCGAGACAGCACCAGGGATGACAGCTCCAGCTGACTCATTCTCCTTACTTTCCCAACTGTTATATAATTCTGTTAAATTCGTGTTTCTCTCTCGGGCATAAGCAAAAAAAAACATTATCCTAATTTAATATCAGTGCTGGTCAAAAGGTGAATATCAACCCATGGACCATGGTTCCATTCTTTGCAAGTAAAACATTTTACCCTCCCGGTACCTCCCTTGGAAACATTGTTACAATCTACACAGGTTATCACATTAATAATTTTTTAAGTGTGTAATATATAACGCTTTCAAGACTATTTACAGTTCCAGTGTGACAAACATCAACTTCTGGTACACTTGATAGGTCTCCTGGGTAGGCTGGCTGCTGTAAAAATTTACCAAAATGTATTTTGATGCAGAAAGATTATTGTTATTATTTGACTCGTGTGAGGTGGTGACACCTGGGTGACTTAAGCCGATATTATCTCACTACACTTTACAACTTTGTATTTTTCCTGTGCTGAATATATAATTATTATAATATTAATACTAAAGCTAATAATAAAAATAATAGTGAGAATGATAATATTAATGACACTAATAATAGTAATAATAATAATAATAATAATAAAATAATAATAATAAAAATAATAATAATAATAATAATAATAATGACAATAATAGTGACAATAATAATACTAATTTTGAAGACAATAATAATAATGACAAAAAATAATAATAAGACAATAATAATAGTGACAAAAAATAATAATAAAATAAAAAATAATAATAATAATAATAATAATAATAATAATAAGAAAATAATAATAATAATAAAATAATAAAAAAAAATAATGACAATAATAGTGACAATAATAATACTAATAATAGACAAAATAATAATGACAACAATAATAATAGACAATAATATATGACAACAATAAATAATAATAATGACAAAAATAATAATAATAATAATAATAATAATAATAATAATAATAAAATAATAATAATAATAACACTAATAAAAATAATATTAATAAAGCAATGATAACAATAACAATAATAATAAGATGCTTGTTTAACAAGGTGTCCCAACACACAGATCATATAATCAAGGAGGACACTAACTTGAGTGCGGGGAGACTTAACTGCTCACAGGAAGGTCGTGTCTTGCCCGGAAAATTTTCTTTAATGAGCTCTGTTATCCAATCCTCGTAAGGACTGCGATGCTCATCCTTAAGAACTCACGATAACAAAGAAATGAAGCAATCTTAAATCTTCTACACCATAAAAGAGATTAATATGGTTTTTACTTTTTCTGTGTGTGTGTATATTTTAAAATATATATATATATAATATATAAAATATATATATTAAAATATATATATATATATAATAACAGTGGACCCCCGTTTAACGATATTTTTTCACTCCAGAAGTATTTCAGTGCCAGTACTGACCGAATTTTTTCCCCATAAGGAATATGTGAAGTAATTATCCATTTCAGACCCCGAAACATACACTACAAACGCACTTACATAAATACATTTACATAATTGGTCGCATTCGAGGTGATCGTTATGCGGGTCCATTGTAATATATATATATAATATATATATAATATATAAATATATATATAATATATAATAATTTATACGTATTATATACACAGTAGTTACATTCATAAAATGTCGTTTTTAGGTAAAACCTTTAATAAACGAAGAAACTTATGGAAAAATAGGTTACGTTCCTTGAGCCCCCAAAAAGCCAAACAACTTTTTTTAGACCAACAGATCTTACAACAAATAAAAGTAAATAAGTGTCGTGATATGTTTGTTTTATCTGTCGTGATATGTTATGTTTTATCTGTCTAAATATGTTATGTTTTATCTGTCGTGATATGTTATTTTTTTATCTGTCGTGATATGTTATGTTTTATCTGTCTGGAAAATGTTATGTTTTATCTGCGTGAATGTTATGTTTTTTACTGCTTAAGACTGCAAATGCAACAAAATAAATTATTTCTTACCTTAAGTTGAATTTCTGGTGGCCTGGTGGTTAACGCTCTCCTTCACACGTAGGGCCTGGTTCGATTCCCACCAGAGTAGAAACTTTGGGACGTGTTTCTTTTCCACCTTTTCTGTGTTCCCACATAAATGGGTACCGGGGTTTAGTCGACTGGTGTGGTCGCATCCGGGGACACTGACCTAAGGGGGCCGGTCACAGCCCGGGGCCGGGGGGGCGTTGCCCCCCGGAACTCTCTCCAGTTAACTCCGGGTACACCAGTAATTTCACAGTTGGGAAAGTAAAGAGAGTGATCACTTGGGGTGTCACCCCCTGGTGCTGTCTTGAAAAATCGACCTGTACAGATATAAAATGCAAGAGAGTGCACCTGATAAAGTAGTGGTCTGGCACTGAAAAACAAGTAAGATCTACATATACGAGATCCAAAATGGCAAAATAGCACTACTGGAGTACTGATCTAGATGGAAGAAAGGGATGATGCTTCGAGTGATGTGTTGATACATCACCAGTAATAACTTGTGGTGGTACGATGCTATACAGGTGTTGAAGGTAGAGGGAGGATGCCAGGAAAAATTACAATAGTGGGGAACCCAGCTACAAAAAAATACTAGCAAACAGGTCAAATCTGTGCAAATTCCAGCTATGCCTTGGTATCTGCAGTCATTGAATATCTGAAAAAACAGTGGAACTTGCAATTTTAACTATTCAAAAATGCCTTGACCCTCATGACCGAAGGAGAATCAGTTATTCTTCTTTTAGCTATTTAAACCCTGAAATGGGGTATTCATCATCCATGAAAGACAATGTTACAATGCATACTGTCAGTCACAACCTTTTAAAGGGAGCAAGAAAATGCAGATCACTCAATCATTGGGACAAACCGGGGTATTACAACCACTCCAAGGAAGATTTTTTCAGTGCCAGAAACATGAAAAAACTGGCAGGTAATGACAGAAATACAAACCCCACCTTTGATCACTACTAGAGTAGAGGCACAGTCAGTGGCCTCTACTCCAGAATAACAATATTAGGCCAAATAAAGATCCCGTACTACCATAAATAGGGTCAACATTTGTATTGAAAAATGTAGGGCCTAAGCCAAAAACAAACAATAAAATCCCTTTTTATCAGGGGAACTCCTCACAAAGTCAAATGCAATTTTTGCAGCTTCACAGGGGCCCACATAGAGGATCACTTTGACATCGAAATATAGATCCCAGGGTATAACTTATTCAAAATGTGACAAAAATGAACGGGCAATTACTAAACATCTCAAATGTAGTCAAAGTTTTGGCATAAAACGAAAACCAAGACCTTGTTATTTCGGATGCGTACAAGACTCGGGATACAACTTCCCAGCAATTCCAGAACACTTTTGAAAATTGAAAAAACTGTGCAAAATGCGTCTTCTGAAACAGACGTCTCCAGACAAGTAAAGGGACAGCTGTTTGGGCCCCTTCTAGCTGCTGGCCTGTTTCTGGTTTCATAACAAGAGATTGGATTATATTCTATTCATTAAATCCAGCACTCTATAGCCCTCTTCAATATTAATAAGAATCCCAACTGACTCACAGCTACCTCATGTTTGGGCTAAATATATCCTACCTATTCACAAGCTAAGTCAAATGATAAAAATGAAAGGGATATTTTCATTTTAGCTATTGGGATGAAAACATCTCCAATATAAAATTTATAGAAACAAAATATATACAGAATATTAAAATACATTGCATCCAGTTCAGGGGCACAACAACCACTGTCTGGAAAATCCTCAACCCAACCCCACCCCAAATACTTGCGCTTGGTGATTTCAACTTCAACACCTAAAATGGAGAATTGTGGCAAATAATGTCTAAGCAGAGATAACTCCAGAGGTACCTCAGATAAAATTCACACTATTAAATCTTTGCAACAAACTCACCTTTAAACCAGAAAATAGTGGGAAACCCCCAAACTGAAAATGCACCAACCTCATCTTCACGAATGATGATGACCTGGGATGAAATAAACAGATCAAATCACAACAGTAAACAATCACAACAGTATCAGATCACAACAGTATCAATCACAACAGTACAGATCACAACATAATAGAGGTGCAAGGCCCTAACCACAAAATAAGATCAGTTATGAGGGTACCTTCACTAATTTTAACTCACCTTTCCTAAATAAGAATGAACTCATTCTTTAAGAAAAAAAAAGAAAGTAAACTAGAAAAAGAATACGCTCCCCTGCAGGGAAAGGCAAAAAATCCCAGAGCTGCTGAAAGGGGCCACAATATCTAAAATATAAAGAGGCACGGTAAAGAAATAGTAAATATCGAACTTAAGCTTTAAAGGGAAATTATACAGAAGCCCAATCTAGGTAAAAACAACATCCAGTATTGACCAATGCTTAAACGAGATGGAACTTACACAGATGACAAAAAGAAACGAATTAGTTACGAAGTCGACAGAGTAGACAGCCTATATGACTTTTCATGACTGAAACTCAAAATCCGTTAATTCAAGAATTTCAGATAAATCATAACACCACAGACTTTGAAAGGAGTAAATGACATGTCAATGCACTCTGCTTCAGGCCCAACTCGTGAACTCTGTCTTCATCAATAAGTAAAAGAAGCCCCTTTCAATGCCTTAAATATTTACGGAAAAGGAACATGCAGAGCGTCATTCCCGACATTAAAAACAACAGACATAGTCCCACCCGCACAAATGTGGCATAAAGCAATTGCAAAGAACTACAAACTGATAGCACTAACGTCCCACAAACATAAAAATATTTGAAATTATCTAAGAAACAAGATCGCCAACCACCTAGAAACCCATCAGTTGCACAACCCTGGGCAACATGGCTTTGGGGCAACTACTGGACAAATATGACATGGTCTTGGACGCTCTGGAGGACAATCAAAAAGCAGATGTAATATGCATAGACTTTTTTAAAGCCTTCGCAAGTGCGACAGGTGTAAATAAACACACAAATGCGTGATAAAGGAATAACAGAAAAAATGGGTAAATGATCTATAAAATTCCTAACAAATAGAACACAAAGAGTATTAGTACACAGAAATTTAAAATCAGAGGCAGCTACATGAAAAGGGCTGTTCCACAAGTACGGTACCTCGCTCCCATCCTATTTCTCACTTCATACTGACATAGACAGATGTAAGCCACAGTACCGTCCTCCTTTGCAGATGACACCCGAATCTGCATGACAGTGTCATCCATCGAAAAAAAGATGCAAATCTCCAACGATATTAACCAAGTCTTTAAAAGGGATTCAGAAAACAATATAAATTCAATTTAAAACAGATTCAACTACCCACTACGGAAAACTCGAGGAAATAAAAAACTGATCGGCATAAAACAATTCCAACTACACAATAAAAGTGAAAAACTAATTTGAAGGATCTGAGAGTGTTAATGTTAAGAATCCACTTTCAAAGACCACAACAATGTATCTTCCGCTTCTGCTAGGAAAATATACGAAGGATAATGAGGACCTTCGAACTAGGATGCCCAAACCCAGATGAAATTTTCCCTTTAAATCGCTTGTTCTCTCTAGGCTGGAATATTGCGGGACACTAACAGCGCTTTTCAAGGGGAGGTGAAATTACTGACCTGGAGAATGTACTGAGAACTTTCAATGCATGTATAAGTACCATAAAGGACCTAAGTTACTTGCGAACGATTGAAGTCCCTTGATCTGAACTCTTGGAACGAGAAAGATACGTGATAATGTACACTTTGAAAATCTTAGAAGGGCTAGTCCCAATCTGTACACGAAAATCGCTCTCTACGAAAGCAAAAGACTCAGCAGGGATGCAACATTCCCACAATGAAAAACAGGGGCCACGAGCACACTAAGACAAAACACAGTAAGTTTTCAAAAGCACAAGACTTTAAACTGCCTCCCAGCATACATAAAGGGATTACCAATAACCCCTGGGTGTCTTCAAGAAGGGACGGGCAAGCACCTAAAAAGCACCTAAAAACATACCTGACCAACCGGGGTGTGGTTCGTACGCGGGTTTTATATATATATATATATATATTTTATATATAATATATAATATATATATAAAAATATATATATATATATAAATATATATATATATATATATATATATATACAGACAGCCACTGAGAAAATAGTGAACTTCCAAGTGCATTCGTGATTTCTAGCATTATCAAGAAAGTGTAAAAGCAAAAGATCAGCAAAAGGCATGTAAAGATGAGATTACACCTCACAGTCAACATACAACACCTCACCCATCCCAGTTATGATGATGCGGGTGAGATGGTCCAGGCCTGTCAGACATAGCCTACGTTTTACCCAAATTTTGTGATTTTAACTTCAAAACTATTTTTTGTGAAGGTTGATTTTATTATATATCTCTTAATTAACTACGGATCTTCTTGATACAGCTTCTCGTCCTTTTGAAAATAAATTGGATGGTTAAATACTCATATGAATGACGCAGCATTAGACCTTGTCCATTCTAATTCTATATTTATGTTTATAATAAAATTCAAGATTTTTCCCAGTGTCCATAAAAAACTTTATCACATTATTGCAAGGAATCTTGTTGACACAATCATCATCATTGGAGGAATTTAATCCAAAGTTTTTTCTTTTCGTATCAAGATTGTTAAGTACGACTTTGATTTTAAAATTCTTAAGTAGAAAAGGGATAGAAGGAAAATTTTCATGGGAAGGGAAACCAACATATTTTTAGTTAAATATAACTGTTGTGCCCTTTTTTAGTTTTATAGATTATTTTTAGCAATTTTGAAAGATTTATCAAAAGCGTTTTGGGTATTTTAAGATCATTACTATTTGATAAATTTCAAATTTTCTTCATCTATGAACTCTGGGCTGCAAAACTTTCAAAAACATTAATGAGAATACAGAAAGTTTAACTATCAAAAAGTTAAGAATAATAATTTATATAAGAACAGATATTTTTTTTAGTTTTCCATAAATTTAAAATTTAAAAATCATGGTTTCCCCTAAATAATTAAAACACTAGAAAAGGGAATGATTTTTTTTGTAAACCAACAATAAAATTAATGGGAAAAAAAGGGGCCCCCATATTTTAAATTTTTCAAGGAAATGGTTTTTTAGTAAATTTTTTCCCTAAAATAAAAAACATTAACAACTAACCCTCCGGTTTGAAGGACCCAAAAAAAAAAAATGAGACGCCCCCAACCCAGGGGACCAACGCTGCCACCACTGAAAAAAAAAACCAACTGGGGCATAACCGGTAACCCACACAAACAAAAATTCATCAACATACTCACGAAATCAAATACACATTCAAACAAACCATAACCATGGGCGGGGTAGAAAACGTTCGGGCGGGGTTTTGTGACTCTCTCGCGGGTTTATCCCCCCCCCCCAGTGGGAGAGAAACTGAAAGATCCAATTGAAAATATTTAAATCTTTGTGATTTTGACATTAAATATCCTTAGAAAACAGGAAGCTTCTGAGAGGGCTATATCTTAATATAGGCATGAAGTAAGGGAAAGACAGAAAAACTTATGTAAAAGAGTTTTCTTAAGGGGGTATTAAACAAAATTAGCAATGTATGTTTTAGACTTTATTCTGTCTTGATCAACAGCTGTTCTTATATGTAAAAAGTCCGGTGTCGATGAACCCCTGTGGAACTTGTTGAAGGGGAGATAAGGGGATGATGAAAGGGGAGATGAAGGGGATGATGAATATGATGAAGGGGATATGAAGGGATGATAAGGGGGATGATGAAGGTGATGAGAAGGTATGAAAGGGGATGATGAAGGTGATAGGTGATATGAAGGGGATATGAAAGGGGGATAAGTGATGAGAAGGTAATGAAGGTTATGATGAAGGTGGATGAAGGTTAGGTGATATAAGGGGATGATGAAAGGTATGAGAAGGTGAGAAGGGGGAATGATGATGAAGGGGATGTGAAGGATGATGAAGGTGAGATGAAGGGGGAATTATTGGGAAATGATGAGAAGTGATGATGAAGGGGATATGAAAGGTATGATGGGTGATATGGGTGATGAAGGGTGAAGAAAAGGGGAAAAGAAAGGTGAGATAAGGGGATGATGAAGAAGAATGAAAGAAGGTGGATGAAGTGTATAAGGGGATAGAAGGTAATGAAGGTGAGAGAAAGGGGATGATGAAGGGGATAGAAGGTGATGATGAATGATAAAGAAGGTATGAGAAGTGATAATGAAAAGTATATGAAGGTGATGAGAAGTGATATGAAAGGGATATGAAGGTGGAAAAAAGGGAGATGAAGTGATAAAAAAGGTGAAAATTTTAAGGTGTGAAGAAGTGAGATAAGGGGATGATGAAGGGATATGAAATGTGAATGATGAAGTGAGAAATTGATTTAAGGGAAGGGGTGATAAGGGATGATGAGGGTGATAATAAAGGTGAGATGAAGGTAGATAAGGTGATGATGAAGGTGATGAAGGTGAAAAATTAAGGGTGATAATGAAGGGTATATGAAAGGGGAATGAAGTGATGATGAAGGTGATGAAAGGTGATGATGAAATGATAAGAAGGTATGAGAAGGTAGGGGTAGAAATATGATTTATAAATATTAAATTTTTATATTTTATAAATATTTATATTTTTTAAAAAAATAAAATTAAAGGATTATAAATTAAAAAATTTAAAAATATTTTGGAAAAATAAATATATAAATTTTTAAATTTATATATTTATTTTAAATATATTAATAAATTTTAAATTTAGGGGATAACTTACACCTCCCTCTTTCCTACCTAAAAAAATTTTTCCCCCAAAAACACCATTTAAATCCCAACTTTTTTCCTTCTTCTCCTTCCCTCCTTTCTCTCCTTTCCCCCCCTCCTTCGCCTTTCACGGGCCTGGGTCCCTTCCCCCTTCCCTCCCTTTCTCCTTCCATCTGGCCGATTCCCCTTTTGGCCTCCTTTCTCCCTGGGCCCGCCACCCCCACCCCAAAACCCACCCCCCCCCGGACCTCCGCCACCCGGCCCTCTCCCTAATTGGGTATCCCTTCTTTATTGGTCCGGCCTGCCTGCTCTCCGGCTCTGGGGCCTGGGCCTTCCTCCGGGCCTGCCTGCCTGGTCGGGCCGCACTGCCCCGGGTCGGGGCCTTTCCGCCGCCCTTTGGCCCTCGGGCCCGGGCCCCGCCTGTCTGGCCTATCGGCCCGGATCTGGCCTGGCTCGGCCGGCCTCCCGCAAGGGTCTCGGGCCCGGCTCGGCCTGCTGGCCCCTCCCTGGTCTGGGGTGGTCTGGCCTGGGCCGGGGCCCGGGTCTGGCCTGGGACTGCCTGGCCCCCCTACGGGCCCGGATTGGCCGGTCTGGCCCGGTCTGCTGGTCTGGGCCTAAACCCCCGGGCCCGGTCTGGCTTCCCCCTCCTGCTCAAAGGCCTGTTCCCGCCGGCTTGCCTGGCTCGGCCTGGTCTGGCCTGGATCCCTGGATCGGCCTGGCTGGCCCGGGTCTGCCTGCTCTGGCCTGGCTCTGGCCTGTTTGGGGCCGGCCTGGGGTCTGGCCGGAACTGGGCCCGGATCGCCCGGCCCCGCCTGGTCGGCCTGGGTGCCTGACCCGGCCCGGTCTGGGCCGGCTCGGGCCCGGGGTCTCCTGGGTCTCCTGGCCCTGGTCTGGCCTTCGGCCTGGTCTGGCCTGGTCTGGCCTGGGCCCCGGGCCGGATCTGGCCCGGGTCTGGGCCTGGTCTGGCCTGGCTCGGGGCCCGGCTCTGCCTGGCCGGGCCCCTGGCTTTCTTGCCCCGGCTCGCCTTTCCCGCTCTGGCCCCTGGCCCCTCCCCCTCTGGCCCTGGATCTGGCCTGGATGGGCCTGGCTCTGGCCCGGCCTGGCCCGGCCGGTGATCTGGGGCCCGGTCTGGCCCTTGCCCGGTCTGTCAAACCCTCGCCTTCTGGGCCCGGCTCCCGACGCCTGGCTCGGGGCCCGGCCGGCCGGCCCGGCCCGGATCTGCCTGGTCTGGCCTGGCCCCGGGCCCGCTTGGGGCCGGATCTGGCCTGGCCTGGCCTGGCCTGCCCGGCTGGCCCTTTTGGCCTGGCTCGCCCGGATCTGGCCTGGATCGGCTGGGTCGGGCCGGTCGGGCCTGGCTCGGCCTGGTCTGGTCTGATCTCCTGCTCTGGCCTGGCTCTGGCCTGGCTCGGCCGGGCTCTCGCCGGATCTGGCCTGGATATGGGCCTGGTTTGGGCCCCGGGATCGGGCCTGGCTCGGGCCTGGATCTGGTCTGGACGGCCTGGCTCTGGCCTGGCTCTGGCCTGGCCTGGCCTGGCTCTGGCTTGGCTCTGGCCGGCTCTGCCTGGTCTGGCCGGGCCCTTTGGCCGGGCTCGGGCCTGGCTCTGCCTGCTCTGGCCGGGCTCGGCCTAGCTCGGGCGGGACCTGGCCGGCTCTGGGCCGGGCTCTGGCCTGGCTCTGGCCGGGCGGGCCTGGCTGGCCTGGCTCTGCCTGGCTCTGGCCGGGCCGGGCCTGGTTGGGCCGGATCGGGCGGGCTCTGGCCTGGCTCTGGCCGGGCTTGGCCTGGCTCTGGCCTGGCTCTGGCCTGACTGGCCGGGCTCTGGCCGGGTCGGTCTGGCTCGGGCCGGCTCGGGCCTGGCTCTGCCTGGCCTGGCCTGGCCAACCCTGCTCTGGCCTGGTCGGGCCTGGCTCGGGCCTGGCTCTGGCCTGGATCGGGCCTGGCCTGGCCTGCTCTGGTCGGGCCCCTGGCCGGGATCTGGCTTGGCTCGGCCGGCTCTGGCCTGGCTCGGGCCCTGGCTCGGGCCCTGGTCGGGCCGGGGCCGCCGGGCTCGGGTCGGGCCTATTTTTCCTTTAAATTGTTGTGCAAATAACATTTTGGGGGGGGCAACGAGAGTCTAAACCTAAAGGAATGGAACTGTATGTGTGTGGTGGGGGTGTGTTTGTGTGTATGTGTGGTGTGTGTGTGTGTAGTGTGTGTGTGGTGTGGTTGTGTGTGTTTTGTGTGTGGTGTGTGGTTGTGTGGTGTGTGTTGTTGTGTGTTGGTATGGTGTGTGGTGTGTGTGTGGTGTGATGTTGGGGTGTGTGTGTGTGTGTGTGTGTGGTTGGTGTGTGTGTATTGTACTCACCTATTTGGTTGCAGGGGTCGAGTCCTAGCTCCTGCCCCGCCTCTTCACCGTTTTTACAGCCCTCCTCCCCCCCCTCCATGACTTTATCAAACCTCGCCCTAAAAATGTGTATGGTTCCTCCTCCACACGTTTTTTTCTAGGCTATTCCACGCCTTACAACTCATGACTGAAGAAATACTTCCTACTATCTCCTGACTCTTTTGTTTTCAACTTCCAATTGTCCTTTTGTTTCGGGGGCCCCCCCTGGAACACCTGTCCTTGTCCCCCTTTTTGGTCACCCCGCAGAAAATTTAATGTCACATGTCCCCCTGACCCCCCTGTCCTCCATGTCGTCAGGCCGATTTCCCTTTAACTTTCTTCATAGGACATTCCCCTTAGCCTGGAACAACCTTTTGCAAACCTTTGTACTTTTTCCCCTAGTTTCTTGACGTGCTTTATCAAGTGTGTGTGTTGGGTGTGTGTATGTGTGTGTGTGGTGGGTTTTTGTGTTTTATGGTGGTGTGTGTGTGTGTGTGTGTGTGTTGTGGTTGTGTGTGTGTGTTTTGTTGTGTGGGGGTGTTGTGTGGTATTATGTGTTGTATGTGTATGTATTATGTATGTGTGTTGTGTGTGTCTTGTGTATGTGGTGTGTGTGTGTGTATGTGTGTGGGTATGTGGTGGTATGTGTGTGTAAGTGTGGGTGTGTGTATGTGTGTGTGTGTGGGATGTTGTGTGTGTTGTGTGTGCGTTTATGTGTGATGTGTGTGTTTTGTGGGTGGTGGTGTGTGTAGTATGGGTGTGGGGGTGTGTGTGTGTTGTTAGTATGTGTGTGTGTGGTGTGTGTGTGTGTGTATGTATGTGTTGTGTGTTGTGTGGGTGTATGTGTGTATTATGTGTGTGTTGATTTTGTATGGTGTGTTTTGTGTGTGCATCACCTATTTTTTTTCACCTTTTGTGGTTGCAGGGGTCGAGTCTTTGCTCCGGGCCCCCCTCTTCACCGTTGCTAAAAAGGGGCCCCTCTCTCCCCGTCCATGAGCTTTATCAAACCTCGTCTTAAAACGTTTATGGTTTCCCGCCTCCACCGTCATGTTCTAGGCTATTCCACTGCCTTACAACCTATGACTGAAGAAATACTTCCTAAATTCTCTGACTCATTTGTGTCTTCAAATTCCCAAATTTTGGCCTCTTTTTTTCTGTGTCCCCTCCCTGGAACTTCCTGTTTTTGGGTCCCCCTTTGGGTCTATTCCCCCGCGTTTTTTTAAAAGGGTCGTTATATGTTTTCCCCTGACCCCCCCTGTCCCCCCGTTTGGTCAGGCCGTTTTCCCCTTTAATCTTTCCTAAATGGGAATTTCCCTTGGGAATGTGTGTGTGTGTGTATGTGTGTGGTTTTTTGGAATGTGTGGTTGTTTGGTGAAATTTTTATGTTATGTGTGTGTGTGGTTGTAGTGTGTGTGTGTTTGGGGTTTTGTGTATGGTGTTTTTGTATGTTGTGGGGTGTGTAGGGTGGGGTTGTGTGGGTGTATTTTGGTGGGTGTGTGGGGTGTGTGTTTTAAGTGTGTGTGTGTTGTGTGTGTGGGTGTGTGTGTGTGTTGTGTATGAAAGTGTGTGTGTTGGGGGGTTGTATCCCCTAATTGGGGTTGGGGGGGTTCGGACTAAAGCCCCTTTGGGTTGTGGTGTGGGGTTGTAGGTTTTTGGGGGTGTGTGGTGTGTGTGTTTGTGTTGTTATGTATGTGTGTGTGGGTGGGGTTTTGGGTGTGGGTGTCTGTGTGGGTTTTGTTTGTTTGGTTGGGTGTCTGTGATGGTCTTTTTCTTCGTTTTGTGTGTCTGGGTGTGGGGGGGGAGGGGGGGTCTTTTCTGTTGGGGCGTCTGTGGTGGGGCCCCGGTGTCTGAAACCACCTAGTTTTTAATCCCCTAGTTGGGGGTTGGGGGGGCGAGTCAAATCCGGGGCCCCGGGTTTTTCTTAGGGGTCGCTACTAGGTAAATCCCCCTAAACCGGGTTTTTATCAACCTCTGCTTAAAGCTATGTAGGGTTCCTCCCCTCCACTACATGGGCTTCCCAAACTTTTTCCACTTACTGACTACTCTGGGGCTGAAAAAAACTTCCTAACATCCCTGTGATTCTCTGTTCTTTAACCCTTTCCCCTATGGTCCCCCCTTTTTGCTGTGGGCCCATCTCTGGAACATCCTGTCTTTTTCCCCAAAAATTTAAATTTCCCCTTTAAGTATTTTGTATGTCGTTATCCTTTCCCCCTAACTCTCCTGTCCTTCCCTGTCGTCAGGTTGATTTCCCTAACCTCTCCGTAGGGCATACCTCTTAGCTCTGGGAAATATTTGTTTCAAACCTTTGCACTTTTTCTAGGGTTTTTTAAATGCTGGGTAGGTGGGGTTCCAAACTGGTGCCGGGATAATCCAATTTTGGGCCAAAAGGGCACGGGGTACAGGGTCCTGAACGGGTTCCTTTTTTAAAGGGTTCGGAATGGGTGGTTTTGGGGGTTTTCTAAAGGGGCCCCCTTTGCTTTCCCGCAGTTATTTGGGTTTATGGGCGCCTGGTGTTTAATCACCCGGATTCCTTTTTCCCTTTAGTGGGTTTTTAGTCCCCCTGGGCCCCCCAGACTTGGGCCCCTGTCTGCGGTCTTCTTTGCCCCTTCCCCCCCCCCTTCATGACTTTTGCACTTCCCTGGGGTTTTCTCCAGGGGCCAAAAAAGCTGGGCCCGGGCGGGAGCCGTTTCCCGATCCCTTTTTTATTTTTTGCCTGGCCACGGTTTTTTTCTTCAAACTTTTCCCTAAACTGCAAAAAGGGGCACTTCGGAAATTCATTCCCTTTCCCCCTGTCCCTTCCCAAATTTCCAGAAAAAAGCAAATGGCCCCCAATACTGCCCCGTGGGCCCCCCCTGATAAAAGGGGGGCCCACTCTGACAAACCCCGCACGTACCATGACTTTGCTGCTGTCTTCCCGAAAAAGTATTTTCCCCGATCCCCTTGTTTTTGCCTTCCCCCGTTATCCCTGCTTTTTGTCCCCAGTTTTTGCCTAATCTCTTTTGTGGAACTGTGGTTCCCAAAAGCCTTTTGCAGCCAAAATAGGGAATCCACCCCCCCCTTCTCTCCTTTTGTTACTGTGTCACCATTTATAGAAATCCCGGGGTTTGTGCACAGGGTTTCCCCTCCCTGAAACCCATTTTGGCTTGGGGTTGATGAGATCATTCCTTTCTAGGTTTCCACCACTCTTCTCCCCGATAATCTTCTCCATGATTTTGCATACTATACCCTGTCAAAGACCTGGGGCCCCTTTTTGGTGCTTTATGTCTGTCCCCCTTTTTTGAAGTTGGGACACATTTTCTGTCTTCCAAGCCCAGGGAATCTCCCTGTTTTGATAGATTAAATTTAATATTGTTGGTTTGGGGTAAAACATAGCGCCTTTTGCTCCCTCCAGGGCCCCTGGAAATGTTATCCCCCCCCATTGCCTTTTATTTTTCTAGTCACTCAGAAGCCCCTTCATTCTCCCCGGTTGTGTGCCCCTTGGGCCCCATTGGTGGGGAAACCCCCCCTCTTCGTCTTTTTTGGACCCCCTTCCCGTCTCTTCTGAAAAATTCTTTGAAACTCTTGTTGATTTCCCCACATACTTTTATGGGCATTTTTTTGTTGTCCCCCTCCTTTTCCCTTTCCCTTTCCTTTGCCTTTATTTCCTGGGGCCCTTGGGCTGTTGTTTTCCTCCTATGTTGGGTGTTATAACATTTCGGGTCAGATTTGGGTTTCGCGGGTTTGTCCCTTTTCATATTGTCGTTGGGGGGCCCCTTCTTATCTGTGCATATTCATTTTTGGCTCTATGATGCTCTCCTTTTTCTCCTGGGTCCTTTGCCTTTATAAATTTTTTCCCCCCCCTAGCAACCCTTTGGTTTTTTCCTCCCTGGGAAAATTTGGGGGGAAAACCCTGGGGGTCATCCCGGCTTTTTTTCATTTTTCCTGTTACCCTTGGGTTTCAAAACCCTTTTTCCCTCCCTTTCCCTTTCACCCTTTTTTTGCCCAACCCTATCCCAAAAAACCCCCCCATAAAAATGGGTTTCCCCCCCCATTCTCTGTCCCACTGAACCCCCCCCAGGAAATTCCTATATTCCGTTGTCCCCTTTTTTGTTAAGGGGGGGGGCTTCATTCTTTTCCCGGGCCCTTCCGGGTTCCCCCTTTCCCCTTGAACTCTACTGTTATTCGAAGCTTTAAAAACCCCATATTTGGGTGGGGCCCCCAAGGGTTTTTTTATGGGATTTTCCCCCAAAAACCTGCACTACTCAAGGTGAATACTTGGGGCCATTTTCTGGTTCATCCTCTCCTCTCTCCTTGTTGGGGTTTCCCCTTTCGTTTTTGGGGACTTTAAGTTTTCCAGACCAAACCCCCCACAACTTAGCTCCCCCAAGTTTCCCTTTGGCCCCCCCCTGTGGCTCCCAAATTCTTTTGGTTTTTGTGTGTGTTTTGGGGTGTGTTTTGTTGTGTGGTTTTGGGGTACACACCAAATTTTCCTTAAATTTTAGTTTGGGGGTTCCCAGACCCAGCTCCTGGGCCCCCGCCTCTTTACTTTAATGTTTCTAAAGGCCCCCCCTCCCCCCCGGGGTCCCCCCCCGGAACCCCTTTAAACCCTTTTCCCCGTCTTTTAAAATGGGGGTTTTGGTACCTGGGGGCCCCACAAAACGCTCGCCAGACGTTCCCCTTCCCCACCACTCTGTAACTGAAGAAAACTTTCCCAACAAACCCTTGCCTCTTTTTTCTTCAACTTCCCCAAAATGAAACCCCCTTTTTTTCTGTGTCCCCCCCTCCGGAAATCTTGTCCTCTTCCCCTTGTCTATTCCACGCAGTATTCTGTTTTGTAGTTATTTTTTTTCCCCTTAACCCTCCTTCCTCCAGGGCGTCAAAGGCCCAATTTTTCCCCTTTAAACCCTTTTTTCTTTGGGGCATTCCCCCTTTGTTTGGGAAAAACCTTGGGCCAAACCTTTGGGACTTTTCTTGGGGTTTTTTTGTGGTGTGTGTGTGGGTGTGTTTGTGTGTGTGTGTGTGGGTGTTTTGTGTTTGGTTGGGTGTGGTGGGGGGGGGGGGTGGGGGGGTGTGGTGTGGTGTGTTTTTGTTTTTGTTCTTGGTGCGGGTGTTATTGTAGGGGTATCATGACGTCACCCCGTGACAGGGCACTTAAAACTAAAGCTTTAAAAAAAACTGAATAAAATTTAGGGAAACCATGTGACCTTAAAACCCGCAGTTGTAACCTTTTAAAACATCATTCAGCTGAGCCTTGGGAATCACGGGCCCTTACCTTGTTAAAACCTTTCAAATATAGCCTTGTTTAAACTCCCCGTTTTATTTGCAGCCTCTGGAGGGAGAAAAAGGGGAACTTTTGTTTTAGAACAAAAACCCCAGGGAATATAATCTTTTTGCGCAAGATCTTTCACACTCTCTTCTAAACAGGGGCTATAAAAAATTTTTCAAAAGAAAAGCAACAGAAAAGGGGAAATTTTCTACAGAAAGGGATCAATGGGTGGCCCCCTGAAGACCCCAAAAAAAACCCCCCCCAATGGGTTATAAACCTTCCACCATTTCCCGATTTGTTTTTCATTGGGGTTATTACGATTTCCCGGTAATGGTGAATAGCTATTGGGGGCCCAAAAACGAACCCAATTTAAATTTTTCTACCCCCTGTGGTTTTTTACTGTAAAAAAGGGTAAAGGGTATTAATACCCCCGGAAAAGCCTTTTTTCCCTAGCTTTCCCCTCTTTAGAGGGGCCCCCGGCCGGGGCAGTCCAACTGTCTACAATAAAAGGGTTTTTAGAAAACCGTGTTTGGGGTTAAGATTAGAAAAAGCAAAAGCAAGAAAAGTTCTACAAGAGGGAAATCACCCAGTAAAAGAAATATCTGGAAAAATTAACTAAATACTAATTTTTCTGAATAAATTTTTATTTTTATTAAAATTTTGCCACACGACCCGGTCCTAGATGTACTAGAAGACAAAAAAATGTAGATTTTAATATATACAACTTTGCAAAAGCCTTCGCAAATGGGACCATGGGGGTAATAGCGCCAAAAAATGCGGTGCCCCAAAAAGGATAACGAAATAGGCGGACGAGGGGTCTATAATTTCCCCACTAAAGAACAAAGAATTTGTCGTAACAAGTAAATTGAGGCAGGGTACGGTTTAAAAAAATCGTTTTTCCCCAAAGGACTTTTTCGCCACGCCCGTGTCTTTCCTTTTTCAGATACACCCGGGAAAAAGCTTGGGCAGTGTTTTTCCCTTGCAGACCACTGCAAAAGGGTCCCCGGAGGGCATTGCAACAAATTTCAAAGGGGCCCCCGGGAAAACCCTTTCGACCTGCAAAGGCTCCAAAGGGCCCCAAAAATCAGCCCCAAAACCTTTCGTGAACTGCAAAAAAAAACAAAAGAATTTTAACGAGGGGAAATTTTAATTACTTTCATCCGGGGGTAAAAAAACAAATTTTTGGCCCCAAAAAAGAGCGAAAAACCAACCAAAAACCTGGGAGGATCTGTCGGGGGATTCACCTTCAAGGGCCTTTTAAAAATTTTATCAATCGCATTGCTAGAAAAATGACAGGATGGGGTTAGTTTTTAAAACTAGGGGTCCAACCCCTGATGACCCCCTCTTTAGGGGCGCTTGGTTTTTTATCTAGGCGGAATATTTCTGAAATCTTTCAGCACCCTTTTAAGGGAGGTGAAAAAATTTCCCCAAACCCAGGGAAAAAGTTCAGAGAACCTTTCACGGCGGCATAAAAGGAATAAAACCCCCTCAATTTTCGGGGGCCTTTAAAATTCCTGAACCCGTACTCCCCCAACCAGGGGGGGAGAGATACATGATTTTATACACCCGGAAAAAACCTTTAAAGGGCTAGTTAACCCAAAATTTGCACACGAAAATCATTCTCCGAAAGCAAAAGACTTGGCAGTCGATGCAACATCCCCCCAATGAAAAGCAGGGGTGCACTAGCACTTAAGAGACAATAATGTCAGGGGCCCGATGACTGTTCAACTGCCTCTCAGCATACATAAGGGGATTACCAATAGACCCCTGGCGTCTTCAAAGCAGGCACTGGATAGGCACCTAAAGTCGGTACCTGAACAGCCGGGCTGTGGCCTCGTACGTTGGATTGCGTGCAGCTAGCAGTAACAGCCTGGTTGATCAGGCTCTGATCCACCAGGAGGCCTGGTCACAGACCGGCCGCGGGGGCGTTGGACCCCCGGAACTCTCTCCAGGTAAACTCTCTCCAGGTATTTTCCCTCCCCGGGGGCCTTTCCAAGGGGTGGCCCGGCCTTGGCTCCCTGTCTAGGGAGTGTCTGAGACCTAAGTCTCCCATGGGAGGAAGCACAAGTACCCCCTCATTTTTGGGGACCAACTGCCCCCCAAGGCCTAGCCACATTCCCCGGGTCCTCAGGGGCTCGTAGGGGAAAGATAGCCTCTTGGTCTTCCCATCCCCTCCCCAAGGGGGCCCTAATGGGAATGGCTGTCTTGTGAGATGCAAGTTCTGGCTCAGGCACCTACCCTACCCCAGAAGGGCTGGGCATGGTGTCGATGATTGATAATTAATAACTACTGAATATTTTCTGTATTTAACTATTTTAGATTCAGTAAAGAAGTACCTAGGTTTTTTCATTCCTGTTCGTGTTTACAAACTTGAAAATGTTGTTTGTATCATAAATTGTACTACCTCATACTAATAAAAGAGTAAAATATTGAATATTTGTACGTATACCACCATTCCTGACTTGTCTAGACTAAGTCGTCTTTAAGATTAGGTTAGTCTACCGAAAAGTCTCGCATGATAGGGGTTTTTTCTTTGTTCCAGTCAAATTTATGGATGTAAAACACTGTAACGTTACTAAGAAATCAAATTTTATTTTATTTGTGATTAGTTTCTGATAGATTCAAGAGACACGATATTCTAGAGTTTTAGGACAATGTTAGGTGGTCTTGGTTGTTACTCAGTTATAAGGAGAGAAAAGAAAAAATGGGAGAAAAAGGTATCTTCTTATTTTGACAGTGGTACCTTCTTTTTTTGACGGTGGTACCTCCTTTTTTGACAATGGTATCGGGAGGTCCTAGTTCTCACCCCTTAGTTTTGTCAGTGCACTCCACCACTGGGGAAAACACACTTGGAGATAAAATTTGGCAAATTTTTCTGGGTTAGTTGAGGTCAAATTCGTCAGGAAAAAGGACAGCTGTGTCCTAGAGTGGATCTGTCACATGAAACCAGCCACTGTATGTTTGGCCATCTGACTGAGGCCTTCCACGGGCTTAACTTTTCAGTCCAATTAAAAAATTAAGTTAGAATTATGACCATAATATTCTACTGAAGTGACGACGCTAGCCAGAAGTTACGTGGGTTTAGATTAAGTTATAATCTGGGGGGAAAGATAAGTAACCCAATTTTTTTTTCTCTTTCCTCTTTAGCAGTAATGTAGTGAACAGCATCAACGGAGCCTTCAGCAGCAACCTCAGCACCACGACAAGTAGCAGCATCATTTAGCAGCATAGCAGCAGTAGCAGCAGTCCTGGCTTAATGAAGCCAGCAGAGAACGTCATAAAACTGGAGGAGAAAATGACGAGAAAAGACTGTTGGACGCTCTTATGAGAGGCTACGACCGTGATGTTAGACCAGTCAGGAAACGCCTCTCACCCTATTATTATACAGCTGGGCATCACCCCACCCAGACTTGATATGGTAAGTGTCTTGTTTAATGTTGTTGCTACCGCACCTTGTTAGTGGAAGCTGTTGTTGTTACCACACCTTTGTTAGTTGTGGCTGTTGTTGCTACCACACCTTTGTTAGTTGTGGCTGTTGTTGCTACCCCACCTTTGTTAGTGGTGGATGTTGATGTTACCCCACACCTTTGTTAGTAGTGGCTGTTGTTGTTACCACACCTTTGTTAGTGGTGGCTGTTGTTGTTACCACACCCTTTTTTAGTGGTAGCTGTTGTTGTGCCACACCTTTGTTAGTTTGGCTTGTTGTTTGTTACCACACCTTTGTTATTTGTGGCTGTTGTTGCTACCACACCTTTGTTAGTTGTGGCTGTTGTTGTTACCACACCTTGTTATGGGCGGCTGTTCTTGTCAAACCACACCTTTGTTAGTGGGGGCTGTTGTTGTCACCACACCTTTGTTAGTGGTGGCTGTTGTTGTTACCACACCTTTTTTTAGTGGTACTGTTGTTGCTGCCACCTTTGTTAGTTGTGGCTGTTGTTGCTACCCCACCTTTGTTAGTTGTGGCTGTTGTTGTTACCACACCTTTGTTATTTGTGGCTGTTGTTGCCCACCACACCTTCGTTAGTTTTTGGCTGTTATTGTTTACCACACCTTTGTTAATGGTGGCTGTTGTTGTTACCACAACCCTTTTTTAGTGGTGGCTGTGTTTGCTGGGCCCCACCTTTGTTTGTTGTGGCTGTTGTTGTTCCACCACTTTGTTTTGTGGTGGTGTTGTTGTTACCCCACTTTTGTTAGTTGTGGCTGTTGTTTCTACCACACCCTTTTAATAGTGGCTGTTGTTGTCACACACCTTTGTTAGTGGGGGCTGTTGTTGTTACCACACCTTTGTTAGTGGTGGTGTTGTTGCTACCACACCCCTTTTTTAATGGTGGCTGTTGTTGTTACCACACCTTTGTAGTTGTGGCTGTTGTTGTTACCACAACTTTGTTAGTGGTGGCTGTTTGTTTTTACCACACCTTTGTTTGTTGTGGCTGTTGTTGTTACCACACAATTGTTAGTGGTGGCTGTTGTTGTTACCCACACTTTTGTTTTGTTGTGGTTGTTGTTGTTACCACACCTTTGTTAGGGTGGTGTTGTTTGTCACCACACATTTGTTTTGTTGTGGCTCTTGTTGCTGCCACACCTTCGTTAGTTGTGGCTGTTGCTGCTGCCACACCTTTGTTAGTTGTGCTGTTGTTGTTACCACACCTTTGTTAGTGGTGGCTGTTGTTGTTTACCACACCTTGTTAGTGGTGGCTGTTGTTGTTACCACACCTTTGTTGTTGTGGCTGTTGTTGTTACCCACCTTTTTTAGTTGTGGCTGTTGTGGGCACCACACCTTTCTTAGTGGTGGCTGTTGTTGCTGCCACACCCTTTTTTAGTTTGTGGCTGTTGCTGCTGCCCACCTTTTTTAGTTGTGGCTGTTGTTGCTACCCACAAACCCTTTTTTAGTGGTGGCTGTTGTTGTAAACCCAACCTTGATAGTGGTGGCTGTTGTTGCTAGCACAAACCCTTTTTTAGTGGTGGGTGTTGTTGCTGCCACACCTTTGGTAGTGGGGCTGTTGTTGTTACCACACCTTTGTTAGTTGTGTGCTGTTGTTGCTACCACACCTTTGTTGTTGTGGCTGTTGTTTCTACCACTCCTTTGTTTGTGGTAGCTGTTGTTGCTGCCACACCTTTGTTAGTTGTGGGTATTGTTGCTACCACACCTTTTTTTAGTTGTGGCTGTTGTTGTTACCACACCTTTGTTAATTGTGGCTGTTGTTGCTACCACACCCTTTTTTAGTGGGGGCTGTTTTTGTTACCACACCTTTCTTAGTTGTGACTGTTGTTGCTATCACGCCTTTGTTAGTGGTGGCTGTTGTTGCTGCCACACCCTTTTTTAGTTGTGGCTGTTGTTGCTACCACACCTTTGTTAGTGGTGGATGTTGTTGATACCCCACCTTTGTTAGTTGTGACTGTTGTTGTTTCCACACCCCTTTTTTAGTGGTGGCTGTTGTTGCTACCACACCTTTGTTATTTGTGGCTGTTGCTACCACACATTTGTTAGTGGTGGTGTTGTTGCTACCACACCTTTGTTAGTGGTAGCTGTTGTTGCTGCCACACCTTTGTTAGTTGTGGCTGTTGTTGCTACCACACCTTTGTTAGTTGTGGCTGTTGTTGATACCACACCTTTGTTAGTTGTGGCTGTTGTTGCTACCACACTTTGTTAGTGGTGGCTGTTGTTTTTACCAAAACCTTTGTTAGTTGTGGCTCTTGTTGCTACCACACCTTGTTAGTCGCGGCTGTTGTTGCTACCACACCTTGTTAGTGGTAGCTGTTGTTGCTGCCACACCTTTGTTAGTTGTGGCTGTTGTTGTTACCACACCTTTGCTAATGGTGGCTGTTGTTGTTACCACACCTTTGTTAGTGGTGGCTGTTGTTGCTGCCACACCTTCCTTAGTTGTGGCTGTCGTGCTACCACGCCTTTGTTAGTGGTGGCTGTTGTTGTTACCACACCTTTGTTAGTGGTGGCTGTTGTTGTTACCACACCTTTGTTAGTGGTGGTTGTTGTTGTTACCACACCTTTGTTAGTTGTGGCTGTTGTTGCTTCCACACCTTTGTTAGTGGTAGCTGTTGTTGCTTTCCACACCTTTTTTAGTTTGGCTGTTGTTGTTGCCACACCTTTGTTAATGGTGGCTGTGTTGTTACCACACCTTTGTTAGTGGTGGATGTTGTCGCTGCCACACCTTTGTTAATGGTGGCTGTTGTTGTTACCACACCTTTGTTAGTGGTGGCTATTTTTGTTACCCCACTTTTGTTAGTGGTGGCTGTTGTTGCTGCCACACCTTTTTAATGGTGGCTGTTGTTTTTACCACATCTTTGTTAGTGGTGGCTATTGTTGTTACCACACCTTTGTTAGTGGTGGTTTGTCGCTGCCACACCTTTGTTAGTGGGTGGCTGTTGTTGCTACCACACCTTTGTTTGTTGTGGGTGTTGTTGTTTCCACACCTTTGTTAGTTGTGTCTGTTGTTGTTACCACACCTTTGTTAGTGGTGGATGTTGTTGGGTACCACTCTTTTGTTAGTGGTGGCTGTTGTTGTTACCACACCTTTGTTAGTTGTGGCTGTTGTTGCTACCACACCTTGTTAGTGTGGCTGTTGTTGTACCACACCTTTGTTTTGTGTGGCTGTTGTTGCTACCACACCTTTGTTAGTGTGGCTGTTGTTGCTACCACACCTTTTTTATGGTGGCTGTTGTTGCTACCACACCTTTGTTGTTGTGGGGTGGGTTTTTGCTACCACACCTTTGTTAGTTGTGGCTGTTGTTGTTACCACACTTTTATTAGTTGTGGCTGTTGTTGCTACCACAACATTGTCCTTGATATTGATGGTCTCATAATCAAGGAACTGGGCCAACCATTCCCTTCCTTACATGGATCTTGATTACCTTCCCATTCCCTTGCACGGTTCAACCCGTCATGGTTTAGCTCTTCCCAATAATAATAACACCAATAAATAATAATAATAATAATAATAATAATAATAATAATAATAATAATAATAATAATAATAATAATAATAATAATAATAATAATAATAATAATAATGATAATAATATCCGGCTTTTCAGACTTACTCGTCTCTTCACCTTTTCAAGTCATCACAGTATTTTATACGCCATGGTCATGTCACCTCTGATCTTCCAGTCTTCTAATGTCGTCAGGTTAAACTCCTTCAGCGTGTCCTGATGACTCACACTCCTGGGCTACTGTTACTAGTTTTGTTGCAATTCCCTGCTTGTTTTCCAGTTCTTGAAAGGCTTTATCAGACAGGGGATTCATGGAAATATAAACACAAATGCAGTATAATGTGATCCTTTATTGACTACGTTTCGCCCACACAGTGGGCTTTTTCAAGTCACAAACAGAACTACCTGGGGTGGTATCTACCTCCACAACCACGAACACCAGGACATCACCAGTAGTAGACAGGACATCAAAATGGTATACAATACCGACAGGTTGTTAGGTAAGACACATATGCAACAGTTAGACAACTTTTATTCCCAAAACGTTTCGCCCTACACGTAGGGTTCCT
>NC_069438.1:9990799-10010914 GCF_026875155.1 Cherax quadricarinatus
CCCCTATCCTGTCCCTAGTGTCGTCGGTCGATTTCCCAAAACCTCACCTCGAGGAATACCCTAGCTCCGGAATAGTCTTTTTGCAAAACCTTTGACTTTCTTAATTCCGTACTTTGGCTTGGCTAGTGTGGTTCCAAACTGGTGCTGCATACTCCAATACAGGCCTGACATACACAGTGTACAGGGTCCTAAACGGTTCCTTATTGAGATGTCTGAATGTTATTCTTATGAGTCTCTCCTAGATCATTCCCTGTACCTCTGGTACTATTCTCCTTACACAGTTGTTTTCAACATTTTCTTCATCTGCATAGTTTGGTGTGGGTTCACCACTGGTGCTGCACATTCGTTAATGGGGATGACATATGATGTTCATAGAGTCTTGAATGATTCTTTCTCGAAGCTCATGCAAGCAAACCTTTGATTCACCTCATTAACATTTGCTATAGATAAATGTTTGAGAGGCACTTCAGGAAATATTCTCGGCACTATGCTCACCCCGACACCCTTCTTCTTGGCATGCACTGTTTCTAGTCTACTTCGTCTCTAACCATTTGGCTAGTCCTGCAATTGCTGGGGTTGAATTATCTTCCTGCAGGATGCTCAAATCCTCTCAAATCATATCATCTCCCGTTGTTGTTTTTCTTCGTTGTCTTCATATCACTGTTCAGAGTCTGTTACTGATCATTGTGTAACATCATTTCACATATGACCATTCGACGCCTACTTTGCTGCTCCTCTAACTCGTACCCCTGTCTCTTGTGCTCATGTGTCCACTGACTTCTTGCAGTCCCACCCATTCCTCTCTCTCTCTCTCTCTCTCTCTCTCTCTCTCTCTTTCTCATCTCCTCTCTCTCTCTCTCTCTCTCTCTCTCTCATCTCTCTCTCAGGTTTGTGAGGCAGGAATTACAATACCTAAATACATTATAATACCCACCATTTGTCTCATTCTCATTATCCATCCATAAGTCCAATGATACTGCTATCTCTCTTCTTACACAGGGTTGAAAAGGTTAGGATCCCTAGCTTTATTGACAAGCTATTTACAGGTTAAGGATTCCTAACTTATTGGCAATTAAATGCTTGCCAAATATTTTGACAACATTTGCTATCTTCCACGTCTCTGGCAGTTGCCCGATGTCTGATAACTTGCTGGAAAAAGAACGGGCAATTAGGTGGGTGGGACTGATTTGTTTTGAAAGATTTTGCCTAGTAGAGCCAGTAGATGTGCTGCAGCTTTCCTTCATCCTATGTTCTTATTAAGCTTAGTTAGGGTGCTCATGCTAAGGGTCTCTTGTTCCTTATTTATCCACCTTCCTTACTAGTTTCTTAAGCCTTTGTTCTTGTACACGAGTGGTTTACCGACAAGATGACGATTAGACAAATAGCAACATCTGGTACTTTATTTGTAGACGGTGTGCATCCAGTGGCTTTATAGAGCAAGGACATAATGTGAGACTGCTCAACTATAGTCTTCAAGACTCAGGTGCTCATACACCAGCTCTAAGACTGAGGGACTGATTACCTCATCTTTTGTATATAGCTCTACAGTCTTCTCTTTATGTCCCTGAATTTGTATCGATAAAGCACTGGGCGAGACGTCAACAAATAAAGATACCCAGATGTTTCACATGTGTCTAATCCTCCTTGTTTTGGTTGTATTACCCGGGTACTCAGTGATTCACTGTTATATTTGACTGTTTCAGAACTAATTTATTTCTCCCTGGAATGCTTCCTTAATCATTTTAACTCTTCGCCATTCTGTTAGTTATGAGCTCCTCCATCCTTCCTCACTCTTATTATCTGATCATTTACTATTGTATTATTGTATTTCAATTAGGTCCAGATTTGGCTTTCACTACAATGCCCTTCACATGTCACATTTCGTATTCGTTTAAGGTTCTTCTTTTTCTTCTTCTTCTTTCTACTTCTTTCTTCTTCTTCTTCTTCTTCTTCTTCTTCTTCTTCTTCTTCTTTTTCCCTTCTTCTCTTCTTCTTCTGTCTTCTTCTTTTCTTCTTTCATATCTTCTTCTTGCTTTTCTGTTGTTCCCTCTTCTTTGCTTTCTGTAATTTTCTCTCTTCTTGCCCTAGTAATTTTGCATTTCTGCTTCTCTGAATAACCGAAGTTGATTTCTGTTCTTCCCATCTCTTCTTCTGCTTCCTGGAAAATTCCCTTCTTCTTCTCTCTCTCTCAGACATTTTCCAGTTGTCGTTTTCCCTTGTACGTAGGTTTTTATTTGTTGGTACTGATGTCTGTTCTGGGGTGGAGGCATTTGACTGTGCCTCTACTCCTGTAGTGATCTAAGGTGTTGTTATTTCTGTCTTTTTCCTTCAGTGTTTTTTTCTTCCTGGCACTAAAAAATCTCTCTGCGTGATCTGTACCTTTCCCGTCCCCTTTAAATGGTATGACTGACGGTATGTATTGTAGCATTGTATTTCATGGACGATATATAACATATTTCGGGTGAAATAGATTACAAGAAGAAGAGTTGCATTCTCCTTTGGTCATGAGGTCGCGGCATTATTGGATGGTCAGAATTGGACGTCCCAACTGTTTTTTCCAGATATTCCGTGCCAAGGGACTTTTTGGGAATCTAGGGCAGATTTGATCTCTGTCGCTACGATTTTTTACGGCTAGATTTCTCTACTGGGCAGTTTTTTTGGCAATCCCCCCCCCAATGTCACAACACCTGTACCAGCATCAATACTACACCAGATATTACTGATAATGTATCAATGTATCAACACCATCTCTAGAATGTAACATCCCCTTTTTTTTCACCTCCAGTGGTATTAAGAAATTAATCTAATTTTCCCCGAAATGCCCTAGCCATGCTAAGTGTTCTAGTGACCCCCTCTGTATTAGTATTTTGTTACATGTAACCACACAATAACCAAAACCTGGAAACCCCACATTGTATCCTTATGAGAATTAACTATTTGATTGATTGAATTCCCTATTTGCCTTTCTGGATTTCTGTATCTGATTACTTCAATTACCTGGACCATTATCTCCATCTGGTGTACTATCTTAATTTCCAATACTTTTAGGTACTATCTTCCGAGACAGCACCAGGGATGACAGCTCCAGCTGACTCATTCTCCTTACTTTCCCAACTGTTACATAATTCTGTTAAATTCGTGTTTCTCTCTCGGGCATACGCAAAAAAAAAACATTATCCTAATTTAATATCAGTGCTGGTCAAAAGGTGAATATCAACCCATGGACCATGGTTCCATTCTTTGCAAGTAAAACATTTTACCCTCCCAGTACCTCCCTTGGAAACATTGTTACAATCTACACAGGTTATCGCATTAATAATTTTTTAAGTGTGTAATATATAACGCTTTCAAGACTATGTACAGTTTCAGTGTGACAAACATCAACTTCTGGTGACTATAGGTCCTCCCTGGGTAGGCTGGCTGATCTGTAAAAATTTACCAAAATGTATTTTGATGCAGAAAGATTATTTTATTAGTTGACTCGTGTGAGGTGGTGACACCTGGGTGACTTAAAGCCGATATTATCTCACTACACTTTACAACTTTGTGATTTTTCCTGTGCTGAATATATAATTATTATAATATTAATACTAAAGCTAATAATAAAAATAATAGTGAGAATGTATATAATGACACTAATAAAAAGTAATAATAATAATAATAATAATATAATAATAATATAAAATAATAATATAATAATAATAAATAATAAAAATAATAATAATAATAATGACAATAATAGTGACAATAATAATACTAATAATGATGACAATAATAATAATGACAACAATAATAATAATGACAATAATAATAGTGACAACAATAATAATAATAATGACAATAATAATAAATAATAATAATAATAATAATAATAATAATAATAATAATAATAATAATAATAATAATAATAATAACACTAATAATAATAATATTAATAATAGCAATGATAACAATAACAATAATAATAAGAGTGCTTGCTATAACAAGGTGGTCCCAACACACAGATCATATAATCAAGGAGGGACACTAACTTGAGGTGCTGGGAGACTTAACTGCTCACAGGAAGGTCGTGTCTTGTCTGAGAGCAATTTCTTTAATGAGCTCTGGTATCCAATCTCGTAAGGACGTGCGATGCTCATCCTCAAAAACTCACGATACAAAGAAATGAAGCAATCTTCATCTTCTACACCATGAAAAGAGATTAATACGGATTTACTTTTTCTGTGTGTGTGTATATATATATATATATATATATATATATATATATATACAGTGGACCCCCGGTTAACGATATTTTTTCACTCCAGAAGTATGTTCAGGTGCCAGTACTGACCGAATTTGTTCCCATAAGGAATATTTGAAGTAGATTAGTCCATTTCAGACCCCCAAACATAACGTACAAACGCACTTACATAATACACTTACGATAATTGTCGCATTCGGAGGTGATCGTTATGCGGGGGTCCATTGTATATATATATATTTTATATATTATTAGAATATATTATATACGTATATATATATATATATATATATAATATATATATATATATATTTTATACAGTATTATTTTAAAACAACAGTAGTTACATTCATGAAAATGTCGGGTTAGGTAAAACCGTGTTAGATAAACTGAAGAAATTATGGGAAAAATAGGGTTACGTTCCTTGGAGCCCCCAAAAAGCCAAACAACTTTTTTTAGACCAACAGATCTTACACAAATAAAAGTAAATAAGTGTCGTGATATGTTATGTTTTATCTGTCGTGATATGTTATGTTTTATCTGTCGTGATATGTTATGTTTTATCTGTCGTGATATGTTATGTTTTATCTGTCGTGATATGTTATGTTTATCTGTTGTGATATGTTATGTTTTATCTGTTGTGATATGTTATGTTTTTACTGCTTAAGACTGCAAATGCAACAGAAATAATATTATTTCTTACCTTAAGTTGAAGTTGCTGGTGGCCTGGTGGTTAACGCTCTCGCTTCACACGGTGAGGGCCTGGGTTCGATTCCCAGCCAGAGTAGAAACATTGGACGTGTTTCTTTCCACCTGTTGTCTGTGTTCCCCATCAGTAAAATGGGTACCTGGGTGTTAGTCGACTGGTGTGGGTCGCATCCTGGGACACTGACCTAAGGAGGCCTGGTCACAGACCGGGCCAGGGGGCGTTGACCCCCGAAACTCTCTCCAGGTAAACTCCAGGTACACCAGTAACTTCACAGTTGGGAAAGTAAAGAGAGTGGATCAGCTTGAGGTGTCACCCCTGGTGCTGTCTTGAAAAATCGTACCTGTACAGATATAGAAATGCAAGAGAGTGCACCTGATGAAGATAGTGGTCCTGGCACTGAAGAAACAAGTAAAGATCTACATATACAAGATCCAAAATACAAAATAGCACTACTGGAGTACTGATCTAGATGGAAGAAAGGGGATGATGCTTCGAATGATGTGTTGATACATCACCAGTAATAACTTGTGGTGGTACTGATGCTAGTACAGGTGTTGAAGGTAGAGGGAGGGATGCCAGGAAAAATTACAATAGTAGGGAACCCAGCTACAAAAAAATACTAGCAAACAGGTCAAATCTGTGCAAATTCCAGCTATGCCTTGGGTATCTGCAGTCATGGAATATCTGGAAAAACAGGTGGAACTTGCAATTTTAACTATTCAAAAAATGCCTTGACCTCATGACCGAAGGAGAATGCAGTTATTCTTCTTTTAGGCTATTTCACCCTGAAATGTGGTATTCATCAGTCCATGAAAGACAATGTTACAATGCATACTGTCAGTCACACCATTTAAAGGGAGCAAGAAAATGCAGATCACTCAGATCATTGGGGACAAACCAGGTAGTTACAACCACTCCAGAGGAAGATTTTTTCAGTGCCAGAAACATGAAAAAACTGGCAGGTAATGACAGAAATACTACCCCACCTTTGATCACTACTAGAGTAGAGGCACAGTCAGTGGCCTCTACTCCAGAATAACAGATATTAGGCCAAATAAAGATCCCGTACGTACCATAAATATGTCAACATTTGTATTTGAAAATATGTAGGGCCTAAAGCCATAAACAAACAATAAAATACCTTTTATCAGTGGACTCCTCACAAAGTCAAATGCAATTTTTGCAGCTTTCACAGAGGCCCACATAGAGGATCACTTTGACATCGAAATATAGATCCCAGGGTATAACTTATTCAGATGTGACAAAAATGAACAGGCAATTACTAAACATCTCAAATGTAGTCAAAGTTTTGGCAGTAAAGATCGAAAACCAAGACCTTGTTATTTCGGATGCGTACAAGACTCGGGATACAACTTCCCAGCAATTCCAGGAACAGCTTTTGAAAATTGAAAAACTGTTGCAAAATGCGTCTTCTGAAACAGACGTCTCCAGAGCAAGTTAGAAGGACAGCTGATTGGTCCCCTTCTAGCTGCTGGCCTGTTTCTGGTTTCATAACAAGAGATTGGATTATATTCTATTTCAGTTATCCAGGCTACTCTATAGCCCTCTTCAATATTAATAAGAATCCCAACTGACTCACAGCTACCTCAGTGATTGGCTAAATATATCCTACCTATTTCACAAGCTAAGTCAAATGATAATATAATGCAAGATATTTTCATTTTAGCTATTGATGAAAACATCTCCAATATAAAATTATATGATAACAAAATATATACAGAATATTAAAAATACATTGCATCCAGTTCAGGGGGCACAACAACCACTGTCTGGAAAATCTCTCAACCCCAACCCCAAATATCTTGCTGCTTGGTGATTTCAACTTCAGACACCTAAAATGGAGAATTGTGGCAAATAATGTCTAAGCAGAGATAACTCCAGGAGGTACCTCAGATGAAAATTCACACTATTAAATCTTTGCAACAAACTCACCTTAAGCCAGAAAATAGTGGAACCACCAAGACTGGAAAATGCACTCAACCTCATCTTCACGAATGATGATGACCTGGTATGAAATATAACAGTATCAAATCACAACAGTATCAGATCACAACAGATCAGATCACAACAGTATCAGATCACAACAGTATCAGATCACAACAGTATCAGATCACAACATAATAGAGGTGCAAGGCTCCTAACTAGCAAAATAAGATCAGTTATGAGGGTACCTTCACTAATTTTAACTTCACCTTTGCCTAAATAAGAATTAACTCATTCTTTTAAGAAAAAAAAAGAAAGTAAACTAGAAAAAGAGATACGCTCCCTCTGCAGGGAAAGGCAAAGAATCCCAGAGCTGCTGAAAGGGGCCACAATATCTAAAATATGAAAGGAGGCACTGGTAAGAGAAATAGTAAATATCGAACTTAAGCTTAAGGAATTATACAGAAGCCCAAATCTAGGGTAAAAACAACATCCAGTATTGGACCCTGCTTAAACGAGATGGAACTTACACAGATGACAGAAAAGAAACGAATTAGTTACTGAAGTCGACAGAGTAGACAGCCTATATGACTTTTCATGACCGAAACTCAAAATCCGGTTAATTCAAGAATTTCAGATATAATCATAACACCACAGGACTTTGAAAAAGGAGTAAATGACATGTCAATGCACTCTGCTTCAGGCCCAGACTCGTGGAACTCTGTCTTCATCAAGTACAAGAAGCCCCTTTCAAGTGCCTTAAATATTTTATGGAGAGGAGGCATGCAGAGCGGTCATTCCAGACATTAAAAACAACAGACATAGTCCCACTGCACAAATGTGGCAGTAAAGCAATTGCAAAGAACTACAAACTGATAGCACTAACGTCCCACATTATAAAAATCTTTGAAATTATTCTAAGAAGCAAGATCGCCAACCACCTAGAAACCCATCAGTTGCACAACCCTGGGCAACATGGCTTTGGAGCAACTACTGGACAACTATGACATGGTCTTGGACGCTCTGGAGGACAATCAAAATGCAGATGTAATATGCATAGACTTTGTTAAAGCCTTCGGCAAGTGCGATCATGGTGTAATAGCACACAAAATGCGTGATAAAGGAATAACAGGAAAAAAATGGGTAGATGGAACTATAACTTCCTAACAAATAGAACACAAAGAGTATTAGTACACAGATTAAAGTCAGAGGCAGCTACAGTGAAAAGGTCTGTTCCACAAGGTACAGTACTCGCTCCCATCCTATTTCTCATCTTCATATCTGACATAGACAGATGTAAGCCACAGTACCGTCCTCCTTTGCAGATGACACCCGAATCTGCATGACAGTGTCATCCATCGAAAACGACGCAAATCTCCAAGCGGATATTAACCAAGTCTTTAAATGGGATTCAGAAAACAATATAAAGTTCAATTAAGACAGATTTCAACTACTCCACTACGGAAAACTCGAGGAAATAAAAACTGGATCGGGGCATAAAACTAATTCCAACTACACAATAGAGTGAAAAACTAATTTGAAGGATCTGAGAGTGTTAATGTTAGAGAATCTCACTTTCAAAGACCACAACAATGTATCTTCCGCTTCTGCTAGGAAAATGATACGAAGAATAATGAGGACCTTCGAACTAGGGATGCCAAGCCCATGGTGATTCTCTTCAAATCGCTTGTTCTCTCTAGGCTGGAATATTGCTGCACACTAACAGCGCTTTTCAAGGCAGGTGAAATTACTGACCTGGAGAATGTACTGAGAACTTTCAATGCATGTATAAGTACCATAAAGGACCTAAGTTACTGCGAACGATTGAAGTCCCTTGATCTGAACTTCTTGGAACGAGAAAGATACGTGATAATGTACACTTTGAAAATCTTAGAAGGACTAGTCCCAAATCTGTACACGAAAATCGCTCTCTACGAAAGCAAAAGACTCAGCAGGGGATGCAACATTCCCACAATGAAAAACAGGGGTGCCACGAGCACACTAAGACAAAACACAGTAAGTGTCAAAAGCACAAGACTGTTTAACTGCCTCCCAGCATACATAAAGGGGATTACCAATAGACCCCTGGCTGTCTTCAAGAAGGCACTGGACAAGCACCTAAAGTCAGTACCTGACCAACCGGGCTGTGGTTCGTACGTCGGTTTTATTATATATATATATATATTATATATATATATATATATATATATATATATATATATATATATATATATATATATATATTATATATATATATATATATATAATATATACATAATATATATGATATATAATATATATATAAATATATATATATTATATATATATATATATATAATATAATATATATTTACAGCAGCCACTGGAAAATAGTGACTTCCAAGTGCTTGTGATTTAGCATTATCAAGGAAGTGTAAAAGCAAAAGATCAGCAAAAGGCATGTAAAGATGAGATTACACCTCACAGTCAACATACAACACCTCACCCGTCCAGTTATGATGATGCGGGTGAGATGGTCCAGGGCCTGTCAGACATAGCCTACGTTTTACCCAAATTTTGTGATTTTAACTTCAAAACTATTTTTTGTGAAGGTTGATTTTATTATATATCTCTTAATTAACTACGGATCTTCTTGATACAGCTTCTCGTCCTTTTGAAAATAAATTGGATGGTTAAATATCTCATATGAATGACACAGCATTAGACTCTTGTCCAGTTCTAATTCTATATTTATGTTGTTATAATAATAGTTCAAGATTTTTCCCAGTTTGTCCATAATAAACTTTATCACATTATTTGCAAGGAATCTTGTTGACACAATCATCATCATCGGAGGAATTTTTAACCCAAAGTTTTTTCTTTGCTGTATCAAGATTGTTAAGTACGACTTTGATTTTAAAATTCTTAAGTAGAGAAGGTATATAAAGAAACTTTTTATGGTAAGGGAGAACCAACATATTTTTGGTTAAATATAACTGTTTGTCCTTTTTTTAGTTTTATAAATTATTTCTAGCAATTTTTGAAAGATTTATCAAAGCATTTTGGGTATTTAAGATCATTAGCTATTTGATAAATTTTCAAAATTTCTTCATCTATGAACTCTGGGCTGCAAAACTTTCAAAAACATTAATGAGAATACAGAAAGTTTAACTATCATAATGTGAAGAAGAATAATTTACATAAGAACAGATATTTTTTTAGTTTTCCATAAATTTAAAATTTAAAATCATGGTTCCCCTAAATAATTAAAACATCTAGAAAAGGCAATGAGTTTTTTGTGTAAACTCAACAGTAAAATTAATGGAATAAGCCGGATTATTTAATTTAACAAGGAAATGGTTTATATGTATATTCTTATGCATAAAATATAAAACATTAACAACGTAACCCTCCGGTTCGAAGGACCAAAACAAGAAGAAAGATGAGTGACGCCCCCAACCCAGGAGACCAACGCTACATCACCATCTGGAAAAAACCCTAACTGGGGCATAACCGGCTAACCTACTACAATACAATAATTCATCAACATGACTCACGAAATCATAATGACACGATTGCAAACAAACCATACCATGGGCGGGGATAGAAAACGTGTCGGTCTGGAGTTTTGTGACTCTCGGATCGCGGGTTCTATCCCCGCCAGTGGGAGAGGAAACTGAAAGATCCATTATGAGAAATATTTAAATCTTCGTGATTTTTGACATTGAAATATCCTTAGAATACAAGGTAAGCTTCTGACAGGGCTATATCTTAATATAGGCCTATGAAGTAAGGAATGAGCAGAAACACTTATGTAAAATTGAGTTTTCTTAAGGCGTATTAAACAAGAATTAGCATATGTATGTTATGTAGACTGTTATTCTGTCTTGATCAACAGCTGTTCTTATATGATAAATGTCTGGGCGTCGATGAACACTGTGCAACTTGTTGAAGGTGATGATGAAGGTGATGATGAAGGCGATGTTGAAGGTGATGATGAAGGTGATGAAGAAGGTGATGATGAAGGTGATGATGAAGGTGATGATGAAGGTGATGATGAAGGTGATGATGAAGGTGATAGAAGGGATGTGAAGGTGTAGGAAGTGATGAATGAAGGGGATGAAAGGGGAGATGAAGGGATGATTAAAGGGGATATGAAGGTGTGATGAAGGTGATGATGAAAGGGGATAGAAGGTGATGAAGTGATGATGAATTTTTAGATGAAAAGGTTATGATGAAAAGGGGATGAGAAGTGATGATGAAGGTAATTTAAGGATTTTTAAGGTAGGAATGAAGTTGTGGGTAGTGGGGTGTGTGGTGTGTGGTGTGTGAAGGGATGTGAAGGTGATTGGTGAAGGTGTGGAGGGGTGATGATGGGTGGTGAAGGTTGTGGGTGATGGGGTGATTTTTTGGTTGTGAAATGGGGTTGAATGGGTGGGTTTTGTGTTGGGTTATGTGGGGATTGGGGATGGGGTGATTTGGGGGGGTGGGGTGAAGGTGTAGAAGGGGATGGTGTTTTTGGGTGTTGATGAAGGGGTTTGGGGGTTGTAGGGATTGGTGGGATTGGTGGTAAGGGTGTTGGGTGTGTGGGTGTGATGGTGTGTGAAGGTGATGTTGGTGTGGTGGTGGGTTTTTGAAAGGTGGTTTTTGGGTGTGGGTATGGGTGGGTGTTGAAGGTTGTGATGGGTGATTGGGGTGTGATTTGGGTGAGGGTTTGATGTGAAGGTGTGTGGGTGAAGGGGGTGATGTGAAGGTGTTGTGGGGGTGTTGGGTTTGTGGGGTGTTTGGATGTTTTTGGGTTGTGGGTTGTGGTGATGATGGTGATGATGAATGTAGGGGTTTTTGGTGGGTTGTGGGGGTGGTGATGGTGATGATAAGGTGATGTGGGTGATGAGGAGGTTTGGGGAAGGTGATGGAATGTTTGGGTGTTGATGAAGGGAGGGTGGTGATTTGGGAAAGGTGGGTTTTAAATTGATGTGAAAGGGTGGGTGATGGTGATTTTGAGGTGGGGTTTTATGAAGGTTGATGTGGTGTGTGAAAGGTGTTGGGGATTGAAGGTGTTGGGTGGTGATTGGGGTGTGTGGTGTGTGAAGGTGTGTATTGGGTTTGGTGGTTGGGGTGGTGTAAGGGTGTGGAGGTGTGTGGTGGGTTTGGGGTTTTGGATGAAGGGGGAAAAAAAAGTTGGGAAAAGGGAGGAAGGGGTTTATTAAGGGATGGGGAAAGTGATGTTTGGGTGTATGGTTGTGTGGGGTGTGGGTGTGTGGAAGGTTTTGGTTTGGGTGTGTGGTGTGTGGGGGGGGTGTTGGGTGTGGAAGGTGATGAAGGGGGGTGGGGAAATGAGGGGGGTTTTGTGGGTTTTTGAAGTGATTTTATTGAAGGGGTGAAAGGTTTTTTAAAAGAAGTGGTGAAGGATTAAAGTGATTTGGAAGGTTTGGGTATTATGAAGGTTGGGTTTTTTATGGAAAAGGGATTTTTATGGGTGATTTTAAAAGGGATATTTAAGGTGTTTTTTGAAGTTTTTTGTAATTTTTTGGGGTGTGTAAATGGTGGAAGGGAATATGGTGATGGGGTTTTAAGGTATAAGGTGTGTTTTATTTTTAGGGATAAGGTGATTTTTATTTGGAAGGTGTGATTAAAAAATTTTTTAGGGGGGTTTTGGGGTTTTGGTTTGGGGTAGTTTTTTTTTTTGGATGGGGATGTGAAGGTTGTTTAATGAGGTGTTTGATGAAATGTTTTATAATTTATGAAAGGGGTTGTGGGAAATGAAAGGGGTAAATGAAAAGGGTGATAAAGTGGGAAAAGGGGGTGTGTGGTGTGTGTGTGTGTGTGTGTGTGTGTGGGGCATGTGTGTATGTACTCACCTAGTTGAGGTTGCGGGGTCGAGTCCGAGCTCCTGCCCCGCCTCTTCACTGATCGCTACTAGGTCACTCTCCCTGAGCCGTGAGCTTTATCGTACCTCTGCTTAAAGCTATGTATGGATCCTGCCTCCACTACATCGCTTCCCAAACTATTCCACTTACTGACTACTCTGTGGCTGAAGAAATACTTCCTAACATCCCTGTGATTCATCTGTGTCTTCAACTTCCAACTGTGTCCCCTTGTTACTGTGTCCAATCCTGGAACATCCTGTCTTTGTCCACCTTGTCAATTCCTCTCAGTATTTGTAAGTCGTTATCATGTCCCCCCTATCTCTCCTGTCCTCCAGTGTCGTCAGGTTGATTTCCCTTAACCTCTCCTCATAGGACATACCTCTTAACTCTGGGACTAGTCTTGTTGCAAACCTTTGCACTTTGTCTAGTTTCTTTACATGCTTGGCTAGGTGTGGGTTCCAAACTGGTGCCGCATACTCCAATATGGCCTAACATACACGGTGTACAGGGTCCTGAATGGTTCCTTATTAAGATGTCGGAAAGCTGTTCTGAGGTTTGCTAGGCGCCCCCATAATGCTGCAGCAGTTATTTGGTTGATGTGCGCCTCAGGAGATGTGCCTGGTGTTATACTCACCCCAAGATCTTTTTCCTTGAGTGAGGTTTGTAGTCTCTGGCCCCCTAGACTGTACTCTGTCTGCGGTCTTCTTTGCCCTTCCCCAATCTTCATGACTTTTGCACTTGGTGGGGTTGAACTCCAGGAGCCAATTGCTGGACCAGGTCTGCAGCCTGTCCAGATCCCTTTGTAGTTCTGCCTGGTCTTCGATCGAATGAATTCTTTTCATCAACTTCACATCATCTGCAAACAGGGACACTTCGGAGTTTATTCCTTCCGCCATGTCGTTCACAAACACCAGAAACAGCACTGGCCCTAGTACTGACCCCTGTGGGACCCCGCTGATCACAGGTGCCCACTCTGACACCTCGCCACGTACCATGACTCGCTGCTGTCTTCCTGACAAGTATTCCCTGATCCATTGTAGTGCCTTCCCTGTTATCCAAGAATATGCAATCCACCCACCCCTCTCTCTCTTGTGTTACTGCTGTCACCATGTCATAGAACTCCAGTAGGTTTGTGACACAGGATTTCCCGTCCCTGAAACCATGCTGGCTGCTGTTGATGAGATCATTCCTTTCTAGGTGTTCCACCACTCTTCTCCTGATAATCTTCTCCATGATTTTGCATGCTATACATGTCAGTGACACTGGTCTGTAGTTTAGTGCTTCATGTCTGTCTCCTTTTTTTAAAGATTGGGACTACATTTACTGTCTTCCATGCCTCAGGCAATCTCCCTGTTTCGATAGATGTATTGAATATTGTTGTTAGGGGTATACATAACGCCTCTGCTCCCTCTCTCAGGACCCATGGAGAGATGTTATCCGGTCCCATTGCCTTTGAGGTATCTAGCTCACTCAGAAGCCTCTTCACTTCTCCCTCGGTTGTGTGCACTGTGTCCAGCACTTGGTGGTGTACCCCACCTCTCGTCTTTCTGGAGCCCCTCTGTCCTCCTCTGTGAACACTTCTTTGAATCTCTTGTTGAGTTCCTCACATACTTCATGGTCATTTCTTGTTGTCTCTCCTCCTTCCTTCCTTAGCCTGATTACCTGGTCCTTGACTGTTGTTTTCCTCCTGATGTGGCTGTATAACAGTTTCGGGTCAGATTTGGCTTTCGCTGCTATGTCGTTTTCATATTGTCGTTGGGCCTCCTTCTTATCTGTGCATATTCATTCTGGCTCTATGACTGCTCTCCTTATTCTCCTGGTCCTTTGCCTTCTATATTTCTTCCATTCCCTAGCACACTTGGTTTTTGCCTCCCTGCACCTTTGGTGAACCATGGGCTCATCCTGGCTTTTTCATTATTCCTGTTACCCTTGGGTACAAACCTCTCCTCATCTTCCTTGCACATTGTTGCTACATATTCCATCATCTCATTAACTGGCTTCCCTGCCAGTTCTCTGTCCCACTGAACCCCGTTCAGGAAGTTCCTCATTCCCGTGTAGTCCCCTTTCTTGTAGTTTGGCTTCATTCGTCCTGGCCTTCATGCTTCCCCCTCCACTTGTAGCTCTACTGTGTATTCGAAGCTTAAAACCACATGATCGCTGGCCCCAAGGGGTCTTTCATATGTGATGTCCTCAATACCTGCACTACTCAAGGTGAATACTAGGTCCAGTCTTGCTGGTTCATCCTCTCCTCTCTCTCTTGTAGTGTCCCTTACGTGTTGGTACATGAAGTTTTCCAGTACCACCTCCAGCATCTTAGCCCTCCATGTATCTTGGCCCCCATGTGGCTCCAAGTTCTATGTGTGTGTGTGTGTGTGTGTACACACCTAATTTACCTAATTGTAGTTGCAGGGGTCGAGACTCAGCTCCTGGCCCCGCCTCTTCACTGAATGCTACTAGGCCCTCTATCTCCCTGCTCCATGAGCTTTATCATTCCTCGTCTTAAAGCTATGTATGGTACCTGCGCCCACTACATCGCTCGCCAGACTGTTCCACTTCCTGACCACTCTGTAACTGAAGAAATGCTTCCTAACATCCCTGTGCCTCAGCTGAGTCCTGAGTCTTCAACTTCCAAGAGTGACCCCTTGTTTCTGTGTCCCCTCTCTGGAACATCTTGTCTCTGTCCACCTTGTCTATTCCACGCAGTATTCTGTATGTCGTTATCATGTCTCCCCTCACCCTCCTGTCCTCCAGTGTCGTCAAGCCGATTTCCCTTAACCTTTCTTCGTAGGACATTCCCCTTAGGTCTGGAACTAACCTTGTTGCAAACCTTTGCACTTTCTCTAGTGTGTGTGTGTGTGTGTGTGTGTGTGTGTGTGTGTGTGTGTGTGTGTGTGTGTGTGTGTGTGTGTGTGTGTGTGTGTGTGTGTGTGTGTGTGTGTGTGTATGTGTGTGCGTGTGTGTGTGTGTGTGTGTATGTGTGTGCGTGTGTGTTATTGTAGACTATCATGCCTTGTCTTACCTGTGACAGGTTACTTATAAACTAATGCATTAAAAATCTGAATACATTTAGGAAAGCCATGTGACCATATACCTGCAGTTGTAGCCTTGTGATACATCAGTTCAGCTGTAGCCTTGTAAGTCACGTTCAGATGTAGCCTTGTAAGACGCGTGCAGTAGTAGCCTTGTAAGACTCCCAGTTCATTTGCAGCCTCTGTGAGCAGCACAAGGTGAACATATGTGTAGAACAAACCACAGGGAGATAGTAATCTTTAGCGCAAGATCTTTCACACTCTCTTACGTCATCAGGAGCTATACAATGTTGCAACAGAACGACAGACAGAAAAGGGAAATTCTCTGAGGCAGAAGGTATTAATGGCGGCCCATGACAGACTCATAAAACTCACCTCCAATGGGTTCAACCTTCCAGCCATTCCTGATTTGTTTGCATTGTGTTATTACGATTTCCCGAGTACTGGTGACTAGCTATGGGTCCAAGACGAACCCTAAGTTACATTCTCCTACGTGTGTGTTATAAGTGAAATGATAAACTGGTATATACCCAGATGCCATTGTCGTAGCTGTCCATCGAGAGATGGAAATTTTCCTGAGCGAAGATGAAAAGGTGCGAGAAACTGTGTTTTAAGATTAGAAAGAAAAAGCAATGGAAAGTCTGACAGGGAAATACGATTTTTAAAAGATATTATGAATAAAAATACTAATTTTGGATAATTATTATTTTTATTAAAGATTCGCCACTACGCAAGGTCCTAGATGTACTAGAAGACAAAAAGAATGTAGATATAATATATACAGACTTGCAAAGCCTTCGACAAGTGTACCAGGGCGTTGGGCACAAAATGCGTGCTAAAGGAATAAGTAAAAGTTGGTAGATGGATCTATAATTTCTACAAACAGAACACAAAGAGTAAGTAGTCAACAGAGTTAAAGTCTATGAGCTATAAAACTTTTAATAAGACCCCTCCTTGTTCCTCATCCTCGTAGAGAATGAGAACAAGACAAAGAATTCACACACGCAACCGTGTCTTCCTTTGCAGATGAACCGAATCGCACAAAGGTTTATCCATTGAACACTGCAAGGCTCCAGGCAGACATTGCAAATTCTATAGGCTCCAGAGACATGTGCGACACCAAGGCTCCAGAAAGACATTGCAGCACGGCAACCCGGCAGACATTGCAGACCGCAAGGCTCCAGGCGACATTGCGACACTGCAAGCTGCAGGTGACATTGCAGACACTGCAGGCTCCGGCAGACATTGCAGACACTGCAAGGCTCCAGGCAGACATCAACCAAATCTTCAGTGGGCGAGAACAATAGAAGTTCAACGATGAGAATAAAATTACAATATGGTAAACGAGAGAAATTAAACTTCATCAGAGTACAAAAAATTCTGGCCACAAAATAAGCGAAACACCAACGTCAAAGACCTGGGAGTGATCATGTCGGAGGATCTCACCTTCAAGGACCATAACATTGTATCAATCGCATCTGCTAGAAAAATGACAGGATGGATAATGAGAACCTTCAAAACGAGGATGCCAAGCCCATGATGACACTCTTCAGGTCGCTTGTTCTATCTAGGCTGGAATATTGCTGCACACTAACAGCACCTTTCAAGGCAGGTGAAATGCTGACCTAGAAAATGTACAGAGAACCTTCACGGCGCGCATAACGGAGATAAAACACCTCAATTACTGGGAGCGCTTGAGGTTCCTGAACCTGTACTCCCTGAACGCAGGCGGGAGAGATACACGATTATATACACCTGGAAAATCCTAGAGGGACTAGTACCGAACTTGCACACGAAAATCATTCTCCGAAAGCAAAAGACTTGGCAGACGATGCAACATCCCCCCAATTAAAAGCAGGGGTGTCACTAGCACGTTAAGAGACAATACAATAAGTGTCAGGGGCCCGAGACTGTTCAACTGCCTCTCAGCATACATAAGGGGGATTACCAATAGACCCCTGGCTGTCTTCAAGCAGGCACTGGACAGGCACCTAAAGTCGGTACCTGAACAGCCGGGCTGTGGCTCGTACGTTGGATTGCGTGCAGCCAGCAGTAACAGCCTGTTTGATCAGGCTCTGATCCACCAGGAGGCCTGGTCACAGACCGGGCCGCGGGGGCGTTGACCCCCGGAACTCTCTCCAGATAAACTCTCTCCAGGTATTTTCCCTGCCCGGGCCTTTTCCAAGTGGTGGCCCGGCCTTGGCTCCCTGTCTAGGGAGTGTCTGAGACCTAAGTCTCCCATGGGAGGAAGCACAAGTACCCCCTCATATTTGGGACCAACTGTCCCCAGGCCTAGCCACATTCCCCGTCCTCACGGGCTCGTAGGGGGAAGATAGGCCTCTCTGGTCTGCCATCCCCGCCCCAAGGGGGCTAATGGGAATGGCCGTCTTGTGAGCTGCAAGTTCTGGCTCAGGCACCTACCCTACCCCAGAAGGGCTGGGCATGGTGTCGATGATCTGAATAATTAATAACTACTGAATATTTTCTGTAGTACCTAGTTTTTTTTCATTCCTGTTCGTGTTTACAAACTTGAAAATGTTTGTTTGTATCATAAATTGTACTACCTCATACTAATAAAAGAGTAAAATATTGAATATTTGTACGTATACCACCATTCCTGACTTGTCTAGACTAAGTCGTCTTTAAGATTAGGTTAGTCTACCCGAAAAGTCTCGGCATGATAGTGGTTTTCTTTGTTCCAGTCAAATTATGGATGTAAACACTGTAACGTTACTAAAGAAATCAAATTTTATTTTATTTGTGATGTAGTTTCGTGACAGATTCAAGAGACACGATATTCTGAGAGTTTTAGGACAATGTTAGGTGGTCTTGGTTGTTACTCAGTTATAAGGAGAGAGAAAGAGAAATGGGAGATAAGGAGACATTTTGTCCAGTATCTCTGACAGTGGTATCTTCTTATTTTGACAGTGGTATCTTCTTTTTTTGACGGTGGTACCTTCTTTTTTGACAATGGTATCTGGAGGTCCTAGTTCTCACACTCTAGTTTTGTCACTGCACTCCAGCCACTGTGAAAAACACACTTGGAGATCAAGTGGCAAATTTTCTGGGTTAGTTGAGGTCAAATTCGTCAGGAAAAAGGACAGCTGTGTCCTGGAGTGGATCTGGTCACATGATAACCAGCCACTGTAGTGTTTGGCCATCTGACTGAGGCCTTCCACTGGCTTAACTGTCAGTCCAATTAAAAATTAAGTTAGAATTATGACCATAATATTCTACTGAAGTTGACGACGCTAGCCAGAAGTTACGTGGGTTTAGATTAAGTTATAATCTCGGGGAAAGATAACTAACCCAATTTTTTTTCTCTTTCCTCTTTAGGCAGTAATGTAGTGAACAGCATCAACGGAGCCTTCAGCAGCAACCTCAGCACCACGACAAGTAGCAGCAGTAGCAGTAGCAGCAGTAGCAGCAGTAGCAGCAGTCCTGGCTTAATGAAGCCAGCAGAGAACGTCATAAAACTGGAGGAGAATGACGAGAAAAGACTGTTGGACGCTCTTATGAGAGGCTACGACCGTGATGTTAGACCAGTCAGGAACGCCTCTCACCCTATTATTATACAGCTGGGCATCACCCTCACCCAGATCTTTGATATGGTAAGTGTCTTGTTTAATGTTGTTGTTACCACACCTTTGTTAGTGGTAGCTGTTGTTGTTACCGCACCTTTGTTTGTGGTAGCTGTTGTTGTTACCACACCTTTGTTAGTTGTGGCTGTTGTTGCTACCGCACCTTTGTTAGTGGTGGAAGTTGATGTTACCACACCTTTGTTAGTTGTGGCTGTTGTTGCTACCACACCTTTGTTAGTGGTAGCTGTTGTTGTTACCACACCTTTGTTAGTGGTAGCTGTTGTTGTTACCACACCTTTGTTAGTTGTGGCTGTTGTTGCTACCACACCTTTGTTAGTGGTAACTGTTGTTGTTACCACACCTTTGTTAGTGGTAGCTGTTGTTGTTACCACACCTTTGTTAGTGGTGGCTGTTGTTGCTGCCTCACCTATGTTAGTGGTGGCTGTTGTTGTTACCACACCTTTGTTAGTGGTAGCTGTTGTTGTTACCACACCTTTGTTAGTGGTGGCTGTTGTTGCTGCCATACCTTTGTTAATTGTGGCTGTTGTTGCTACCGCACCTTTGTTAGTGGTGGATGTTGTTGTTACCACACCTTCGTTAGTGGTGGCTGTTGTTGTTACCACACCTTTGTTAGTGGTGGCTGTTGTTGCTGCCACACCTTTGTTAGTGGTGGCTGTTGTTGTTACCACACCTTTGTTAGTGGTAGCTGTTGTTGCTGCCACACCTTTGTTAGTTGTGGCTGTTGTTGTACCACCCTTTG
>NC_069438.1:10011414-10036414 GCF_026875155.1 Cherax quadricarinatus
CACAGTGCTCTGGAGAGATAATCGAGGTACCGTGGAGGTTATTCTGGTGGATCTACGCGTACCCTAGCGGCCCGTTGTCCATGACTAGGTCCTCCCGATGGATCAGGGCGGATTAACTAGGCTGTTACTGCTGGCCGCACGCTAGTGCAACTTACGAGCCACAGCCCGGTACCCCCCGTGATCCGGCACTGACTTTAGGTATCTGTCCAGCTCTCTTTCTTGAGGCAGCCAGGGGTTTTTATTTGGGCAATTTCCCCTATGCTTGATGGGAGGCTGTTGATCAGTTTTGGGCCCCGGACGCTTATGGTGTTTTCTCTTAGATGTACCATTGGAGCCCCTACTTTTTATTGGCGGCATTTTGATTCGCCTGCCCAGTCTTGTACTTTCGTAGGGAGTGATTTTCTGTGTGCAGATTTGGGACCATTCCTTCCAAAGATTTTCCAAGTGTGTAGTTTATGATATAATCTCTCCCTCCTGCTGTTCCAATTGCGTACCAAGTCAAGTGTTTTCCAAGCGTTCCCTCAGTAGTTAAGGATGCTTGACAGAACTTATACGTGCGTAAAGGGATGTATCTGTACACTCCTTCTAGATCTGGATTTTCACCTGCTTTGTTAATGGAGATGTTAGAATCGTACAGCAGTATTCCAGCCTAGAGAGAACAAGTGATTTGAAAAGGATGTCACCATTATGTCTTGGCATTCTCGCGTTTTGAAATTTCTCATTATCCATCTTTTATTTCTTTGCACGGGCGAACGGGCCTGTTGTGATCTTGAAAGTGAGATCCTTCAGACAATTACTACTCCAGCGTCCCTTACGTTATTTTTCGCGCACTATATTGTATGTGCTCGGAGTCAGTAGTATTACTCTGTTCTAGTTATTATCTCCTCTCAGTTTTCCATACGGAGTGTTGGAATTTTGTCCTCCGTTGGACAGCTATGGTTTTACCGTTGCCGACTGGGAATACTCTGTGTTTATATCTTTGGAGGTTAACCGCGTCCTCTGCAGATGACAGCCTGCATGCAGATCTAGTAGATCATCTCGACAAAGGATTGATACGGATGCTTGTGGTGTATATCTCTGTTTATGTCTGATTTTTGAGGATTAAGGAATTAGTGATTGGGGGCGAGTACTGTGGCCTTGTGAACAGAGCTCTTAACTATGGCAGGCCTCCGTTAACTCTGTTGACCATCTTACTCTTTGTTTTCGATTTGTTAGGAAGTTGTTAGATCCTAATTCTTCCTCCACTTCTTCCAGTTATTCCTTTTGCACGTATTTTAATTGGGGCTATTCGCCATGATTTCGCATTTGTCAAATGCTTTTGCAAAGTGTCGTGTTGTATATTACATCTGCATCTGATTTTTCTTTCCAGGCTATCCAAGGCCAGTGTCCTAGGTGTTTCCAAGTAGTTGTTGAGAGGCAGCGAGCGAATGCGACCTTGCCTGAAACCCATGTTGCCTGGAATTGGTGCTTGATTTTGGTAGTGGTAATACTGGTGGCGGATAGTGGTGGTGGTAGTTGTGATTACTGGTGGTGATTAGTGGTGGTGGTGTGGTGATACCGCGGTGGCGATAGTGAGGTGGTTAGTGGTGATACTGTCTGGCGTATAGTGGGGTGGCTAGTGGTGATTACTGGTGGCGATAGTGGGGTGGTAAGTGGTGATACTGGTGGCGTTAGTGAGGTGGGTTAGTGGTGCTACTGTTGGCGATAGTGTGGAGTGGTAGTGGTGTTTACTGGTGTGCTGAAGTTGGGGTGGAAGTGGTGTACTGGTGGCGATGTAGTGGGGGGTTGTGGTGATACTAGGGTGGCGATGTAGTGGGGTAGTAGTGGTCAGTGTTTACTGGTGGCGATAGTGGGGATGGTGTAGTGGTGATACTGGTGTGTGTGTATAGTGGCCACGGTGGGTCACCAGTGTCTGGTGCATAAGTGCGCCGGGATGGCGACAGTGGGTTAGGTGGTAGTTGGTTGATACTGGTGGTTGATGAGTGTTAGTCGGTAGTAGTGGTGATACTGGTGGCGCGATAGTGGGGTGGTAGTGGTGATATGGGGGCGATAGTGGGGTGGTTAGTGGTGATACTGGTGGGCGATAGTGAGTGGTCGTGGTGTGTGATACTGTTGGGATTTAGTGGAGGTGGTAATGGTGATAGACTGGAGGCGGATAGTGGGGTGGGTTAGTGGTGATACTGGTGGCGATAGTGAGGTTATGGTTAGTGGTGTGATACTGTTGGCGATCGTGGGGTGGGTAGTGGTGATATGGTGGTCGATAGGAGGGTGGTGTAGTGTGTGATACTGGGTGGCGATAGTGAGGTTGGTTTTGGTGGTAGTTGGTGCTACTGTGTGGCGATAGTGTGGGTGGTAGTGTGATACTGTGGCGATAGGGGGTGGAAGTGGTGATTACTTGGTGGCGTAGTGGGATAATTGGTGGTAGGTGGAAGACTGGTGTGGCGATAGGTGGTGGTAGTAGTGTGATACTGGTGTCGATAGTGGTGGCTGGTAGTGGATACTGGTTGGCTATGAGTTGGGGTTGGTAGTGGTGATACTGGTTGGCTCGATAGTGGTGGTTGGGTAGTGGTGGTGATACTGGTGGCGATAGTGGGTGTGGGTTGTGGTGGATACTGGTGGCGATAGTGGAGGTGGTATGTGGTTTACTAGGTGGTTGCGAATAGTGGCGGTTTGCTTAGTGGTGAATACTGTAGTGGCGATAGTGGAGGTGGGTGTGGTGATACTGGTGGCGCTTAGTGGTTGATTATGGTGGGCGTGAGTGGTGATTCTGGTGGCGATAGTGGGGTGGTAGTGGGTGATATGTTGGCGAATAGTGGGGGTGGGTTAGTGGTGATACTGTGTTGGCGATTAGTGGGGTGGTTTAGTTGGGTTACTAGTGTGGCGATAGTGGGTTGGTAGTGGTGATACTAGTGGCGATAGTGGGAGTGGTAGTTTGTGATACTGATGGAGATAGTGGGTGTGGTAGTGGTGATACTTTGGTGGCGGATTGTGGTGTTTTCGGTGGCGATAGTGGTGATAATGGTTGTGCGATTATGGTGATACTTGGTGGCGATAGTGGGGGTGGTAGTGGTGATTAATGGGGCGGATAGTGGGGTGGTTAGTGGTGTATAGTGGGCTCGATTTAGTGGGGTGGTTGTGGTGATATAGTGGCGATTAGTGGGTGGTAGTTGTGATACTGGTGGAGTGATAGTGGGGTGGTTAGGGTTGTGATACTGGTGGCGTATAGTGGTGATACTGGTGGCGATAGTGGTAGATACTGGTGTGTGGCTCGATAGTGGTGATATGGTGGTCGATAGTGGGGTTGGTAGTGGTGATACTGGTTGGCGATAGTGGGTACGGTGGTAGTGGGTTTGATATTGGTGCTGATAGTGTTAGGTGGTAGTGTGTGATATGGTGGCGTATTAGAAGTGTGTGATACTGGGTTGCGATAGTGGGGTGTGGTACGTGGTGTTACTGGTGGCGTAGTGGGGGTCGGTAGTGGTGATTAATAGTGTGCGGATAGTGATGGTCTTGGTAGTGGTGATACTGGTGGCGATATGTGGCGTGGTGATATTGTTTTCTCAATTGTTTTTGGTCTGTGCATATTAAAGAAAAGGTAATTTCCGTTGGGCGGATTTTTTTGTTTGAGGTTGTGTATTGGACTCTTGTTAGAAGAACTCTATTTAGCATATAGTCATCTTGTTGATGGTGGCACATGTCAAGAGTAATACTTGTGGTGATGGAGTTACATCGGGTTGGCAACAATAATAAAGGCAAGTGGTGGTAGGAGTGATGGGGTGATAGTCGTGTAGCGTGCTGGTTGGTGGTAAGAAGTTATGGGGTTGGATAGGGGTTGCGTGCTGGTTCGGTTGGTAGAAGTTATGGGGTGATAGTGGTAGCTGTGCATTGGTGGTGGTATGAAGTTTTGGGGTGATTAGTGGTTGCGTGCTGGTGGTGGTAGAGGTGTATGGGGTGATCAGTGGTAGCGTGCTGGTGGTGGTAGGAGGTGATGGTGGGTGATAGTTGTAGCGTGGTTGGTGGTGGTAGGAAGTTATGGGGGTGATAGGTGGTAGCGTGCTTGTGGTGGATAGAGATGATGGGGGGTAGAGAGTGGTAGCGTGTGCTGGTTGGTGTGTTAGAGGTGATGGGTTGTGTGTATAGTGGTTAGCGTTTGGTGGTGTCCTTGGATAAGCCTGTAGAAACTGCTTCCTTCCTCTCATTAATGGATGGCTAGGCCATCTTGTTCACCCTCCTCTTCCTGCCCTCCCACTGAGTCCTGCTCCGTTTACGCCACTTCCTTGGCCTCCCTCAGTTTTCTCCATCTGTGCGCTCGCACCCTGCTTACCTCCCTCAATTACCTTCATCTTACCATCATGTGTACTCAGGCTCTCCATTTCTGTCATCCACTCAGTGTAAAGACATCTCTGACTCACGGAATGTAATGTACACGATTCCCTAAGTTCACAGTTGTACCATCTCCCTCCAATATCGCACACTTGGCCCTTTATCATTTTCCCTATGCTTCGTATGTATGTATGTGTTCCACATTCCTTTGAGGGCATCCCAAGAGTCACAATTTCGCCGCTTCACTTATTACACTTAGACAAACACTACGTATCCCTTCTCTCACCCTATGGATAGAAAGTATTGCTGTAACACTAACAGACTCTGAAATTTCAGATATGGAGATTTCTTTACTGTCGTTAAATTTCAGTTTATTGCATCTAAATTATCGTGTGTCAATTATTGTGATCCATGTGTATCTGTAGCAACCTTATTTCTTTCAAATTTTTTCCAATAAGATGTTAATGATGTGTAGAACATTGTCACTGATAGGGGACCACAGCTTTTTGGTATTTTGCCTTCTTCCAGCTGATTAGAGTGGGGTGTAACCGGTGGTCTTCAGTGACTGAAGGATGACTCCCTATGTTCAGAGCTCTCCATCTCCATAGGATATTTAAGACAGTTATGAGTGTCGTTCTATGAATTCCAGATTTGAACTTGATATTCTTTGATTATATCAGTGTAAGGTTCCATCTCCATTAAGTAAAAAACCCTGATGACTAGATGTAGTTGCTTGATACTGGATTTGCACGAGAAAAAGTATTTGAAATGTTTGTTTCAAATTTCCGGTAGTATTTTCTATTATGTCTTTACGGTGTTTCATGGCTTGTTTTTTGTTGTTTCCTCTGGCATAGTCACTGCAAGCCTCTTGATTAAGTTATGTGATTCTCTTCTCGCTTATAAGGAGAAGCAAGCGCTTTATATCTTCCAACTTGCAATTCTTTTGTTTCTTCTTCTCTAAGATATATGAGAATACATCTAGGTACCTACTGAGTTCATTTCTCTCCAGATACATGCTTCAATATCCACGTAATTTACACGCACCTTTCTACAGTATTTAAGCAAGGTTCGTGATTTATTTGATCCCTGTAATACACTTATGTTGAAATTGAATTGTATACTGAATATGCTATCATGGGTGTGTCTTACTGCTCAAAACAGTGTGTATGCAGGTCTAAACTTTAAAACTAAACTATGGCGTCCGGTTTGGGTTTTTTTCCATATGTTCCTTATCCGGATTCCATATTAGTTGTGGATATGTGAGTCAGGGTTTTTTTCTTTTCTTCAGGGGACAGAATGGTTTCAAGTGCTTATTCAACAACATTGATGGTATATGGTGGGTCAGCAGCTGACCAGCGGCATAACCAGTTTGAGTTTTGGTCAGCCAAGCATCGATAAGCTGGTCAGAGCCGGGGCAGCGAGAGTAGGAAAACGCCGGGTTTTCTTAAACACATCAAAGGAAACGGTTATAATAACCATGTGTTACTGTTAGTGGTACATAAATAGGTATACTGACCTAAGATGATGATAAATAGTTTTGAAAACCGACAGCTTGAATAAACTGATGACACTAGATGGCAACATATGGGGAAATTTATGACACAAGTGCAACATCTGGGTATTTTACGTTAGACGTGCCTCGCCATCTGTGGCTTTGTATCAATACATGATTCTTTGGACATAACTGAAGACAGTAGAACTATATACGCAGAATGATGAGGTAATCAGTTCCCCCAGCCAGGAGTTGATGTTTCACAGTAGTACGAGTGTGAACACCAAGAACTCCCGGGATGAGGGATCCGATCAACCCATCTTATTGTGTATATAATTCTATAATTCTTGTAGATTACTTCCTTGGTATTGGATAAAGCCACTAGTTGGCGAGAAACGTCTACAAATAAAAATACCTAGTTTTGTCCCACGTGTCAATTTTTTCACACGTTTTGTCAGTGTTCAGGGGGTCCTCTCTCAAACTGGCTTACGTGGAGGTGTAAATCATTGTACACAACCCAGCAGTGCTGGTTTATTAAATTCATTACCGTGTAATACAAAAAAACGCCTGAGCCTTTGTGAATGTTCCAAGTAACATGTCATCTACAGAAGACTTAGGCGCACGACACAAAGTGACTGGAAAACACTCTATTATATTCACGTGGAAGCACTACCACCGCAAGGGTCGTAAGGCGGGAGGTAACTACAGAGGAAACTGACGGTAGTTTATTAGAGAACGGACCTGCAGTCTTGATAATAAATTTAAGAATTTTGAGCAGAATATATGAATAATAGAGAAGGAAAACATCGGTTCTCAATAATAAAACTAGAAGAAGAAAAAACGGTCTCAATATTAACTGAAGTGAATGAAGAAAACAAAACGCGGTCCTTCAATTAATAAATAGAAGAAGAAAACAACGGTCTCAACAATGAGAGACTACGAAAAACATGGTCTCAATAAAATGTTAACTAACAAGAAAGAAAACAACGCTTGAATCCCCAATTTAAATATTAGGTACTGGATAAAATATCTATGGACTCGAGGCTTAGGATAAATAAATTAGGGAACCATGACTGTCGATAAGGAATTGGTAGCGGGACAAAGGTCTTCAGAAATGGAATTAATGAGTTATTTTAAATAATTGGATACTCCCACAAAACTATTCAACAAAAAATATCGGACCAGACTTACAGAATCTAGGTTCCCGGATTTTGAAACGCGAAAAGAGAACTGGGGGACGGAGACGATTGGCTGTAAGGAAACAGGTGCCGGACGTATGACTTTTAAGAACTGGGGTTCCGGTTGTGATGACTTGATAAGAACAGCTACTGAATGCGTGTACTCTAAAGCTGGTAAACCATTTTTGGCGCCTTAACTTGTCGGGTTTCATCAAAGAGTTTACTGTGACCGCAGTGTTTCGAGGGTTCTTCCAGAATCTTGCAGCATCTCACTGAGGCCATATTATATATTTTATATTATATATATATATCTATATATATATATCTATTTTATATAATATAATATATGTTTATATATATATTATATATATATCTTGTCTCTCTTCTCCGATTCGCTTTTCTCTTGTTCCTCTCCCTCTCCGTTTCTCATATTCTACACGAGGCTGCGCCTTTCGGCCATGTAAAGTGTCAGTCAAGTGTTGAGTCGGATTTGATTATGCTACTCCAGCCCTAAATCATAGGAGATGTATTGCTTGCTGAGTAGCGAATGCGGTTGGTATAGTGTGCGATATTGCTATTGACAATCATCCGTGTGTTACACTGGACCGCTGCCGCAGTGCAAGTGTAATGTACTCTACCTTTTGTACTCACATTTGTGGTTGCAGGGGGTCGATTCAAGACACCTGTGGCCCGCCCTCTACTTGATTGCTGTACTAGGTCCTCTCTCTCCTGCCCATGAGCTCTAACATACCTCGCCTTGTAAAAACTATGTATGGTTCCTTCCTCGACCACATCACTTTCTAGGCCTTATCCATGGCTGACTACTCTAGACTGAAGAATTATCTTTCCTAACATCCGTCTTGACTTCATCTGAGTCTTTGTCACTTCCAATTGTGTGATCCTCTTGTTGTCTGTCGTGCATCTCTGGAACATCCCGTCTTTGTCCACCTCGTCTATTCCGCACAGTATTTTATATGTGTCGTTATCATGTCTCCCCCTGTCCCTCCTGGCCTCCAGTGTCGTCAGGCCGATTTCCCTCAAGTTTTATTCATAGGACAATCCCGTAGCTCTGGGGACTGTGTCTTGTTGCACAACTCTTTGCTCTTTTCTCTATTTTGTCTTGACGTGCTTTGACTAGGTGTGGATTCCAAAATATGGTGCTTGCATACTCCAGTATGGGCCTGACGTAGTGGTGTTACAGAGTCATTAACGAATCCTTACTGAGGTATCGGAAACGTATCTCAGTTAGGTTTGCCAGGCGCCCGTATGTGCAGCGGTTATCTGTATTGATGTGGCCTCAAGCGAGATATGCTCGGTGTTTTTATACTCACCCCAGATCTTTTTCCTTGAGTGAGGTAGTTTGAGTCTTGGCCATTTTTCTAAACTTTATGTTGTGGTCTGCGTCTTCCTTTGCTTCCCAATCTTCATGGTACTTTGCATTTTGGCGCAGGGTTAATTCAGGAGCCAGTTGCTGGACCAGGCTGTTGTGGCCTGTCCAGTCTCTTTGTAGTCACTGCCTTGATCATCGTTACGATTCGATTCTTTCTCATTAACTTCACTATGCGTCTGCAAACAAGGGACACTATCAGTGAGTCTATCCCTTCCGTTATGTGTCGTGCACCGTATATCAAGAACATGCACAGGTACTAGGACTGACCCCTGTGGACCCCGCTTGCACAGGCGCCCTCTCTGACACCTACGTCGTTATTTTTGACATGACTCGTTGTTAGCCTCCTGACAGATATTCTTCTGATCCATTGCAGTGCCATTTCCTGTGTTATGATGTGCCCTGGTCCTGCTAGCTTTTGCAGTAACCTCTTGTGAGAACAGTGTCGAAGCCTTCTTGCAGTCCAAAAATACGGTCAGTCGATCCACCCTCTTTCTCTCTTGGCTTACTTGTCTGTCACTTGTAATATAAAAACTCTAGTAGGTTTGTGACACAGGATTTTCCTTGTCCTGAAACCGTGCTGGTTGTCATATACACTTGTTCTTTCCCAGGAATGCACCCACCACTCTCCTCCTGATGATATTTCTCCAATGACCTTGACATACTATACACGTTGTGATACAGGTTCTGTAGTTTAGTGCTATGTCTGTCTCCCTTTTAAAATGATTGGGACTACATTTGCCATTTTCCATACTCAGGGAGTTGCCAGTGAGTTCAAAATGATGTGTTGAAGATCTATGGTTAATGGCCTCACATCAATATTCTCTAGTCCCTCTTGTTGAGGGATCCATGGATGAGATGTATGTTGTGGTTCCCACCTCCTTTGAGGTGTTCAAGTTCGATAGCTGCTTCTTACACTCCTCCACCTTGGTTATTTGTACCTCATCCAAGCACTTGCTCTGGTGTGCCCCTCCTTGTTCTGATTTCTGGGAGTCTACTGAGTTTTCCACTGTGTAAATACCTCTTTAAGTATCTTGTCTGTTGAGTGCTCTGGACATACTGTCTCGGTCGTTTCTTGTGAATTCGACCATCACCCTTCTCAGTATGATTACCTGGTTCCTTGACTGTTGTTTTCCTCCTGTATGGCTTTACAGACAGCTAGTGGGTCAGTCTTAATTATGATTTGCTATGATCATTTTCTATTGTCCGTATAGCTCCTTCTTATCTGTGGCATATTCGGTTTCTGGCTCTTCGCGGGTACTGATTTCTTTATTTTCCTGAGTTGTCTATGTCTTTCTGTACTTGTTTCATCTCTAGTACACCTAGTTTTTGTCCTCCTTACACCTCTTGGGTTGAACCAAGGACTCGTTTGCTTCTTCCCTTTATTTCTGTTTCCTTGGGAAACTAATGTGCGCTCCTTTGCTCTCCTTGACCTTTTGTTGCGTACATAGTCCATACATTTTCTATTGTACTGTGTTTTCCTGTCAGTTTCCCTCTCCGCCACTGAATGTTCTTGAAGGAAGTTCTCTCATTTCTGAGTTAGTTCCCTCTTTTGCATTTGGTTTTTTCCCAGGCTATTCTGCCTAGACTCTCTCACTTGGAGTTTCAACTATGTAGTCGCTCCTCGCCACCTCCCTCGTACCACATGTTCCACGTAGTTCCAGGGGCCTTTCATACATGATTGCGCCCTCGATGTCCGAAATTACTCATGGTGATAATACAAGGTCCAACATTGCTGGTTCATCTCTCCTTCTCTCTAGTATTGTTTCTAACATGTTGATGCATGAGGTTCTCTAGTACACATCCTTATCTTGGCTCTCATGTTCGGGGGGACCCCATTGCGGGGCTCCAGGGTTTTCCCAGCAGAATATCCTTGTGATTGTGAAATCACCCAGAACTAGTAACTTTGTTTCCCCCCATGTGTGACTTCCTTGGCACCTCGGCTAGTGTGTGTGATCATTGCTCTGTGTCTATCATCGTATTCTTCGTCTTGGCCTCTGCCGTTCTGTGGTGTGGATGTATCATACTGCATTTGTCACATTATGAGCTCTCAGACTGGATTGTTCTTCCTACTAAGTAGTCCTTTCGCCCATGCCATCCCCGCCCCAATTGTCCCTTCCCAATATTTCTCGCAAAACCCACCAATGGTTTGTTATGAGGCAGGCTAACGTCATCCGTCCCCTCTCCGTCCCTCTCTTGTCTTTCCTGAAGATTGATATCCGGATGGAAGATTGAATCTGTTATTGTTTCTGGTGGTTTTGTTTTCTGTGTAGTCTTTAGTGCTTTTTATGTCTGTGTATTTGTGTGTGTGTTTGTGTGTTGTGTGTGTGTGTGTGAAAGAGAGGAGAGAGAGAGAGAGAGAGAGAGAGAGAAAGTGTGAGTCGAGGAGATTGGAGAGTGAGAGAAGAGAGAGAGAGGAGTAGAGAGAGAGAACCCATAGCTGTCAAGTGCACTTCTATGTCATTAAGAGAGTGAGGAAAAGTGAGGCAATATAACTTATTGTATGGAGGATATTTGGAGATGTGAGACAAGGTAAATAGACACAAGCTGACTGCGAAGAGCTAGATTAAGGTAAAGTCACAGAATTCGAATCTAATTACACAAAATGTAAACGCAAGATGAACACGCAGTGCTCTAGTAAAGGATTTAACACAGCTGCTCTAGAGAGATGAACATAGTGCTCTGGAGGAAATGACACTGACAGTGCTCTGGGAAAGTGATGGAGAACACAGGTGTTCTTGGTGACGAACTACAGTGCTATGGAGTGATGAACTCTCAGTGCTCTGGAGAGAAAACACAGTGCATCTGTACGATATTAGAACATCAGTGCTTCTGGAGAGATGTAACACGAGTGCTCTGAAGAGTATGAAACACAGTGCTCTAGAAAGTTTAAACACAGTGCTTGTTTTTTTTTTTCTCTAGGGATGAACACGCAGTCACTCTGGAGGGATTAACACAGTGCTCTCTGGAACGGATGATGTACACATGTTGCTCTTGAGGGTATTGAACACAGTGCTCTGGAGGGATGAAGACTCAACGTTGCTTGAAGAGATGAAACAGTGCTCTAGGGAAGATTAACACAATGTGCTCTCTAGGGATGATACACAGTGCTCTAGGAGGGATTAAACACAGTGCTTTGGAGGATTAACACAGTTTGCTATGGAGAGATGAACTCAGTGTCTCTGGATGAGATATAAACACAGTGCTCTGGACGGAATGACACTACAGTGCTCTGGAGAGGATGACACAGCGCAGTGCTCTGTTCTGGACGGGATTTAAGTCTCGGTTGCTCTGGTGGGCATGAGCACAGTTCTCTCGAGGGATGAACACAGTGTCTGGAGAGATTAGAGATGAACACTGCAATTGAGGGAAATGATACACAGTGTCTCTAGAAAGTCCGAACACAGTGCTTTGGAGGGATTAATCCCAGAGCTCTGTTGAAGGGATGAATCTACAATGCTCTTGAGGAAGAACACAGATGCTCTGGAGGGAATGAACACATATGTCTGGAGGGATAGAACACAGTGCTTCTGGGGGATTGTAAACAAAGTGCTCTGGAAGGGGAACATAGTTGCTCAGGAGGGATGAACTCTAGTTGCCTTCTGGAGGGATGAACAGAAGTGCTTCTGGAGGGAGTTCAAGCACTGATTGCTAAGGGAGGATTCAACACCAGTGCTCAAGAGCGAATACAAAACATCAAGTGGCTCTGGAGGTTTTAACCACAGTGCTCTGGAGAGAATGAGAAGGTCCAGTGCTCGGGGAATTAACACAGGCTCTGGAGGGATTAACACAGTGACTTGGAGGGATGGAGCACAATGTTCGATGGTTGAGAAGTTCACAGTGCTCTGGAGGGGTATGAAAGTCACAGGTTGCTATGGAGGGAGTATGATAACACGCAGTGCTTTAGAGTGGACGAATCAGTGTTTTCGAGGGTGTAACATTAGCTCTGGAGAGGGGAGATGAACGCGAAAAGTGCTTCTGGAGGGATGAACACAGTGCTCTGGAGGGATTAACACAGTGATCTGGTATGAGGATTGAACACAGTGCCTCTGAAAAGATGAACACAGTGCTCTGGAGGTGATGAGCACAGTGCTCTGGAAGGATGACATGTGTGCTCAGAGGTGTTAAAGACAGTGCTTTGGAGGGTATTGAACACAGTAGCCTTGTAGGTAAATGAAAACAGTGCTCTTGAGGGGATGATGTGGACAGTGCTTTGGAGGGTATGAACACAGTGCTCTGAAGGGATGTAGCACAGTGCTCTCGATGGGATGAGCACAGTGCTCTCGAGGGATGGACACAGTGCACTGGAGACATTAACACATGTGCTCTGAAGTGATGAAGGACCATGCTTTGGAGGGTGATACACGTGCTCTGAAGGTATGAGCACAGTGCTCTCGAGGATGAGTACAGTTGCTCTCAGAGGGTCATGTGAGCACAGTGCACTGTGAGACATTACACAGTGCTTGAGTGATGAAGGACAGTTGCTTGGGAGGATGAACACAGTAGTGAGTGGCTGTTGTTGTTACCACCTTTTGTTGTTTGGCTGTTGTTGTTACCACACCTTTGTTAATTGTGCTGTGCTGTTGTTGTTACACACTTTTGTTATTGTGTGTCCTGTTGTTGTACCACCACCTTTGTTTAATGGTGCTGTTGTTGTTACCACACTTTTAGTTTGAGTTGTGGATGTTGTTGCTACCACACCTTTGTTAATGGTGGTCTGTTGTTGCATCCACTCCTTTGTTAGTGGTGGCGTTGTTGCTGTCCGTGCCATTTGTCTTAGTTGTGGCTGTTGCTGCTGCTCACACCTATTGTTTGTTGTGGCTGTTTGTTGCTACCACACTTTTGTTAGTTGTGGCTGTTTGTTGTTACCACATCCTTTTTTAGTGGTGTGGCTGTTGTTGCTACCACACTTTGTTGATGTGGTCTGTTTGTTGTTACCACTCACCTTTGTTTGTTGTATGGTGTTGTTGTTACCACCATTTGTTAGTGGGTGGGCTGTTGTTGGTTACCACACCTTTGTTAGTTTGTGGCTGTGTTGTTACCACACCTCGTTAGTGGTGGCTGTTGGTTGTTACCATCACCTTTGTTTATGGTGGCTGTTGTTTGTCACGCCACACCTTTGTTAGTGGTGGCGGTTGTTGCTGCTAAACACCTTTGTTAGTTGTGGCTGTTGTTGTTACCACACCTTGTTAGGGTTTTGGCTGTTTGTTGTTACCACACTTTTGCTAGTTGTGGGCTGTTGTTGGTACCATATCACCTTTGTTAGTGGTGGCTGTTGTTTGCTACCACACCTTTGTTAATGGCATGGCTGTTGTGTCACCACACCTTTGTTAGTCTGTGCGCTTGTTGGTGTTACCACACCTTTGTTAGTTGTGGCTGTTGTTGTTGACCACCACCTTTGTTAGTTGTACGTGTGTTAGTTGTTACCACAACCTTTGTTAGTGGTGGTGTTGTTGTACTCCACTCACTTGTGTTAGTTGTGGTGTTGTTGTTACACACCTTTGTTTAGTGGTGGCTGTTGTTGCTACCCACACCTTTTCCCGATTTCTATTGGTGGCTGTTGTGTTGCACCACACCTTTGTTAGTGGTGGCATGTTGTTGCTGTATCCGCATCCTTTGTTAGTTGTGGCTGTTGCTGCTGACACACCTTTGTTAGTTGTTTGGCTGTTGTTAGTGTTACCACACCTTTGTTAGTTGTGGCTGTTGTTATTACCACCTGTCCTTTTGTTCTGTGGCTGGGTTGTTGTTTGTTACCACACCTTTGTTAGTTGTGGCTGTTGTAGTTATTCCACACCTTTGTTAGTGGTGGCTGTTGTTGTTACTTGTTGTTACCACACCTTTGTTAGTTGTGGCTGTTGTTGCTACCACACCTTTGTTAGTTGTGGCTGTTGTTGTTACCACACCTTTGATAGTTGTGGCTGTTTTTGTTACACACTTTTGTTAGTTGTGCTGTTGTTTAAAACTGTGTATGGTTCCTGCTCCACTACGTATTTTCTAGGCTATTCCACTGCCTTACAACTCTATGACTGAAGAAATACTTCCTACTATCTCTCTGACTCATTTGTGTTTTCAATTTCCCAATTGTGGCCTCTGTTTCTGTGTCCCTCCCTGGAACATCCTGTCCTTGTCACCTTGTCTATCCACGCAGTATTTTATATGTCGTATCATGTCCCCCCTGACCCTCCTGTCCTCCAGTGTCGTCAGGCCGATTTCCCTTAATTTTTTCTTCATAGGACATTCCCCTTAGCTCTGGAACTAAACCTTGTGAAAACCCTTTGTACTTTCTCTAGTTCTTGACGTGCTTTATCAAGTGTGTGTGTGTGTGTGTGTGTATGTGTTTGTGTGGTGTATGTGTGTTTATGTGTGTGTGTGTGTGTGTGTGTGTGTGTTTTGTGTGGGGGTGTGTGTGTGTGTGTGTGTGTGTGTGTGTGTGTGTGTGTGTGTGTATGTATGTGTGTGTATGTGTATGTATGTATGTATGTGTGTGTGTGTGTGTCTGTGTGTATGGGGTGTGTGTGTGGTGTATGTGTGTGTGTGTATGTGTGTGTGTATGTGTGTGTATGTGTGTGTGTGTGTGTTGTGTGTGTGTGTGTGTATGTGTGTTTTGTGTATGTGTGTGCGTGTGTATGTGTGTTTGTGTGTGTGTGTGTGTGTGGTGTGTGTGTGTGTGTATGTATGTGTGTGTGTGTGTGTGTGTGTGTGTGTATGTATGTGTGTGTGTGTGTGTGTGTGTGTGTGTGTATGTATGTGTGTGTGTGTGTGTGTGTGTGTGTATGTGTGTATGTATGTGTGTGTGTGATGTGTGTATGTGTGTGTGTGTGTGTGCATCACCTATTTGTTCTCACCTATTTGTGGTTGCAGGGGTCGAGTCTTAGTCCTGGCCCCGCCTCTTCACCGGTTGCTACAGGGCCCTCGCTCTCCCGGTCCATGAGCTTTATCAAACCTCGTCTTAAAACTGTGTAGGTTTACTGCCTCCACTACGTCATGTCTAGCGCTATTCCACTGCCTTACAAACTCTTATGACTGAAGAAATACTTCCTAATATCTCTCTGACTCATTGTGGTGCTTCAAATTCCAATTGTGCCTGTGATTTCTGTGTCCCCTCCCTGGTAACATCCTGTCTTTGTCCACCTTGTCTATTCCCACGCAGAATTTTATATGTCTTTATATGTCTCCCCTGACCCTCCTGTCCTCCAGTGGGCGTCAGTCCGATTTCCCTAATTCTTTCCTCTAGGCATTTCCTTAGGAAGGTGGTGTGTGTGTGTATGTGTGTGGGTAGTGAATGGTGGGTGATGTGGTATGTGTGTATGTATTCGTGTGTGGTTGTGTGTGTGTGTATGTTGTGTGTACGGTGTGTGATGTGTGTGTGGGTTGTGTGTGTGTGTATGTGTGAGTGTGTGTGATTGTGTATGTGTGTGGGTCATGTGTGTGTGTGGTGTGTGTGTGTGTGTATGTGACGTGTGTTGTGTGTGTGGCGTGTGTGTGTCGTATGGTGTGTGTGTATGATGTGTGTGTGTGTGTGTATGTAACTCCCCTAATTGTGGTTGCAGGGGCGGTCGAGACTCAGCTCTGTGTGTGTCGTGTGTGTGTGTAAGTATGGTGTGTTGTGTGTGTGTTGTGTGTGTGTGTTGTAATGTATGTGTGTGTGTGTGTGTGAGTGTGTGTGTGTGTCTGTGTGTGTGTGGTTTGTGTGTGTGTGTCTGTGTCTGTGTCCTGTGTCTGTCTGTTTTATGTGTTTGTCTGTGTGTGTGTGTGTCTGTTGTCTGTGGTGTCTGTGGGTGCGTCTGTGATGTGTGTTTGTGTGTCTGTACTCACCTAGTCTGTACTCACCTAGTTAGGTTGCGGGGGTCGAGTCATAGCTCCTGGCCCGCCTCTTCACTGCTCGTATAGGTCACCTCCTGAACGTGTGCTTTATCTACCTCTGCTCTTTAAAGCTATGTATGGATCCTGCCTCCACTACATCGCTTCCCAAACTTATTCCACTTACTGACTACGTCTGTGGCTGAAAGAAAAAACTTCCTAATATCCCTGTGTATTCATCTGTGTCTTCAACTTTCCAACTATTGTCCCCTTGTTGCTGTGTCCTTCTCTGGAAATCCTGTCTTGCCCAACTTGTTCATTCCGCTCAGGTATTTTTGGATTTGTCGTTATCCATTGTCCCCCGACTCTCTGTCCTCCAGTGTCGTCAGGTTGTTCCCTTAACCTCTTAGTCGACATACCTCTTAGTCTGGCTAGTCTTGTTGCAACTTTGCAACTTTCTCTAGTTTCTTTACATGCTTGGCTAGGTGGGGGTTCCAAACTGGTTGCGCGCATACTCCAATATGGGCCTAACGGACAACGGTTTACAGGATCCTGACGATTCCTTAATTAGGATGTCGGAATGTGTTTGAGGTTGCTAGGCGCCCATATGCTGCAGCAGTTATTTGATTGATGTGCGCCGGGTGTTATACTCACCCAGGATCTTTTTTTCCTTGGAGTGAGGTTTGTAGTCTTGGCCCCCCGAGACTTGTCTCTGTCTGCGGTCTTCTTTGCCTTCCCCAATCTTCAATGAACTTTTGACATTCCGTGGGGTTGTGTTGAACTCCAGGGCCAATTGGCTGGACCAGGTATGCAGGCCCTGTCCAGATCCCTTTTGTAGTTCTGCCTGGTCTTCGCATCGAATGAAATTCTTCTCATCAACTTCACATCATCTGCAAACAGGACACTTCGGAGTTCATTCCTTCCGCCATGTCGTTCAACAAATACAGAAACAGCACTGGCCCTAGTACTGACCCCTGTGGGACCCCGCTGATCACAGGTGCCCACTCTGACACTCGCCACGTACCATGACTCGCTGCTGTATCTTCCTGACAAGTATTGTCCTGATCCATTTAGTGCCTTCCTGTTATCCTGCTTGATCCTCCAGTTTTTGCACTAATCTCTTGTGTGGGAACTGTGGCAAAATGCTTCGTTGCCGTCAAGAATATGCAATCCACCACCCCTCTCTCGTCTTGTGTTTAACTGCTGTCACATGTCATAGAACTCACAGTCGGTTTGTGACACAGGATTTCCCACCTTGAACCTCATGTGGCTGCTGTTGATGAGATCATACCTTTCTAGGTGTTCTCCACCACTGCTTCTCCTGGATAATCTTCTCCAAGATTTTGCATTCTATCCATGTCATGACACTGGTTGTAGTTTAGTGCTTCATGTTCTGTCTCCTTTTTTGAAGTTGGGACTTACCTTTGCTGTCTTCCATGCCTCAGGCAATCTCCTGTTTAGATAGGTTGTATTGATTATTGTTGTTAGGGTACACATAGCGCCTCTGCTCCCTCCTCTCAGGACCCATGGAGAGAGATTTAATCCGGTTCCCATTGCTTTGAGGTATCGAGCTCACTGCAGGAAGCCTCTTTCATTCTCCCTCGGTTGTGTTGCACCGCGTCCTGCACTTGCGTGCGGTGTAACCCCACCTCTCGTCTTTTCTGAGCCCCTTCTGTCTCTTCTGTTGAATTCTTTGATTCTCTTGTTGAGGTTCTCACATACTTCATGTCCTGTCTTGTTGTCTCTCCTCCTTCTCTGTCCTTAGCCTGATTACCTGTCCTTGACTGTTGTTTTCGTCCTGCAGGTGGCTGATTATAACAGTTTCGGGTCAGATTTGGCTGCGCTGCTATGGTCGTTTCATATTCGTCGTGGGGCCTCCCTTCTTATCTGTGCATATTCATTTTCTGGCTCTATGACCTCCTCTCCTTATTCTCCTGGGTTCCTATGCTCTTCTATAATTCTTTCCATTCCCTAGCACATTGTTTTTGCCTCCTGCACCTTTGTGTGAAACCCTGGACTCATCCTGGCTTTTTCATTATTCCTGTTACCTTGGGTTACAAACTCTCCTCATCTGTCTTGCAAATTGTTGCGCTACATATTCCCATCATTCATTAACTGGTTCCCGCCAGTTCTCTGTCCCACTGAACCCCCGTTCAGGAAGTTCCTCATTCCTGTGTAGTCCCTTTCTTGTAGTTTGGCTTTCATTCTACCTGGCCTTTCCTCTGCTCCCCTCCACTGGTAGCTCTACTGTGTATTCGAAGTTAAAACCACATGATCGCTGGCCCCAAGGGGTCTTTATATGTGATTGTCCTCAATACCTGCACTACTCAGGTGAACTATAGGTTCAGTCTTGTGGTTCATCCTCTCTCTCTCTCCTTGTAGTGTTCCCTTACGTGTTTGTACATGAAGTTCTTCCAGTACACTCCAGCAACTTACTCTCATGTATCTTGGGCCCCATGTGGCTCCATTTCTATTGTGTGTGTGTGTATTGGGTCGTGTGTGTGTGAGTGTGTGTTGTACACACCATAATTACCTAATTGTAGTTGCAGGGGTCGAGAATCAGTCCTGGCCCCGCCTCTTCACTGAATGCTACTAGGCCCTCACTCTCCTGTCATGAAGCTTTATCATTCCTGTTCTTAAAGCTGAGTATGGTACCTGCGCCCACTACATCGCTCGCCAGACTGTTCCACTTTGACCACTCTGTACTGAAGAAATGCTCCTAATCATCCTGTGCCTCAGCTGATGTCTTCAACTTCCAAGAGTGACCCTTGTTTTGCTGTGTCCCCTCTCTGGAACCTCTTGTCTCTGTCCACCTTGTCTATTCCACGCAGTTATTCTGTATGTCGTTATCATGTTTCCCCTTACCTCCTGTCTCCAGTGTCGTCTAGCCCGACTTTCCTTAACCTTTCTTCGTAGGACTTGCCCTTTAGTTTGAACTAACCTTGTCGGCCAAACCTTTGCACTTTCTCTAGTGCTGTCCGTGTGTGTGTGGTGGGTGTGTGTGAGTGTTTGTGGGTGTGTGTGTCGTTTGTGTGTGTGTTGTGTGTGTGTGTGTGGTGTGTGGTGGGCGCTGTGTGGTGTGAGTGTGTGTGTGTGTGTGTGTGTGGTGTAGTGTCTCTGTGTCGTGCGTGGGTGTTATTGTAGACTATCATGCCTTGTCTTACCAGAGACGTGGTCACTTATAAACTAATGCATTAAACAATCTGTAATCCATTTAGGGGGAACATAAGCCATGTGACTTATACCTGCAGTTGGTAGCCTGTGATACATTCAGTTCAGCTGTAGCCTTGTAAGTCACGTTCAGATGTAGCCTTGTAAGACGCGGCAGTAGTTAGCCTTGTACGGATCCCCGTTCATTTGCCAGCTCTGTGAGCAGACAAGGTACATATGTGTAGAACAAACCACAGGGAGATAGTAATCTTTAGCGCAAGATCTTTCACACTCTCTTACGTCATCAGGAGCTATACAATGTTGCAACAGAACGACAGACAGAAAAGGGAAATTCTCTGAGGCAGAAGGTATCAATGGTGGCCCATGACAGACTCATAAAACTCACCTCCAATGGGTTCAACCTTCCAGCCATTCCTGATTTGTTTGCATTGTGTTATTACGATTTCCCGAGTACTGGTGACTAGCTATGGGTCCAAGACGAACCCTAAGTTACATTCTCCTACGTGTGTGTTATATGTGAAATGATAAACTGGTATATACCCAGGATGCCATTGTCGTAGCTGTCCAGTCTGAGAGTCTGCTGATCAGTCCAGACTGTCTGACAGATGAAAAGGGTGTGAGAAACCTGTGTTAGTGTTAAGATTAGAAAGCAAAAGCAAGAAATGTTCTGACAAGAGGAAACTACGAGTAAAAGAAATATCTGAATAATAACTAACTACTAATTATCTGAATAATTATTATTTTTATTAAAGATTCGCCACTACGACAAGGTCCTAGATGTACTAGAAGACAAAAAGAATGTAGATATAATATATACAGACTTTGCAAAAGCCTTCGACAAGTGTGACCATGGCGTAATAGCGCACAAAATGCGTGCTAAAGGAATAACAGGAAAAGTCGGACGATGGATCTATAATTTCCTCACTAACAGAACACAGAGAGTAGTCGTCAACAGAGTAAAGTCTGAGGCAGCTACGGTGAAAAACTCTGTTCCACAAGGCACAGTACTCGCCACAGCACCGTGTCTTCCTTTGCAGATGACACCCGAATCTGCATGACAGTGTTTTCCATTGCAGACACTGCAAGGCTCCAGGTAGACATTGCAGACACTGCAAGGCTCCAGGCAGACATTGCAGACACTGCAAGGCTCCAGGCGGACATCAGCCAAATCTTTCAGTGAGCTGCAGAAAACAATATGAAGTTCAACGATGAGAAATTTCAATTACTCTTCATCGGAGTACAAAACAAATTCTGGCCACAAAATAGAGCGAAACACCAACGTCAAAGACCTGGGAGTGATCATGTCGAGGATCTCACTTCAAGGGCCATAACATTGTACATGGCATCTGCTAGGAAAAAAACAAGGATGGATAATGAGAAACCTTTAAAACTAGGGATGCCAAGCCATGATGACACCTTCTTCAGGTCGCTTGTTCTATCTAGGCTGGAATATTGCTGCACTCTAACAGCACCTTTCAAGGCAGGTGAAATTGCCGACCTAGAAAATGTACAGAGAACCTTCACGGCGCGCATAACGGAGATAAAACACCTCAATTACTGGGAGCGCTTGAAGTTCCTGAACCTGTACTCCCTTGAACGCAGGCGGGAGAGATACATGATTATATACACCTGGAAAATCCTAGAGGGACTAGTACCAAACTTGCACACGAAAATCATTCTCCGAAAGCAAAAGACTTGGCAGTCGATGCAACATCCCCCCAATGAAAAGCAGGGGTGTCACTAGCACGTTAAGAGACAATAAGTGTCAGGGGCCCGAGACTGTTCAACTGCCTCTCAGCATACATAAGGGGGATTACCAATAGACCCCTGGCTGTCTTCAAGCAGGCACTGGATAGGCACCTAAAGTCGGTACCTGAACAGCCGGGCTGTGGCTCGTACGTTGGATTGCGTGCAGCTAGCAGTAACAGCCTGGTTGATCAGGCTCTGATCCACCAGGAGGCCTGGTCACAGACCGGGCCGCGGGGGCGTTGACCCCCGGAACTCTCTCCAGGTAAACTCTCTCCAGGTATTTTCCCTGCCCGGGCCTTTTCCAAGTGGTGGCCCGGCCTTGGCTCCCTGTCTACGGAGTGTCTGAGACCTAAGTCTCCCATGGGAGGAAGCACAAGTACCCCCTCATATTTGGGACCAACTGTCCCCAGGCCTAGCCACATTCCCCGTCCTCACGGGCTCGTAGGGGAAAGATAGGCCTCTCTGGTCTGCCATCCCCTCCCCAAGGGGGCTAATGGGAATGGCTGTCTTGTGAGATGCAAGTTCTGGCTCAGGCACCTACCCTACCCCAGAAGGGCTGGGCATGGTGTCGATGATCTGAATAATTAATAACTACTGAATATTTTCTGTATTTAACTATTTTTAGATTCAGTGAGAAAGTACCTAGGTTTTTTCATTCCTGTTCGTGTTTACAAACTTGAAAATGTTTGTTTGTATCATAAATTGTACTACCTCATACTAATAAAAGAGTAAAATATTGAATATTTGTACGTATACCACCATTCCTGACTTGTCTAGACTAAGTCGTCTTTAAGATTAGGTTAGTCTACCCGAAAAGTCTCGGCATGATAGTGGTTTTCTTTGTTCCAGTCAAATTATGGATGTAAACACTGTAACGTTACTAAAGAAATCAAATTTTATTTTATTTGTGATGTAGTTTCGTGATAGATTCAAGAGACACGATATTCTGAGAGTTTTAGGACAATGTTAGGTGGTCTTGGTTGTTACTCAGTTATAAGGAGAGAGAAAGAGAAATGGGAGATAAGGTATCTTCTTATTTTGACAGTGGTACCTTCTTTTTTTGACGGTGGTACCTCCTTTTTTGACAATGGTATCTGGAGGTCCTAGTTCTCACACTCTAGTTTTGTCAGTGCACTCCAGCCACTGTGGAAAACACACTTGGAGATCAAGTGGCAAATTTTCTGGGTTAGTTGAGGTCAAATTCGTCAGGAAAAAGGACAGCTGTGTCCTAGAGTGGATCTGGTCACATGATAACCAGCCACTGTAGTGTTTGGCCATCTGACTGAGGCCTTCCACTGGCTTAACTGTCAGTCCAATTAAAAATTTAAGTTAGAATTATTGACCATAAATATTCTACTGAAGTTGACGACGCTAGCCAGAAGTTACGTGGGTTTAGATTAAGTTATAATCTCGGGGAAAGATAAGTAACCCAATTTTTTTTCTCTTTCCTCTTTAGGCAGTAATGTAGTGAACAGCATCAACGGAGCCTTCAGCAGCAACCTCAGCACCACGACAAGTAGCAGCAGTAGCAGTAGCAGCAGTAGCAGCAGTAGCAGCAGTCCTGGCTTAATGAAGCCAGCAGAGAACGTCATAAAACTGGAGGAGAATGACGAGAAAAGACTGTTGGACGCTCTTATGAGAGGCTACGACCGTGATGTTAGACCAGTCAGGAACGCCTCTCACCCTATTATTATACAGCTGGGCATCACCCTCACCCAGATCTTTGATATGGTAAGTGTCTTGTTTAATGTTGTTGCTACCGCACCTTTGTTAGTGGAAGCTGTTGTTGTTACCACACCTTTGTTAGTTGTGGCTGTTGTTGCTACCACACCTTTGTTAGTTGTGGCTGTTGTTGCTACCGCACCTTTGTTAGTGGTGGATGTTGATGTTACCACACCTTTGTTAGTAGTGGCTGTTGTTGTTACCACACCTTTGTTAGTGGTGGCTGTTGTTGTTACCACACCTTTGTTAGTGGTAGCTGTTGTTGCTGCCACACCTTTGTTAGTTGTGGCTGTTGTTGTTACCACACCTTTGTTATTTGTGGCTGTTGTTGCTACCACACCTTTGTTAGTTGTGGCTGTTGTTGTTACCACACCTTTGTTAATGGCGGCTGTTCTTGTCACCACACCTTTGTTAGTGGTGGCTGTTGTTGTCACCACACCTTTGTTAGTGGTGGCTGTTGTTGTTACCACACCTTTGTTAGTGGTAGCTGTTGTTGCTGCCACACCTTTGTTAGTTGTGGCTGTTGTTGCTACCACACCTTTGTTAGTTGTGGCTGTTGTTGTTACCACACCTTTGTTATTTGTGGCTGTTGTTGCTACCACACCTTCGTTAGTTGTGGCTGTTATTGTTACCACACCTTTGTTAATGGTGGCTGTTGTTGTTACCACACCTTTGTTAGTGGTGGCTGTTGTTGCTGCCACACCTTTGTTAGTTGTGGCTGTTGTTGTTACCACACCTTTGTTAGTGGTGGCTGTTGTTGTTACCACACTTTTGTTAGTTGTGGCTGTTGTTGCTACCACACCCTTGTTAATAGTGGCTGTTGTTGTCACCACACCTTTGTTAGTGGTGGCTGTTGTTGTTACCACACCTTTGTTAGTGGTGGCTGTTGTTGCTACCACACCTTTGTTAATGGTGGCTGTTGTTGTTACCACACCTTTGTTAGTTGTGGCTGTTGTTGTTACCACAACTTTGTTAGTGGTGGCTGTTGTTGTTACCACACCTTTGTTAGTTGTGGCTGTTGTTGTTACCACACATTTGTTAGTGGTGGCTGTTGTTGTTACCACACTTTTGTTAGTTGTGGTTGTTGTTGTTACCACACCTTTGTTAGTGGTGGCTGTTGTTGTCACCACACATTTGTTAGTTGTGGCTCTTGTTGCTGCCACACCTTCGTTAGTTGTGGCTGTTGCTGCTGCCACACCTTTGTTAGTTGTGGCTGTTGTTGTTACCACACCTTTGTTAGTGGTGGCTGTTGTTGTTACCACACCTTTGTTAGTGGTGGCTGTTGTTGTTACCACACCTTTGTTAGTTGTGGCTGTTGTTGTTACCACACCTTTGTTAGTTGTGGCTGTTGTTGTCACCACACCTTTCTTAGTGGTGGCTGTTGTTGCTGCCACACCTTTGTTAGTTGTGGCTGTTGCTGCTGCCACACCTTTGTTAGTTGTGGCTGTTGTTGCTACCACACCTTTGTTAGTGGTGGCTGTTGTTGTTACCACACCTTTGATAGTGGTGGCTGTTGTTGCTAGCACACCTTTGTTAGTGGTGGCTGTTGTTGCTGCCACACCTTTGGTAGTGGTGGCTGTTGTTGTTACCACACCTTTGTTAGTTGTGGCTGTTGTTGCTACCACACCTTTGTTAGTTGTGGCTGTTGTTGCTACCACACCTTTGTTTGTGGTAGCTGTTGTTGCTGCCACACCTTTGTTAGTTGTGGCTATTGTTGCTACCACACCTTTGTTAGTTGTGGCTGTTGTTGTTACCACACCTTTGTTAATTGTGGCTGTTGTTGCTACCACACCTTTGTTAGTGGTGGCTGTTGTTGTTACCACACCTTTCTTAGTTGTGACTGTTGTTGCTATCACGCCTTTGTTAGTGGTGGCTGTTGTTGCTGCCACACCTTTGTTAGTTGTGGCTGTTGTTGCTACCACACCTTTGTTAGTGGTGGATGTTGTTGATACCACACCTTTGTTAGTTGTGACTGTTGTTGTTACCACACCTTTGTTAGTGGTGGCTGTTGTTGCTACCACACCTTTGTTATTTGTGGCTGTTGCTACCACACATTTGTTAGTGGTGGCTGTTGTTGCTACCACACCTTTGTTAGTGGTAGCTGTTGTTGCTGCCACACCTTTGTTAGTTGTGGCTGTTGTTGCTACCACACCTTTGTTAGTTGTGGCTGTTGTTGAT
>NC_069438.1:10041414-10053914 GCF_026875155.1 Cherax quadricarinatus
CCTCCCCAAAGGCCCCATTCTTAAAAGGGGGAACTTTTCCGGGATTTCTTGCCCGGGGATTTAAAAAAACCAATTTGGGGGACAATAAATTAACGGGGGCGATTAAAATATTTTTTTTCACCCGGCAAAATAACGGGCTATGCAAAAAAGGTTAGCTAATTCTAAAAATTAAATAGTTCCACTCAAAAAAAATTAATACCCCAACCCGGGGGAAACCAAAAGGTTTTTCAGCCCCCTAATTCCCCCACATACTTTGAAAAACCGGGCCTGGGGAAACTTTTAGTCATTTTAAGGGGGGTTCTTTCCCAAAAGGCCCTTTTAGTGATCATTTCATCATTTACTGCACCGGGAAAAAATCACTGGGGGTGGGGGGGATGGGCCCTTAACACGGGGCAAAAAAAATGGGGGTCAACTAAAAAACTACATTTAAAGGGGAAAAACCACTGGTTAAATAGGCTACAAAATTTTGGGGGACGGGGGGCCCAGAGATAAAAAAAAAAAGTTCCCCAGGAAGTAAAAACGATGCCCGGGGAAAAAAAATTTCCAAAAAAATTTTCACTCCATTCTTTAAAAAATATTTGCCCCCAGAAAAAAGGGGGGTTAGGATTAAAAAAAAAAATTAAAACCCTGGAAAAAAATACTAAAGATTTTAGTTTAAATATAAAATTTCGGGAAAAACCAAAGGGGCAAAAAAAGTTTTTTTAAAGCAAAAAAAAAGGGGAAAATATTGCGGGCACTAAATAAAATTCCAAAAGGGGTCAAGGAAAAAACAAAAGTACAGGGGGATTTAAAAAAAAAGGAAAGAAAAGGGCCCCAAAAGCAATACTGCTCAAAAAATTGAAGGGGGTAAAAGGGGCCAAAAAAAAACCCCAGAAAAAAGGCTCTGGCAAAAAAATTTAAAAATTTTGGGGGTATACCCCAAAAAGCCAGTAGTGGGTCAAACCCATTAGAAATTCCTTTTTCGTTTTAATGAGGTATGCCCGAAACTTTCAAAAGGTGGAAAATTTGGGTTTTAAATTTTTTTTTACTAAAACTTTTTTTTGGTTGAAAAAAAACCCTTGAAAAAGAAAAACCTACCACCCTGCACCCCAAAAATCCCTTTAAAAACCCACAGACTCTGGAAAAAGTTTAAAAACTTTTTAACTAAAACAAAAAAGGGGGGGAAAAAACCCCAAAAAAAAAAAGTTGTAAAACTAGTAAGTGTATCTAAAGGGATTTTAAATTTAAAAAAAGAAAAAAAACAAAGGGGCCGGGTTTAAAAAACCAAAAAATTAAGGGGAAACGGGCCCGGGATAAAACCCCGTCTAATTTCCTTAAAAAGGATGTGCTTCTAAAAAACTGTCAACCCCTATTCCCTCCTTTAAAAAAATCTATTAATCCCCCACTAATACCGTCCCGGGGGGGGTTAAAGGGGAAAAAAAAAGTGGGTTTGGGAATGAAAAGGCCAAACTATGGGGGCCTGTTTGGTATACCAGTTAAATATCAAAAAATTCTAGAGAGGGGGGGTTTTGGTATTTCAAGAAAGGTTAAAAAGTATTAAGGGGAAAAACCGGGCTTTTCTCCATAGCTTTTAAATTTGGGGGGCTTTTAGAAGACCCTACTAAACCCGGGGGGCCCCCACCTCCCCTTATTAACGGGAGGGAAAATTATTTTGGAAAAAAATAAAAAATTTTTAAAAAAGGGGAACCCCCCAAAAGGTTTTTTGGTAACCTTAAAACCTTTGAAAAAAAGGGCCCTTTCGATACTTTTAAAAACCCAATTTTTTTATGTAAAAAAAATTTTTAAAAGCTATCGGTTAGGTTTTGTGGGGAAATTGGGTTTTAAAAGCCCCAAACCTTTGGGAAAACCGGGGGAGAAAAATAGCCCAAAAAATCAAAAAAAAAAAAAAAACAAAAAAATAAAAAAAAAACCCCTCCCGGAAAAACATGGGGGGTTTCCCCCAAGGGGGTTAGTATTCGGGGTCCCTTATTATTTCTTTTGTTTTTTTCAAGGGATTTTTGCCTTTTAAAAAAAAGGTGTCAAAGTGAAAGGCCCCTACTGTATGCGGGGGACATTTGCTTTGTTTGGGGCGGGTTTAAAAGCCCAAAAAGATATTGCTAATTTTTTTAAAACCATTTAAAAAAAATGGGATTTCCTGCGGGAAAAAGGGGTTAGCAGACAAAAACACTATCTTTTACACCTGGGGAAAAAAAACTAAAAACCCAATTCTTTTTGGGCCCCAGGGGAAAAAACCTTTTAAAACTGAGGGGGGGTTTAAAAAAAAATTTTTAAATGTTCAATGTAATGGGGGGGGCCCAATTCATTTTGGTTTTTATTTCAGTAAAAATTTTTTGGGGAACCCCCTTTAAACCCCATGCATGTCAGGAGAATTTTGGTTTTGGGGGGGAAAAAGTGTAGTAAAAAAGGAAAAATGCCGGGGGGGGGGGGATTTGAATTTCCCCTTTTTTTGGGGAAAAAGAAAACAGGGGTTCCCTACTGGGGGCTCGCGGGAAAACCCTTTTTTCAAACCCCTTATAAAAAAATGCCATTAAATTTTTAAGGGTTTTTGTTTCTTCTTGGTACTCTCCCTTTTGGGAAAAAAAAAAAACGGGAAAGATAGACGGCAAATCACCCAGAACAAAATCGTAAGATTCATCCTGGGGCTGGGACCAAGAGAACATGTAGGTCTGGGACCAAGACAACATGTAGGTCTGGGACCAAGAGAACATGTAGGCCAGGATGAATTACAGCAGTTGGATATGCTGAATGTTGAAGACAGAGTAAAACAACTGAAGCTAAATCATGTTTATAAAATTGCTCACAAACAGTGTCCAGAATATCTTGCTGTCAATTTTGTCAAGGTTGGGAACCAAAGCAATCATAGTACTAGGGGAAGAGAGCACAACTTTGTAGTACCCACAGTCAGTGGCCAGGCGTCAAACACCTTTTATTGTACAGCAATAAAGGAATGGAACAGACTGCCCGCACATGTCAAAGCCAGTCATGATGAATGTCTGATGAATGTAGCTACAGAAAGGGAGGGGAATGATTTTCTATTTTTTAGCTAACATACGTGTAAATTTTACCACCACACCACACTCACGTCAGGAAGCACTGTGATGACCCTGGCTAGTGCCACACCACACTCACGTCAGGAAGCACTGTGATGACCCTGGCTAGTGCCACACCACACACCCGCGTCAGGAAGCACTGTGATGACCCTAGCTAGTGCCACACCACACACCCACGTCAGGAAGCACTGTGATGACCCTGGCTAGTGCCACACTACACACTCACGTCAGGAAACACTGGGATGACCTTCCCTGGATAGTGCCACACCACACTCAGGTCAGGAAGCTCTGTGATGACCCTGGCTAGTGCCACACCACACCCACGTCAGGAAGCACTGAGATGACCTTCCCTGGCTAGTGCCATACCACACAATCACGTCAGGAAACTGTGATGACCTTCCCTGGCTAGTGCCACACCACACACCCGCGTCAGGAAGCACTTGTCCTATTCCCGACAAACCTACCTAACCTAACCTAACCTAACCTAACCTAACCTAACCTAACCTAACCTAACCTAACCTAACCTAACCTACTCTAACCTAACCTAACCTAGCCTAGCCTAGCCTAACCTAGCCTAGCCTAACCTATCCTAACCCAACCTAACCTAACCTAACCTAACCTAACCTAACCTAACCTAGCTCTCCACATTTAGGTAAGCAGTGAGTGGTATTTGCGGCATCCAGACCTGGTTCTTCAGTCTCACTCTCAACAATCACATGAATGTCGACCTTCACGTGTGTGTCCTCCTGAACATAGTGTTGACCGGCTGCATCACCGTCCAGTTGTGAGTCTTCACATAACCCGCCTCAGGAACCACGTGTCCTGTTCCTTGACAACCTTAAAATAACCTAACCTAGCATCACGGCCACGGATCGGTCCGATACAGCCACCCCCGTGATCCACAAACCCAGCCCCCTGTACCTCAGGGCACGCTGTTGGAACAGTGCAGAGTGCGGCAGTTTCATTTATTAACAATTCTTTTAAATTTCATACTTCGGTATTTCCTAATTTTTCTGTCAAGGAAATCGGAAGAATCATTCACAAGTCATCACATGGAAACCATTTTTTTTTCTATATATATATATATATATATATATATATATATATATATATATATATATATATATATATATATATATATATATATATATATATATATATATATAATATATATATATATATATATATATAAATTTTGAGAACACACCAAAAACACCAACTTGTTAATACCTAAGCTTTAGGTAGACTTTGTGTACAAAACATTAATAAATTTATCAGTGGTGTTGAGGACACGGATGTTGTAGACGTGTTAGATGTGTTATATAAACTTATAAACATTTAGAATAACCCAGTAATGTCAAACATTGTGACTTATTTCTGACCAGAAGTAACATTCTGCAGTTATTTCTGACGAGAAGTAACATTCTGCAGTTATTTCTGACCAGAAGTAACATTCTGCAGTTATTTCTGACCAGAAGTAACATTCTGCAGTTATTTCTGACCAGAAGTAACATTCCTCAGTTATTTCTGACCAGAAGCAACATTCCCCATTTATTTCTGACCAGAAGCAACATTCCCCAGTTATTTCTGACCTGAAGCAACATTCAGCAGTTATTTCTGACCAGAAGCAACATTCAGCAGTTATTTCTGACCAGAAGCAACATTCAGCAGTTATTTCTGACCAGAAGCAACATTCTCCAGTTATTTCTGACCAGAAGCAACATTCCCCAGTTATTTCTGACCAGAAGCAACATTCTCCAGTTATTTCTGACCAGAAGCAACATTCAGCAGTTATTTCTGACCAGAAGCAACATTTTTCAGTTATTTCTGACCAGAAGCAACATTCTCCAGTTATTTCTGACCAAAAGCAATATTTTCAGTTATTTCTGACCAGAAGCAACATTCAGCAGTTATTTCTGACCAGAAGCAACATTCAGCAGTTATTTCTGACCAGAAGCAACATTCTTCAGTTATTTCTGACCAGAAGCAATATTCCCCAGTTATTTCTGGCCAGAAGCAACATTCCCCAGTTATTTCTGACCAGAAGAAACATTCCCCAGTTATTTCTGGCCATAGGCAGCATTCGACAGCTATTTCTGTCCAGAAGCAACATTCAGCAGTTATTTCTGACCAGAAGCAACATTCAGCAGTTATTTGTGACAAGAAGCAACATTTCCCAGTTATTTCTGACCAGAAGCAACATTTTCCAGTTATTTCTGACCAGAAGCCACATTTTGCAGTTATTTCTGACTAGAAGCCACATTCCTCAGTTATTTCTGACCAGAAGCAACATTCAGCAGTTATTTCTGACCAGAAGCAACATTTCCCAGTTATTTCTGACCAGAAGCAACATTTTCCAGTTATTTCTGACCAGAAGCCACATTTTGTAGTTATTTCTGACCAGAAGCAACATTCTTCAGTTATTTCTGACCAGAAGCAACATTCATCAGTTATTTCTGACCAGAAGCAACATTCATCAGTTATTTCTGACCAGAAGCATCATTCCTCAGTTATTTCTGACCAGAAGCATCATTCCTCAGTTATTTCTGACCAGAAGCAACATTCAGCAGTTATTTCTGACCAGAAGCAACATTCATCAGTTATTTCTGACCAGATGCAACATTCATCAGTTATTTCTGACCAGAAGCAACATTCCTCAGTTATTTCCGACCAGAAGCAACATTCCTCAGTTATTTCTGACCAGAAGCAACATTCTGCAGTTATTTCTGACCAGAAGCAACATTCCTCAGTTATTTCTGACCAGAAGCAACATTCTGCAGTTATTTCTGACCAGAAGCAACATTCTTCAGTTATTTCTGACCAGAAACATCATTCAGCAGTTATTTCTGACCAGAAGCAACATTCCTCAGTTATTTCTGACCAGAAGCAACATTCTGCAGTTATTTCTGACCAGAAGCAACATTCCTCAGTTATTTCTGACCAGAAGCAACATTTAGCACTTATTTCTGACCATAAGCAACATTCATCAGTTATTTCTGACCAGAAGCAATATTCCTCTGTTACTTCTGACCAGAAACATCATTCCTCAGTTATTTCTGACCAGAAGTAACATTCCTCAGTTATTTCTGACCAGAAGTAACATTCCTCAGTTATTTCTGACCAGAAGCAACATTCTTCAGTTATTTCTGACCAGAAGCAACATTCCCCAGTTATTTCTGACCAGAAGTAACATTCCTCAGTTATTTCTGACCAGAAGTAACATTCCTCAGTTATTTCTGACCAGAAGCAACATTCTTCAGTTATTTCTGACCAGAAGCAACATTCTGCAGTTATTTCTGACCAGAAGCAACATTCGCATTATTTCTGACCAAACAACATTCCCCAGTTTATTCGAACCAAAGCACATTCTTCAGTTTTTTCTGACCAGAAAGCAACATTCTTCAGTTATTTCTGACCAGAAGCAACATTCTGCAGTTATTTCTGACCAGAAGCAACATTCTGCAGTTATTTCTGACCAGAAGCAACATTCTGCAGTTATTTCTGACCAGAAGCAACATTCACAGTTATTTCTGACCAAAAACACTTCAGCAGTTATTTCTGACCAGAAGCAACATTCAGCAGTTATTTCTGCCCAGAAGCAACATTCTGCAGTTATTTCTGACCAAAGCAACATTCTGCAGTTATTTCGACCAGAAGCCAACATTCAGCAGTTATTTTCTGACCAGAACAACATTCTGCAGTTATTTCTGACAGAAGCAACATTCTGCAGTTATTTCTGACCAGAAGCAACATTCTGCAGTTATTTCTGACCAGAAGCAACATTCTGCAGTTATTTCTGACCAGAAGCAACATTCAGCAGTTATTTCTGACCAGAAGCAACATTCTGCAGTTATTTCTGACCAGAAGCAACATTCTGCAGTTATTTCTGACCAGAAGCAACATTCTGCAGTTATTTCTGACCAGAAGCAACATTCTGCAGTTATTTCTGACCAGAAGCAACATTCCTCAGTTATTTCTGACCAGAAGCAACATTCTGCAGTTATTTCTGACCAGAAGCAACATTCTGCAGTTATTTCTGACCAGAAGCAACATTCTCCAGTTATATCACATGAACCAGTTTCAGTAATTACACTGTCACGTGACAATTTACACAACCTAACATCAAGAGATTGTCTCCACATTGAGGTAAACACATCAGCACTACAAGTTTCAAGCCGACCCGAAGATGCATTCTCCAGTTATTGCAGTGAATCCAACAAAATTTGTGCCTACGCAGCCTAAATCTCTCGAGTGTTCCATCTGTTTCATACGATGATTCAATCATTGATGTTTGATGACCCCCTCTACTGTTGTATTTTAATCAGACGATAGTGATAAACCCGTAGGGGTCGTTTATCGTATGGAGAATGCAAGGCATTTGTAAAAAAATAAGGCACAATATCGTGACTGGAACAATGCAGAAATAAGTCTGGTCGCGGGTTCAAACCCCACCCGTGGTGTGGTTTGGTTTTAATACCCAAATAACCGGCACGTAGAAGAGATGAGCTTACGACGACGCTTCGGTTCGCCTTGGACCATTTACAACGTCACACTGACAGGAGAGGAGGAGGGAGTATATAGCGGCAGGACGTGGTGGTGGTGGTAGTAGTGGTGGTGGTGGTGGTAGTAGTGGTGGTGGTGGTGGTAGTAGTGGTGATGGTGGTGGTAGTAGTTTTGGTGGTGGTGGTAGTAGTGGAAGTAGTAGGTAGTAGTGGTGGCGGTAGTAATGGTGGTGGAGTTAGTTAAATACTAAGAAAGAGGAGCACTGAAAGGGAGCTAGGGGCCCACAAGGGAGCTAGGGGCCCACAAGGGAGCTAGGGCCCACAAGGGAGCTAGGGCCCACAAGGGAGCTAGGGCCACAAGGGAGCTAGGGGCCCACAAGGGAGCTAGGGGCCCACAAGGGAGCTAGGGGCCCACAAGGGAGCTAGGGCCCACAAGGAGCTAGGGGCCCACAAGGAGCTAGGGGCCCACAAGGGAGCAGGGGCCCACAAGGGAGCTAGGGGCCCACAAGGAGCTAGGGCCTACAAGGAGCTAGGGGCCCACAAGGGAGCTAGGGCCCACAAGGAGCTAGGGGCCCACAAGGGAGCTATGGGCCCACAAGGGAGCTAGGACCCACAAGGAGCTAGGGACCCACAAGGGAGCTAGGGGCCCACAAGGGAGCTAGTGGCCCACAAGGACTAGGGGCCCACAAGGGACTAGGGCCCACAAGGGAGCTAGAGGCCCACAAGGGAGCTAGGGCCCACAAGGGAGCTAGGGCCCACAAGGGAGCTAGGGGCCCACAAGGAGCTAGGGGCCCACAAGGGAGCTAGGGGCCCACAAGGGAGCTAGGGCCCACAAGGGAGCTAGGGGCCCACAAGGGAGCTAGGGGCCCACAGGGAGCAGGGCCCCTACAAGGGAGCTAGGGGCCCACAAGGAGATAGGGCCCACAAGGGAGCTAGGGCCCACAAGGGAGCTAGGGGCCACAAGGGAGCTATGGGCCCACAAGGAGCTAGGAGCCCACAAGGGAGCTAGGGACCCACAAGGGAGCTAGGGGCCCACAAGGGAGCTAGGGGCCCACAAGGGAGCTAGGGGCCCACAAGGGAGCTAGGGGCCCACAAGGGAGCTAGGGGCCCACAAGGGAGCTAGGGACCCACAAGGGACTAGGGGCCCACAAGGAGCTAGGGGCCCACAGGAGCTAGGGGCCCACAAGGGAGCTATGGGCCCACAAGGGAGCTAGGAGCCCACAAGGGAGCTAGGGACCCACAAGGGAGCTAGGGGCCCACAAGGGAGCTAGGGGCCCACAATGGAGCTAGGGGTCCACAAGGGAGCTATGGGCCCACAAGGAAGCTAGGGGCCCACAAGGGAGCTAGGGGCCCACAAGGGAGCTAGGGGCCCACAAGGAAGCTTTGGGCCCACAAGGGAGCTAGGGGCCCACAAGGGAGCTATGGGCCCACAAGGGAGCTAGGGGCCCACAAGGGAGCTATGGCCCCACAAGGGAGCTAGGGGCCCACAAGGGAGCTAGGAGCCCACAGAGGGTAAGAGCAAGAACACAGAGGGGGGGAATAATATAGGACAAATACCCAAGGCAGAAGAAAGAAGACCCAAAGGAGAAAGAGAAAGGAGGAAATTGAAAGATGGAGAAGAGGAAAGAAGAATCAGGTTGAGTCACGGATGTTCTGACGTTTGGGAGAGGAAGGCATCAACAGCGACGAAGTCAGGACTAAGATTCATACAAGGAAAGTTGTGTATAAGGGAGCATTCAACCAGACGGCGACTGTGAAAGTTAGACGTAGGGTAGACAGTTTTAGCAGAAGACCAGTCAATAGGATGACTGTGATCTCTGACGTGACAGAAAAGAGCATTGTTAGGGTCGGTGAGTCTAACATTACTTTTGTGCTCCCTGAGTCTGTCAGAAAGAGACGGGCCAGTTTCTCCAAAGTACTGGAGAGGACAGGAGGAGCAGCAGATAGAGTAGACACCAGGAACATGTACAGAGGGAGGAGAGGTATGAACTAGATCCGTACGAAGAGTGTTAGTCTGGCGAAAAGTAAGTTTAATGTCTAAGGAATGGAGAGAGTTGTTGAGATTAGAAAGACCGGAAATGTAGGGAAGGCAGAGGACAGGAGAGTTCCCAGGAGTAGAGAGTTTGGGAGAGAAGAAATTACGTTTAGCACGTGAGAGGAAGAGTCTATGAAATGGGAAAGGTAGCCAAGACGGGAAAGTTAATTAATAAGAGTGCAAATTTCTGATTCAAGAAACTGAGGTTCACAGAAAAGGGAAAACCTGTATCTGAGCGGTGGACATCAAGTAAAGGAAGCAAGGAATTACATTCCCATTCAGCTTTAAACTTAATGGAAGGGCCAAGATTATTAAGAGCTTCAAGAAATGGTTGGAAGAGACTAGAGTCGTCAGGCTAGAAAGCAAAGATGTCTTCAACCCACTGGACACTGCTTTCCCTGACCATGCCCGTTTCCTACTTCAACAGCTCATTCTTTCTACAAAGTCTCAGGTTGAAGATGACGTCTTTACTCTCCGTCAGCATCAACGTGCTCTCTTCGCTTCTCTTCCACAAGATCTCTGTAACCTTCTCTCTACCATTGCCTTTGACACTGCTCGCCTGAACTCACAAATTCATTCTTCTAAGCTGCAGAATAAACTTCAACGTCTCATGTCAGATAGCCCTCGGTCTAAATTCTCCCTTACCGACTATGTTAGTAATCTGACTTCTGTCACACTCTCTCACCATAAGCTCGAATTTCTTGGTTTTGGTCTTTCCTTTGCCACTTCGCCTGCCCCTCGCGCTGGTATTGACCTGATTAACTCTATTGATTTTTGTCGTTAGTCTTGCTCTGGTAATCTTCCTGACTTGTCCACTTTTCGTGACGCTCTCCTGCTGTTGATAGACTGTTTCGTGACGCTCTCCTGCTGTTGATAGTCTGTTTCGTGACGCTCTCCTGCTGTTGATAGATTGTTTCGTGACGCTCTCCTGCTGTTGATAGACTGTTTCGTGACGCTCTCCTGCTGTTGATAGACTGTTTCGTGACGCTCTCCTGCTGTTGATAGTCTGTTTCGTGACGCTCTCCTGCTGTTGATAGATTGTTTCGTGACGCTCTCCTGCTGTTGATAGACTGTTTCGTGACGCTCTCCTGCTGTTGATAGACTGTTTCGTGACGCTCTCCTGCTGTTGATAGTCTGTTTCGTGACGCTCTCCTGCTGTTGATAGTCTGTTTCGTGACGCTCTCCTGCTGTTGATAGTCTGTTTCGTGACGCTCTCCTGCTGTTGATAGACTGTTTCGTGACGCTCTCCTGCTGTTGATAGTCTGTTTCGTGACGCTCTCCTGCTGTTGATAGACTGTTTCGTGACGCTCTCCTGCTGTTGATAGTCTGTTTCGTGACGCTCTCCTGCTGTTGATAGACTGTTTCGTGACGCTCTCCTGCTGTTGATAGTCTGTTTCGTGACGCTCTCCTGCTGTTGATAGTCTGTTTCGTGACGCTCTCCTGCTGTTGATAGACTGTTTCGTGACGCTCCTCCTGCTGTTGATAGTCTGTTTCGTGACGCTCTCCTGCTGTTGATAGACTGTTTCGTGACGCTCTCCTGCTGTTGATAGTCTGTTTCGTGACGCTCTCCTGCTGTTGATAGTCTGTTTCGTGACGCTCTCCTGCTGTTGATAGACTGTTTCGTGACGCTCTCCTGCTGTTGATAGTCTGTTTCGTGACGCTCTCCTGCTGTTGATAGACTGTTTCGTGACGCTCTCCTGCTGTTGATAGTCTGTTTCGTGACGCTCTCCTGCTGTTGATAGACTGTTTCGTGACGCTCTCCTGCTGTTGATAGTCTGTTTCGTGACGCTCTCCTGCTGTTGATAGACTGTTTCGTGACGCTCTCCTGCTGTTGATAGTCTGTTTCGTGACGCTCTCCTGCTGTTGATAGTCTGTTTCGTGACGCTCTCCTGCTGTTGATAGACTGTTTCGTGACGCTCTCCTGCTGTTGATAGTCTGTTTCGTGACGCTCTCCTGCTGTTGATAGACTGTTTCGTGACGCTCTCCTGCTGTTGATAGTCTGTTTCGTGACGCTCTCCTGCTGTTGATAGACTGTTTCGTGACGCTCTCCTGCTGTTGATAGTCTGTTTCGTGACGCTCTCCTGCTGTTGATAGACTGTTTCGTGACGCTCTCCTGCTGTTGATAGTCTGTTTCGTGACGCTCTCCTGCTGTTGATAGTCTGTTTCGTGACGCTCTCCTGCTGTTGATAGTCTGTTTCGTGACGCTCTCCTGCTGTTGATAGTCTGTTTCGTGACGCTCTCCTGCTGTTGATAGACTGTTTCGTGACGCTCTCCTGCTGTTGATAGTCTGTTTCGTGACGCTCTCCTGCTGTTGATAGACTGTTTCGTGACGCTCTCCTGCTGTTGATAGTCTGTTTCGTGACGCTCTCCTGCTGTTGATAGACTGTTTCGTGACGCTCTCCTGCTGTTGATAGTCTGTTTCGTGACGCTCTCCTGCTGTTGATAGACTGTTTCGTGACGCTCTCCTGCTGTTGATAGTCTGTTTCGTGACGCTCTCCTGCTGTTGATAGTCTGTTTCGTGACGCTCTCCTGCTGTTGATAGACTGTTTCGTGACGCTCTCCTGCTGTTGATAGTCTGTTTCGTGACGCTCTCCTGCTGTTGATAGTCTGTTTCGTGACGCTCTCCTGCTGTTGATAGACTGTTTCGTGACGCTCTCCTGCTGTTGATAGTCTGTTTCGTGACGCTCTCCTGCTGTTGATAGACTGTTTCGTGACGCTCTCCTGCTGTTGATAGACTGTTTCGTGACGCTCTCCTGCTGTTGATAGTCTGTTTCGTGACGCTCTCCTGCTGTTGATAGACTGTTTCGTGACGCTCTCCTGCTGTTGATAGTCTGTTTCGTGACGCTCTCCTGCTGTTGATAGTCTGTTTCGTGACGCTCTCCTGCTGTTGATAGTCTGTTTCGTGACGCTCTC
>NC_069438.1:10058914-10071414 GCF_026875155.1 Cherax quadricarinatus
GAAGAAGATGGGGTAATGAGTCCCTCAGCCTAGTAGTGTTACACACTTATTCTACTCCTCAATATGTTTTCATTAAACAAGACAGTTACGAACAACACAAATTATAAACACAGAATTGTGACAGTCATCCTACAATACTTAGACTGAAAACTGACTTAAATCCTCATTTAGAAACTAAGACATTGTTGACTGGTGGTGATTAAGTTACAAACCTTCTTAACCAAACCCACGGGCATGATAACAGACGCGATATTCCCAACTGGATATAAGATCCTGAGGTAAGATATAAGGAACAGAGTTGGGGGAAGGGACGCATTCTCTGTAGGATGAAACACCAACCAGCTATTTGGAGCAAGAATATATATAACGAGGTGTGTGCCACTTTGTAAATAGGCTGCTACTTTACTGTAACCTCCATCTTAAAGATTAAAAGATTATTAACTGGTGCTGCACGGGAACGGTATACAGTACCGACGAAAGGGAGAATTAGACACATGTACATCTGGGTATCTTTAATGTAGACGTTTCGCCCACCAGTGGCTTTATCAATTCAATATAAGGATATAATGTGAAGACTGTAGAACTATATACAAAAGATGAGGTAATCAGTCCCTCAGTACCATAGAACATCTTAGTCATTAAAACTACGGTGTTGTTCACCAACTTCAAGACTGAGGGACCGATTACCTCACCTTTTGTATACAGTTGTTCCTTTTTTCACATTATCTTCTTCTGTTGTATTGATAAAGCCATTGACTGGAGATACATCAACAAATGAAGATACCCAGATGTTGCACATGTGTCTAATTGTCATCCTAACAGGTGTTTAATAGATCAAATGCAGAGTTACTGACGCTCTGGTTTCGATAAGGCTTCCAGCACAGCTAACCACGTAATCTGAGACCACATCCAGGTCTCAACAACGAGTAATATACACCAAGAGGTGTTCTTTCAGTGTATATATACACAGAGAGTATACTTTAACCCGTATTGTAATGATTAAAGTATCGATAACAGGTGGTGATGCAGCAGTAATGACCTCCTCGTAGCCAACAGCTTTAATCCCAATTAACTAGCGATCCTTGGTGTCAGATGTCTCCCATATCAGTGTCTGTGGAAGCTGCTGAGTTTCCAGCCGGTGGCGGCCAGCTGGTGGCTGCCAGCTGGTGGTGGGAGTTGGTAGGGGCCAGCTGGTGGTGGCAGCTGGTGAGCTGCCAGCTGGTGGCGGCTTTCACAGATTAAAACAGGTTATTATTGTGGTACATTCTGGTACACTCGTTCACCTGGTAATTAATGTACGTAGGATGAACTGGTAATTAATGTACGTAGGATGAACTGGTAATTAATGGACGTAGGATGAACTGGTAATTAATGTACGTAGGATGAACTGGTAATTAATGTACGTAGGCTGAACTGGTAATTAATGTACGTAGGATGAACTGGTAATTAATGTACGTAGGATGAACTGATAATTAATGTACGTAGGATAAACTGGTAATTAATGTACGTAGGATGAACTGGTAATTAATGTACGTAGGCTGAACTGGTAATTAATGTACGTAGGATGAACTGGTAATTAATGTACGTAGGATGAACTGGTAATTAATGTACGTAGGCTGAACTGGTAATTAATGTACGTAGGCTGAACTGGTTTAAATTTAATGTACGTAGGCTGAACTGGTAATTAATGTACGTAGGCTGAACTGGTAATTAATGTACGTAGGCTGAACTGGTAATTAATGTACGTAGGCTGAACTGGTAATTAATGTACGTAGGCTGAATTGGTAATTAATGGATGTGGGTTATCAGTCCCTCAACCTTAATAGTAGGTTATCAGTCCCTCAACCTTAATAGTAGGTTATCAGTCCCTCAGCCCTGATTCATCAAGACTGAGGGGCTCATCACAGGTATCACAGGAATGTGAACCGCAGGTCTACTGGTCCAGGAGCTATACAAACTTAAGAAAATTAAAATAAATCAATATTGCAGTAGGCCAGTTGATTCAGTTTATACCTAACTGCAGTAGGCCTACTGGTCAGTAAAAATTGAGGATCACTTAAAAAGGCCTACTGGTGTATATATATGTCGTGCCGAATATGTAAAACTGGTCACTTAGCAAGAACTCATTTAAAATTAAGTCCTTTCTAAAATTTTCTCTTTTACGTTTAAAGATATATTTTTTTCATTAATGTTAATGTAAAAAATTTTAATTTTGCACCAAAAGAATCTTAGAAAACTTACCTAACCTTATTATAACAAGAACAATTTATTTTAGCCTAACCCAACTAAATATATTTTAGATTTGTTTACGATAATTTAATACTAAACAAACACAGTGAAATATATTTTTTTCGTTAGGTTCAGAATGATTTTGAAGAAATTATTGCATACACAAATTTTCACTTGTCCTATATGGCAAGATGAACGTTGCTATTTAAGCCAAGATCGCAAGTTCTGCCTATTCGGCACGACACACACACACACACACACACACACACACACACCATGGGGGTCAGGAAACATGGAGAGCCAAGATGATGGATGTGGTACTGGAAAACCTCATGCATCAACATGTTAGAGACACTACCAGAGAGAGAGGAGAGGATGAACCGGCAAGGTTGGAACTTGTATTCACCATGAGTAGTTCGGACATCGAGGGTATCATGTATGAAAGGCCCCTGGGAGCTAGTGATCATGTGGTTCTGTGCTTCGACTACATAGTTGAGCTCCAAGTGGAGAGAGTAGCAGGAATAGGCTGGGAAAAACCAAACTACAAAAGGGGGAACTACTCAGGCATGAGGAACTTCCTGCAAGACATTCAGTGGGAGAGGGAACTGACAGGAAAACCAGTACAAGAAATGATGGACTATGTAGCAACAAAATGCAAGGAGGCAGAGGAGGGGTTTGTTCCCAAGGGAAACAGAAATAATGGGAAGAACAGAACGAGTCCTTGGTTCACCCAAAGGTGTAGGGAGGCAAAAACTAGGTGTACTAGAGAATGGAAAAAATACAGAAGACAGAGAATTCAGGAAAATAAAGAGATTAGCCGAAGAGCCAGAAACGAATATGCACAGATAAGAAGGGAGGCTCAGTGACAATGTGAAAATGACATAGCATCAAAAGTCAAGTCTGACCCGATGCTGTTGTACAGCCACATCAGGAGGAAAACAACAGTCAAGGACCAGGTAATCAGACTGAGGAAGGGCGATGGGGAGTTCACAAGAAACGACCGAGAGGTATGTGAGGAGCTCAACACGAGATTTAAAGAAGTATTGACAGTGGAAACCAGTAGGACTCAGGAAATCAGAACAGGGAGGTACACCAACAAGTGCTGGATGCGGTACACATAACCAAGGAGGAGGTGAAGAAGCTGCTGTGTGAACTTGACACCTCAAAGGCGGTGGGACAAGACAACATCTCTCTGTGGGTCCTTAAAGAGGGAGCAGAGATGCTGTGTGTGCCATTAACAAAGATCTTCAACACATCCGTTCAAACTTGGCAACTCCCTGAGGTATGGAAGATGGCAAATGTAGTCCCAATTTTTAAAATGGGAGACAGACATGAGGCACTAAACTACAGACCTGTATCACTAACGTGTATAGTATGCAAAGTCATGGAGAAGATCATCAGGAGGAGAGGGGTGGAGCACCTGGAAAGAAACAAGTGTATAATTGACAACCAGCACGGTTTCAGGGAAGGAAAATCCTGTGTCACAAACCTACTAGAGTTTTATGACAAGGTGACAGAAGTAAGACAAGAGAGAGAGGAGTGGATCGACTGCATTTTTTGGACTGCAAGAAGGCCTTCGACAGAGTTCCTCACAAGAGGTTACTGCAAAAGCTAGAGGATCAGGCACACATAACAGGAAAGGCACTGCAATGGATCAGAGAATATCTGACAGGGAGGCAACAACGAGTCATGGTACGCGACGAGGTGTCAGAGTGGGCGCCTGTGACAAGCGGGTTTCCACAGGGGTCAGTCCTAGGACCTGTGCTGTTTTTGGTATATGTGAACGACATGACGGAAGGGATAGACTCAGAAGTGTCCTTGTTGCAGATGATGTGAAGTTAATGAGAAGAATCAAATCGGGCAAGGATCAGGCAGGACTACAAAGAGACCTGTACACCCTACAAGCCTGGTCCAGCAACTGTCTCCTTGAGTTTAATTAACCCTGCCAAATGCAAAGTCATGAAGATTGGGGAAGGGCAAAGAAGACCGCAGACACAATATAGTCTAGATGGTCAAAGACTGCAAACCTCACTCAAGGAAAAAGATCTGGGGGGTGAGTATAACACCGAGCATATCTCCTGAGGACCACATCAATCAGATAACTGCTGCAGCATACGGGCGCCTGGCAAACCTACGGATAGCGTTCCGATACCTCAGTAAGGATTCGTTTAAGACTCTGTACACCATCTACGTCAGGCCCATACTGGAGTATGCAGCACCAGTTTGGAATCCACACCTAGTGAAGCACGTCAAGAAATTAGAGAAAATGCAAAGGTTTGCAACAAGACTAGTCCCAGAGCTAAGGGGATTGTCCTACAAAGAAAGGTTGAGGGAAATCGGCCTGACGACACTGGAGGACAGGAGGGTCAGGGGAGACATGATAACGACAAATAAAATACTGCGCGGAATAGACGAGGTGGACAGAGACGGGATGTTCCAGAGATGGGACACAGACACAAGAGGTCACAATTGAAAGTTGAAGACTCAGATGAATTAAAGGGATGTTAGGAAGTATTTCTTCAGTCATAGAGTAGTCAGGCCGTGGAATAGCTTTGAAAGTGATGAAGTGGAGGCAGGAACCATACATAGTTTTAAGGCGAGGTATGATAAAGCTCATGGAGCAGGGAGAGAGAGGACCTAGTAGCAATCAGTGAAGAGGCGGGGCCAGGAGCTATGAACCGACCCCTGCAACCACAAATAGGTGAGTACGTGAGTACAAATAGGTGAGTACACACACACACACACACACACACACACACAGTAAACGAGATGATGGAATATGTGGCAACAAAGTGCAAGGAGGCAGAGGAAAGTTTTGTTCCCAAGGGAAACAGAAATAATAGGAAGACCAAGACGAGTCCTTGGTTTACCCGAAGGTGTAGGGAGGCAAAAGCTAAGTGCAACAGAGAATGGAAAAGGTACAGGAGGCATAGGACCCAGGAAAACAAGGAGATTAGTAGAAGAGCCAGAAACGAGTATGCGCAGATAAGGAGGGAGGCCCAGAGACAGTATGAAAACGACATAGCATCGAAAGTCAAATCTGACCCGAAACTGCTGTATAGCCACATTAGGAAGAAGACAACAGTCAAGGACCAGGTGATAAGGCTGAGGAAAGAAGGTGGGAACTCACAAGAAACGATCAAGAGGTATGTGAGGAGCTCAACACGAGATTTAAGGAAGTATTTACAGTAGAGACAGGAAGGACTCTGGGGGGACAGACCAGATGGGGACACCAACAAGGAATACACCAACAAGTGTTGGACGACATACATACAGATGAGGAGGAGGTGAAGAAACTGCTAAGGGACATCGATACCTCAAAGGCAATGGGACCGGACAACATCTCTCCATGGGTCCTTAGGAGGGAGCAGATATGTTGTGCGTACCACTTACCACAATCTTCAACACATCCCTGGAAACTGGGCAACTACCTGAGGTATGGAAGACAGCAAATGTAGTTCCCATTTTCAAAAAGGAGACAGAAAAGAGGCACTAAACTATAGACCTGTGTCATTGACGTGTATAGTATGCAAAATTATGGAGAAGATTATCAGGAGGAGAGTGGTGGAGCACCTGGAACGGAACAGGAGTATAAATGCCAACCAGCACGGATTCACGGAAGGCAAATCCTGTGTCACAAACCTTCTGGAGTTTTATGATAAAATAACAGAAGTAAGACAAGAGAGAGAGGGGTGGGTTGATTGCATCTTCTTGGACTGAAAGAAGGCCTTTGACACAGTTCCCACAAGAGATTAGTGCAGAAGCTAGAGCACCGGCATATACAGGAGAGGGCACTGCAAGGATCAGAGAATACTGACAGGGAGCAACAACGAGTCATGGGTACGTAATGATGTATCACAGTGGGAAACTGTGACGGCGGGGTCCCACAGGGGTCGGTCCTAGGACCAGTGCTAATTTTTGGAGAATGTGAACGACATGTACGGAAGGGTTAGACTCAGAAGTGTCCCTGTTTGCAAGATGATGGAAGTTAAGTGAGGAGATTGGGAGATCTGTGAGGAACAGGAGGATTCAAAGAGGACCTGGAACAGATGGACCTGGTCAGCAAATGGCTTTCTCGAATAATCGTGCCAAATGCAAAGGGGGTGATGGATAGGGAAAGGCAGAAGACACAGACAGAGTAGTAGGCTAGTGCCAAAGATGCAAACCCTCAGTCCAGTAGAAAGATCGGTGGTGAGAAAACCGACAGGGTCTCCGGAAAGGGGCACACATCATCAGTAACTGCGGGTATGGGTGGCAACCTGAGAACAGCATCTCGAGACCGTGTATTATTGGAATATTCAAGACACTGTACATGCTGTTTGTCAGGCCATACTGGAGTATGCAGCACTGTTTGGAACCCGGGCACTTGAAAGCACGTCAAGAAACTAGAAGAAAGTACAAAGGTTGCAACAAGGCTTAGTTTCAGAGCTAAGGGAATGTCCTATGAAAAAAGATTAAGGAAAGTCGGCCTGACGACACTGAGGACAGGAGGGTCAGGGGAGACATGATAACGACAATAAAAATACTGCGTGGAATAGACAAGGTGGAACAAGGACAGGATGTTCCAGGAGGGGACACAGAAACAAGAGGCCACAATTGGAAGTGAAGACACAAAAGTCAGAGAGATAGTAGAAGTATTTCTTCAGTCAAGAGTTGTAAGGCAGTGGAATAGCCTAAGAAAATGAGTAGGGGAGGCAAGAAACCCATACACAGTTTTAAGACGAGGTTTGATAAAGCTCATGGAGCGGGAGAAGAGGGTCTAGTAGCCACCGGTGAAGAGGGGGGCCCAGGAGCTAGGACTCGACCCCTGCAACCACAAAATAGTGAGTAAAATGGGTGAGTACACTCAGTTAACAGTCAACCAAGGCAGCATCCATCACACACACACACACACACACACAACACACACTCACACTACACACACACAACAACACAGCCACACACACACACAGATATCAGATCACAGATTGCAGCATCCATCACACACACACATACAGATAACAATCACCAGATGCAGCATCCATCACACACACACACAGATAACAATCACCAGATGCAGCATTCATCATACACACACAGATAACATCACCAGATGCAGCATCATCACACCACACACACAGATAACAAGTCACCAATCAGCATCCATGACACACACACACACAGATAACAATCACCAGATGCAGCATCCATCACACACACACACACATAGATAACAATCACCAAAATGCAGCATCTACACACACACACACACACACACACACACCCCACAACACACAACAGATAACAATCTCCAGATGCAGCATCCATTATACACACACAGATAACAATCACCAGATGCAGCATCCATCACACACACACACACACAGATAACAATCACCAGATGCACCATCCATCACACACACACCCCACAGATAACAATCACCAGATGCAGCATCCATCACACACACACACACAGATAACAATCACCAGATGCACCATCCATCACACACACACACACAGATAACAATCACCAGATGCAGCATCCATCACACACACACAGATAACAATCACCAGATGCAGCATCCACCCACAACCCCACACAATAACAATCACCAGATGCAGCATCCATCACACACACACCACGATAACAATCACCAGATGCAGCATCCATCACACACACACACACAGATAACAATCACCAGATGCATCATCCATCACACACACACACACACACACACACACACAGATAACAATCACCAGATGCATCATCCATCGCACACACACACACACACAGATAACAATCACCAGATGCACCATCCATCACACACACAGATAACAATCACCAGATGCACCATCCATCACACACACACACACACACACAGATAACAATCACCAGATGCACATCCATCACACACACCAGATAACAATCACCAGATGCACCATCCATCACACACACACACACACACACACACACACACACACACACACACAACACACACACACACACACACACACACACAGATAACAATCACCAGATGCAGCATCCATCACACACACAGATAACAATCACCAGATGCAGCATCCATCACACACACACACACACACACAGATAACAATCACCAGATGCAGCATCCATCACACACACACACACACAGATAACAATCACCAGATGCAGCATCCATCACACACACAGATAACAATCACCAGATGCATCATCCATCACACACACACACACACAAGATAACAATCACCAGATGCACCATCCATCACACACACAGATAACAATCACCAGATGCACATCCCATCACACACACACACCACAACACACACAGATAACAATCACCAGATGCACCATCCCATCACACACACAGATAACAATCACCAGATGCACCATCCATCACACACACAGATAACAATCACCAGATGCATCATCCATCACACACACACACACACACACAGATAACAATCACCAGATGCACCATCCATCACACACACAGATAACAATCACCAGATGCATCATCCATCACACACACAAAACACACACACACACACAGATAACAATCACCAGATGCACCATCCATCACACACACAGATAACAATCACCAGATGCATCATCCATCACAAAACACACACACACACAGAATAAACAATCACCAGATGCATCATCCATCACACACACACACACACACAGATAAACAATCACCAGATGCACCATCCATCACACACACACACACACACACACACACAAAACACACAACACACACACACAGATAACAATCACCAGATGCAGCATCCATCACACACACAGATAACAATCACCAGATGCAGCATCCATCACAAACTCTCACACACAAACTCCACCTCTCTAATAACAACAATTGTAAACAATTATCCGGACTCAGCTCCACACAAAACCTGTACTATATACACAGCGTATACAATATTGAATATAGTATTACAGTTGTGTATAATATACAAACTATATAACTGTATTTATTTCTATACACTTGTATATATTTGTACAGCCTCTCCACCAGGATTATTTATATTAAACATTATAAATCCTGCCGTGTGGGCGAAACGTCGTCCTTTTGAATGGATTTTATCGTCTATTTTATTTATGTTAATGAGTGATGTAAGTTTTCGATTTTTTTTATGTTATTATTTAGAGAAATATTGTATTTGTTGTATTGTGGAAGGTTAATGTATTTAGTAATGTATTAGTATAATATTTATATCTCTTGATGTTTCCTTCAAAGTTCGTGTCTGGTGTAATAAAAATAATAATAATAATAATAATAATAATAATAATAATAATAATATAATAATAATAATAATAATAATAATAATAATAACAATAATAATAATAATAATAATAAATAATAATAATAATAATAATAATAATAATAATAATAATAATAATAATAATAATAATAATAATAATAATAATAATAATAATAACAATAATAATAATAATAATAATAATAATAATAATAATAATAATAATAATAATAATAATAATAATAATAATAATAATAATAATAATAATAACAAATAATAATAATAATAATAATAATAATAAAATAAATAATAATAAAAATAATAATAATAATAATAATAATAATAATAATAATAATAACAATAATAATAATAATAATAATAATAATATAATAATAATAATAATAATAATATAATAATAATAAAAATAATATAATAATAAAATAATAATAATAATAAATAATAAATAATAATAATAATAATAATAATAATAATAATAATAATAATAATAATAATAATAATAATTATAATAATAATTATGGTATTTACAGGAGTGGGTGGGCGAGTTACTGAGGTGGACAAGAATGATTATAACGACTGGAAACCATCCGGCTTTCCTTGTGAGAGAATCTGGCTTCCAGATATTGTCCTTATAACAAGTAAGTATTGTGTGTGTTGTGGTGTGGTGTGTGTGTGTTGTGTGTGTGTGTATGTGTTGTGTGTGTGTGTGTGTGTGTTGTGTGTGTGTGTGTGTGTGTGCACTCACCTATTTGTGGTAGCAGGGGTCGAATCTTAGCTCTTCGCCCCGCCTCTTCACTGGTTGCTACTAGGTCCTCTCTCTCTCCCTGCTCCATGAGCTTTATCATACCTCGTCTTAAAACTATGTATAGTTCCTGCCTCCACTGCTCCAATAGCCAGACTATTCCACTTCCTGATAACTCTGTGACTGAAGAAATACTTCCTAACATCTCTTTGACTCATCTGAGTCTTCAGTTTCCAATTGTGACCCCTTGTTTCTGTGTCCCATCTCTGGAACATCCTGTGTCTCTCTACCTTGTCAATTCCTCGTAGTATTTTATATGTCGTTATCATGTCTCCCTTAACCCTCCTGTCCTCCAGTGTCGCCAGGCCGATTTCCCTTAACCTTTCTTCGTAGGGCATTATCCTTAGCTCTGGAACTAGTTTTGTTGCAAGCCTTTGCACATACTCCAGTAAGGGCCTGACGTACACGGTGTACAGTGTCTTTATCGATTCCTTACGAACGCTATTTCCAGGTTTGTCAGGCGCCCATATACTGCAGCTGTTATCTACTTGATGTGCGCCTCAGGAGATGTGCTCGGTATGATACTCACCCCAAGATCATTTTCCTTGAGTGAGGTTTGCCATCTTTGCCACGTAGACTATACTCCGTATGCGGTCGTCTTTGCCTTCACCAATCTTTATGATTTTGCATTTGGCGGGGTTAAATTCGAGTAGCCAGTTGCTAGACTAATCTTCCAGTCTGTCCAGATCTCTTAGTATTCCTGTCTGATCCTCATCCGATTTAATTCTCCTCATTAACTTCACATCATCTGAAGACAAGGACACTTCTGAGTCTGTCCCTTCCGTCATGTCATTCATATATACCAGAAACAGCACCAGTTCTAGGACTGACTCCTGTGGAACCCCGCTCGTCACAGTCGCCCAATCTGACACCTCGTCACGTACCATGACTCGATGTTGCCTACCTGTCAGGTATTCTCTGATCCATTGCAGTGCCCTTTCTGTTATGCGTGCCTGATCCTCTAGCTTTTGCGCTAATCTCATGTGAGGAACTATTTCGAAGGCCTTCTTACAGTACAAGAAAGTGCAATCTACCCACCTGTCTCTCTCTCTCTCTCGTGTCTTACTTCTGTTACCTTGTCAAAAAACTCCACTAGGTTTGTATCACATTTTCCTTCCCTGGCTCAGTGCTGGTCGTCGTTTATAATCTTGATAAATTAGACACATGTGCAACTCTTGGGTATCTTTATTGAGGAAACGTTTCGCCACACAGTGGCTTCATCAGTCCATACAAAGGAGAATCTTGAAGAACAGGAGGAGAATGAGGTAATCAGTCCCTCAACCTTGGATTACCTCATTCTCCTCCTGTTCTTCAAGATTCTCCTTTGTATGGACTGATGAAGCCACTGTGTGGCGAAACGTTTCCTCAATAAAGATACCCAAGAGTTGCACATGTGTCTAATTTATCAACATGTCGGTTCTCTGAACCATTCATCGTTTATAATCTTATTCTGTTCCAGGTGTTCCACCACTCTCCTCCTGATAATCTTCTCCATGACTTTGCATACTATACATGTCAGTAACACTGGTCTGTAGTTTAGTGCCTTGTGTCTGTCTCGTTTCTTATAAATGGGGACTACATTTGCCGTCTTCTATACATCAGGTAGTTGTCCAGTTTCAATCGATGTGTTGAAAATTGTTGTTAGTGGCACACACAGTGTCTCTGCTCCCTTTCTAATTACCCACGGAGATATGTAGTCCGGTCTCACCGCCTTTGAGGTATCAGGTTCATTTAGCAGCTTCTTCACCTCCTCCTCGGTTGTGTGTATTTCATCCAACACTTGTTGGTATATCCCTTGTTGGTGCACCCCCCAATTCTGACTTCCCAGAGTCCTTTCTATCTCCACTGTAAATACTTCCTTAAATCTCATGTTGAGCTCCTCACATACTTCTTGCTCGTTTCTTGTCACCTCCCCACCTTCCTTCCTCAGCCTGATTACCTGGTCCCTGACTCTTGTCTTCCTCCTGATGCGGCTATACAACAGCTTAGGTCAGACTTGACTTACGATGTTATGTTGTTTTGGTACTGTCGCTGAGCCTCTCTCTTTACCTGTGCATGCTCGTTTCTGGGTCTCTGACTAATCTCTTTATTTCCCTGGGTCCTTTGTCTTCTGTAATTTTTACCATTCTCTGGCACACTTAGTTTTTGCCTCCCTACACCTTCGGATAAACCAAGGACTCGTTCTGATCTT
>NC_069438.1:10078914-10088914 GCF_026875155.1 Cherax quadricarinatus
CTAGGCAGGTCCTTTACAATTCATCCCACTAACAAACATTTGACCAACCCAATTTTCAATGCCACCCAGAAAACAAGCTCCGATGTGCAAGTCCCACTCAAATCCAACCCCTCCCACTCATGTACTTATCCAACCTAAATTTGAAACTACCCAAAGTCCTAGCCTCAATAACCCAACTAGGTAGACTGTTCCACTCATCAACTACCCTATTTCCAAACCAATACTTTCCTATGTCCTTTCTAAATCTAAACTTATCTAATTTAAATCCATTACTGCGGGTTCTCTCTTGGAGAGATATCCTCAAGACCTTGTTAATATCCCCTTTATTAATACCTATCTTCCACTTATACACTTCGATCAGGTCTCCCCTCATTCTTCGTCTAACAAGTGAATGTAACTTAAGAGTCTTCAATCTTTCTTCATAAGGAAGATTTCTAATGCTATGTATTAATTTAGTCATCCTACGCTGAATGTTTTCTAACGAATTTATGTCCATTCTGTAATATGGAGACCAGAATTGAGCTGCATAATCTAGGTGAGGCCTTACTAATGATGTATAAAGCTGCAGTATGACCTCTGGACTTCTGTTGCTTACACTTCTTGATATAAATCCCAGTAATCTATTTGCCTTATTACGTACGCTTAGGCATTGCTGTCTTGGTTTAAGGTTGCTGCTTACCATAACCCCCAAGTCCTTTTCGCAATCTGTATGGCTAAGTTCTACATTATTTAACTTATAAGTGCTAGGGTTATGGACACTCCCGAGCTTCACAACCTTGCATTTATCTACATTGAACTGCATCTGCCACTTTTCTGACCAAGAGTAGAGTTTGTCTAAATCCTCCTGAAGTTCCCTAACATCTACGTTTGAATCAATTATCCTACCTATCTTCGTGTCATCGGCGAATTTGCTCATATCACTAGTAATTCCATCATCAAGATCATTGATATATATTATAAACAACAACGGGCCCAAGACTGATCCCTGTGGAACACCACTTGTTACAGATCCCCACTCGGATTTAACCCCATTTATGGACACTCTCTGCTTCCTGTCAGTGAGCCATGACTCGATCCACGAGAGCACCGTTCCCCCAATGCCATGAGCTGCTACTTTCTTTAACAGTCTTTGGTGCGGAACTCTATCAAATGCCTTACTGAAATCTAAGTAAATAATATCAAATTCTTTATCATGGTCAACAGCCTCAAAAGCTTTACTGAAGAAAGTTAATAAATTAGTTAGACAAGACCGGCCTCTTGTGAATCCATGCTGAGTATCATTAATCAAGCTATGCTTATCTAGATGGCTTCTTATAATCTCAGCTATAATTGACTCTAGTAATTTGCCTACAATTGAGGTCAGGCTTATTGGGCGGTAATTTGACGGTAACGACTTGTCCCCTGTTTTAAAAATAGGAATTACATTAGCCATCTTCCACATATCAGACACTACACCTGTTTGAAGAGATAAATTAAAAATATTAGTTAATGGTTCACAGACTTCCATTTTGCATTCCTTAAGAACCCTTGAAAAAACCTCATCAGGACCCGGTGACTTATTTTGCTTCAGTTTGTCTATCTGCTTCACAACCATTTCACTAGTGACTGTGATGTTACATAATTTATCTTCTTCTGGTCCACTATAAAAATTTATTACCGGAATATTATTAGTGTCTTCCTGTGTAAAAACCGAGAGAAAATAATTATTTAAAATCGAGCACATTTCATTCTCTTTGTCAGTAAGATGCCCATAGTTATTTTTAAGGGGACCTATCTTATCTCTGACTTTTGTTCTATATACCTGGAAAAAACTTTTTGGGTTAGTTTTAGAATCCCTAGCAACTTTAATTTCATAGTCCCTTTTAGCTTTTCTTATCCCCTTTTTAATGTCCCTCTTAATGTCAATATACTGATTCATAAGATGCCCCTCGCCTCTTTTGATACGCCTATAAATTCCTTTCTTATGCCCTAGTAGATATTTCAGCCTATTATTCATCCATTTTGGGTTATTTCTATTTGATCTAATTTCCTTATAAGGGATAAACGTTCTTTGAGCAGCATGTATTGTGTTCAGAAAACTGTCATATTGATAGCTTTCTTCATTACCCCAGTCAACAGATGATAAGTGTTCTCTAAGCCCATCGTAATCTGCTAAGCGAAAATCTGGGACTGTTACTGAGTTATCCCTACTATCATACTTCCATTCAATTCTAAATGTAATTGATTTGTGGTCGCTAGCACCCAGTTCCTCTGAAACTTCTAAATTATTAACAAGGGATTCATTGTTTGCCAGAACTAAGTCAAGCAGGTTATTGCCCCTTGTAGGTTCTGTCACAAACTGCTTCAAAAAACACTCCTGAACTACTTCTAAGAAATCGTATGATTCTAAATTCCCAGTCAAGAAATTCCAATCAATATGCCTAAAGTTAAAGTCTCCTAGAATTACTACATTATCGTGCCTTGTGGCCCTAACAATTTCCTCCCATAGTAGTCTCCCCTGGTCCCTATCTAAATTTGGGGGACGGTATATCACACCTAAAATTAATTTTTCATGCCCCTCTGAAAATTCTATCCAAACAGACTCTGTATGTGTTACTTCAGACTTAATACCCGTTTTTATGCAACAGTTCAAGCGATCTCGGACATACAGTGCCACCCCACCCCCTTCCCGATACTTCTATCTACTTGGAACAATTTAAAACCCTGAATGTGACATTCTGCAGGCATGTCCCGACTTTTTGAATTAAACCACGTCTCAGTTAAGGCAAATACATCAATGTTACCTGCACTAGCAACTAATCTCAACTCGTCCATCTTATTCCTAGCACTACGGCTATTTGTGTAATAAATATTTAATGACCCTCCTCTCTCTTTACCCTTCCTGCTCCTTTCTGTTATTCCACTAAACCTATTACTGTCCTTGTCAATTAGTGCCACTGGCTTTCCAATATCCACCTCATTTTGCCTATTACTAGTTCTCCTAGTACTCATGTCACTACCCTGCGACTTCACAGTTTTCCCGCCAAAACCCATACCACTAACTATTCCTAGTTTAAAGACCTAACAGCTCCCTCCACTGCGTTGGCCAGTGCTCCCACCCCAGACCTAGATAAGTGAACCCCATCCCTGGCATACATGTCATTTCTGCCATAGAAGAGGTCCCAGTTGTCAATGAATGTTACCGCATTTTCCTTACAGTATTTGTCCAGCCAGCAATTGACACCAATTGCTCTGGACAACCATTCATTTCCAACTCCTCTCCTTGGCAAAATGCCACATATGACAGGTTTCCCACCCTTCCTCCTAATTATCTCTATTGCTGACCTATACCTGCTAATCAGGTCCTCACTCCTACGTCTGCCAACATCGTTGCCTCCAGCACTGAGACAGATAATAGGATTGCTCCCATTACCACTCATGATGTCATCCAGACGGCTAGCAATATCCTTCATCCCAGCCCCAGGAAAACACACTCTCTGCCTCCTACTCCTATCCTTCAAGCAGAATGCCCTATCCATGTACCTAATCTGGCTATCCCCAACAACAACAATGTTTTTACCTTCCTTGTCGTCGTCCGTCGTGATGCTCCGAGTAGTCGACTCACATTCGCCAGGTAGCATTACACCACTTGTAGAATTCGTCAAGACGTTCTCGATGGTCTTCGTTGGAGTTTCTAGGGATGTCTTACTCACGTCTGCCAATGCTTCTTTGGTGCTCGTTGTGGCATTCCCAGTAGAACACTCACATTCGTCATGTAGCACCGAGAATGAGTTGGAAGTTTCCACGGCAGTCTTCTGGTTTCTCGTTGTTTCTGCCTCTCCAACCGTTTTCTTAATCTTCAGCTTGGTTCCATGTTGCCCGGCCACTGACCAAGCTCCCCTCTTAACCTGGGGACTCACAACAGGTGGATTACTACGAATCCTCTTGTTCTCCTCCGTTAATCGCCGTATCTCCAGTTTAGCAACTCTGAGTTCTTCTCTCAGCTGCTGGTAAAGCTGCTCAAGAGAGGGCATCCTGGTTCAGATTCACAGAGAGCACACAAACAGGTCTTCACAGAGCTAAGTACACGTCACCACTGTTTCCTGACATCCTGAGGATGTCTCTCCAAGAGAGAACCCGCAGTAATGGATTTAAATTAGATAAGTTTAGATTTAGAAAGGACATAGGAAAGTATTGGTTTGGAAATAGGGTAGTTGATGAGTGGAACAGTCTACCTAGTTGGGTTATTGAGGCTAGGACTTTGGGTAGTTTCAAATTTAGGTTGGATAAGTACTTGAGTGGGATGGGTTGGATTTGAGTGGGACTTTCACATCAGAGCTTATTTCTTGGGTAGCATTGAAAATTGGGTTGGTCAAATGTTTGTTAGTGGGATGAATTGTAAAGGACCTGCCTAGTATGGGCCAACAGGCCTCCTGCAGTGTTCCTCCTTTCTTATGTTCTTATGTTCTATGTGATGACCGACAGTAGGAGCTCTTGGTCACCTTGCCGAGGACCTCCGTCGGCTCACCGGTACACCTCTAAAAACCATGGTAAATAATACTGCACTGATACGGCTCTAGTGTATCTATATTTGATATACCCCTACCCATTGCAGTTGTTTACATTTTAATACTAAAGTCTGCTAACAAACTATTTGTATTCTAAGCACAGATTTAGTCATAAGTATCCGCATCTGGAATTAGTGAATATATTGGCCATTACAGGGGAAGACTGCGGGCTTTCAACAGCAGTTTCTCGAGTATGTTTCTCTAGTTTCTCTAGTATGTTTCTCAGTATGATGTAAGTGGTCTTGAAAACCGTCAGCTTGAAGAATGAGACACTTGTGTAGCATTTGAGAGTCTTTATTGAGGAATGGTTTCGCCAGCCAGTTGTGTGGGAGTCCACTTGATAAGATGCATTAAAGATCGCTCATGACCATGAAAAGGGATTTATCTTATTGGTTGACAACTCAGAACCCCAACAGCCGCGGGTCCGGGGACTCATTCATTGGGTCAGCTATGTCCCACGGGACTGTAAATAGAGCCCTGGAGGCCTATGTATTCCTCTGTTTGTAGTATGTCACCTGGAACGTCGTGGATGAGTCTCACCTGGATTTGGACGATCGCCCATATGTCACGATGTCTTCTGGTTGGCCCTATCCATACCAGTATCAGTCATCTGCAGCCAGTAGAATATGAGCCTTGGGAGGACCTATCTGAGTGTGTATCGGTGTTGATGGCGTGATTGAAGGTAGGATGAAACCACTCATAACTGAAGGTATGATGAATCCACTATTCACTTGAACAACATCGAGCGGATTAGTAAAACGGGAATGTTCGTTGGGCACTATGTTGAACACACCCGGTATATTACGAATTGTTTCAGCGTCACTCGAAATGGACTGGTCCCTGGACCAATTATGTACCTCTGTAATCTTTTGACTACCGCCCACAGGATGGGTATGGGGTGCATAATAAACATATTAAACTAATCGCTCGAAATGCCAAAACTTGTTCACAAAATTCGCTAGTCAGCGGTATTTTATGTTCACATTAGGAAGAATGACTGACGGTAAGTAGCTTTCCAAATACAAAAATTGTACCTCCAACACTGTAACTCTGCTCCAGTCCTTAATTAATGATCAGCCGAGCACAGTCACAAAGAGATGCAGACCACTAATTTACGATTCTCCTCGTAGCACTACTGCGGGATTTTATTCGCTCTCTCAGTTGATGCAATAAGAAGAGTGGTGTTGACACCAAGACTAGAGAGCTTCTTATCGTTGTGTATGCTCCTTGTATGGGCAAATTAACACTGGCATAATGTCTGAAGAGCTTGGATGTCCACCAGCACTGCACGATTTCTCTTCTCCTGTCGTATGTCACGTTAAATGAGACCACTAGCTAACTAATCGTATTAAGAGTTTATGTATATATAGTTTTAAGATGTCTTTAGATAAAGGTATTTCTAGGGCTAACATCAGCGTGAATTGTATCACGGTGCTTGTTGGGAAGTGTCGGGAAAGTAACAGCGTCCACAGCCAGACGGTGCTTGTTGGGAAGTGTCGGGAAAGTAACAGCGTCCACAGCCAGACGGTGCTTGTTGCAAAGTGTCGGGAAAGTACCAGCGTCCACAGCCAGACGGTGCTTGTTGGGAAGTGTCGGGAAAGTAACAGCGTCCACAGCCAGACGGTGCTTGTTGCAAAGTGTCGGGAAAGTACCAGCGTCCACAGCCAGACGGTACTACTTGTTGCAAAGTGTCGGGAAAGTAACAGCGTCCACAGCCAGACGGTGCTTGTTGCAAAGTGTCGGGAAAGTACCAGCGTCCACAGCCAGACGGTACTACTTGTTGCAAAGTGTCGGGAAAGTAACAGCGTCCACAGCCAGACGGTGCTTGCTGGGAAGTGTCGGGAAAGTAACAGCGTCCACAGCCAGACGGTGCTTGTTGGGAAGTGTCGGGAAAGTAACAGCGTCCACAGCCAGACGGTGCTTGTTGGGAAGTGTCGGGAAAGTAACAGCGTCCACAGCCAGACGGTGCTTGTTGGGAAGTGTCGGGAAAGTAACAGCGTCCACAGCCAGACGGTGCTTGTTGGGAAGTGTCGGGAAAGTAACAGCGTCCACAGCCAGACGGTGCTTGTTGGGAAGTGTCGGGAAAGTACCAGCGTCCACAGCCAGACGGTACTACTTGTTGCAAAGTGTCGGGAAAGTAACAGCGTCCACAGCCAGACGGTGCTTGTTGCAAAGTGTCGGGAAAGTACCAGCGTCCACAGCCAGACGGTACTACTTGTTGCAAAGTGTCGGGAAAGTAACAGCGTCCACAGCCAGACGGTGCTTGTTGGGAAGTGTCAGGAAAGTAACAGCGTCCACAGCCAAACGGTGCTTGTTGGGAAGTGTCAGGAAAGTAACAGCGTCCACAGCCAGACGGTGCTTGTTGGGAAGTGTCAGGAAAGTAACAGCGTCCACAGCCAAACGGTGCTTGTTGGGAAGTGTCAGGAAAGTAACAGCGTCCACAGTCAAACTGGTAAGTGCTGATGATCACTTTCTGTCTACATGTAATTTCGCTCTAATTTAAAACCGCTTAATTAGGATGCTGTCTTGCAATTAGTTAGGGTGCTGTCTTGCAGTTAGTTAGGGTGCTGTCTTTAAATTACTTAGGGTGCTGTCTTGCAATTAGTTAGGGTGCTGTCTTGCAGTTAGTTAGGGTGCTGTCTTTAAATTACTTAGGGTACTGTCTTGCAGTTAGTTAGGGTGCTGTCTTGCAGTTAGTTAGGGTGCTGTCTTTAAATTACTTAGGGTGCTGTCTTACAGTTAGTTAGGGTGCTGTCTTGCAGTTAGTTAGTGTGCTGTCTTGCAGTTAGTTAGGTTGCTGTCTTGCAGTTAGTTAGAGTGCTGTCTTGCAGTTAGTTAGGTGCTGTCTTACAGTTAGTTAGGTGCTGTCTTGCAGTTAGTTAGGGTGCTGTCTTACAGTTAGTTAGGGTGCTGTCTTGTATGTTTAGTTAGTGGTGCTGTCTTGCAGTTAGTTAGGGTGCTGTCTTACAGTTAGTTTAGGGTGCTGTCTATTGGGTGCTGTTACAGTTAGTTAGGTGTGCTGTCTTACAGTTAGTGAGTTAGTAGTTGGTCTGTCTTGCAGTTATGTTAGGGTGCTGTCTTACAGTTAGTTAGGTGCTGTCTTACAGTTAGTTAGGGTGTCGTTTTGGTCGTTGCAGTTAGTGTGCTGTTCTTAGTTAGTGCTGTCTGTCTTACAGTTAGTGTCGTTTCAGTTAGTTAGGGTGCTGTCTTACAGTTAGTGTGCTGTCTTACAGTTAGTTAGGGTGCTGTCTTACAGTTAGTGTGCTGTCTTACAGTTAGTTAGGGTGCTGTCTTCAGTTAGTTTAGGGTGTGCTGTCTTACAGTTAGGTGCTGTCTTCAGTTATTAGTGTGCTGTCTTACAGTTAGTGTGCTGTCTTACAGTTAGTTAGGGTGCTGTCTTACAGTTAGTTAGTGTGCTGTCTTACAGTTAGTTAGGGTGCTGTCTTACAGTTAGTGTGCTGTCTTACAGTTAGTTAGGGTGCTGTCTTACAGTTAGTGTGCTGTCTTACAGTTAGTTAGGTGCTGTCTTACAGTTAGGGTGCTGTCTTGCAGTTAGTTAGGGTGCTGTCTTACAGTTAGTTAGGGTGCTGTCTTGCAGTTAGTTAGGGTGCTGTCTTGCAGTTAGTTAGGGTGCTGTCTTACAGTTAGTTAGGGTGCTGTCTTACAGTTAGTTAGGGTTGCTGTGTTAGCTGTTTAAGTTTAGTGTGCTGTTTCAGTTAGTTAGGGTGCTGTCTTGCAGTTAGGTGCTGTCTTAGTTATTAGGGTGCTGTCTTGCAGTTATTTAGTGTGCTGTCTTACAGTTAGTTAGGGTGCTGTCTTGCAGTTAGTTAGTGTGCTGTCTTACAGTTAATTAGGGTGCTGTCTTGCAGTTAGTTAGGGTGCTGTCTTACAGTTAAGGTGCTGTGTTCAGTTAGTGTGCTGAGTTAGTGCTGTGCTTTAGCTGTTAGTTAGGGTGCTGTCTTGCAGTTAGTTAGCTGTGTTACAGTTAGTTAGGGTGCTGATCTTACGTTAGTGTGCTGTGTTTACAGTTAATTAGGGTGCTGTCTTTGCTGTTTAGTTATGGGTGCTGTCTTGCAGTTAGTTAGGGTGCTGTCTTGCAGTTAGTTAGGGTGCTGTGTTACAGTTAGTTAGGGTGCTGTCTTGCAGTTAGTTAGGGTGCTGTCTTGCAGTTAGTTAGGGTGCTGTCTTGTAGTTAGGGTGCTGTGTTACAGTTAGTTAGGGTGCTGTGTTACAGTTAGTTAGGGTGCTGTCTTGTAGTTAGGGTGCTGTGTTACAGTTAGTTAGGGTGCTGTGTTACAGTTAGTTAGGGTGCTGTCTTGTAGTTAGGGTGCTGTGTTACAGTTAATTAGGGTGCTGTCTTACAGTTAGTTAGGGTGCTGTCTTGCAGTTAGTTAGGGTGCTGTGTTACAGTTAGTTAGGGTGCTGTGTTACAGTTAGTTAGGGTGCTGTCTTGCAGTTAGTTAGGGTGCTGCTCAGTGTTAGGTGCTGTTTAGTTAGGGTGCTGTTCTTACAGTTAGTTAGGGTGCTGTGTTACAGTTAGTTAGGGTGCTGTGTTACAGTTAGTTAGGGTGCTGTGTTACAGTTAGTTAGGGTGCTGTGTTACAGTTAGTTAGGGTGCTGTGCTTACAGTTAGTTAGGGTGCTGTGTTACAGTTAGTTAGGGTGCTGTGTTACAGTTAGTTAGGGTGCTGTGTTACAGTTAGTTAGGGTGCTGTGTTACAGTTAGTTAGGGTGCTGTGTTACAGTTAGTTAGGGTGCTGTGTTACAGTTAGTTAGGGTGCTGTGTTACAGTTAGTTAGGGTGCTGTGTTACAGTTAGTTAGGGTGCTGTGTTGACAGTTAGTTAGGGTGCTGTGTTACAGTTAGTTAGGGTGCTGTGTTACAGTTAGTTAGGGTGCTGTGTTACAGTTAGTTAGGGTGCTGTGTTACAGTTAGTTAGGGTGCTGTGTTACAGTTAGTTAGGGTGCTGTGTTACAGTTAGTTAGGGTGCTGTGTTACAGTTAGTTAGGGTGCTGTGTTACAGTTAGTTAGGGTGCTGTGTTACAGTTAGTTAGGGTGCTGTGTTACAGTTAGTTAGGGTGCTGTGTTACAGTTAGTTAGGGTGCTGTGTTACAGTTAGTTAGGGTGCTGTGTTACAGTTAGTTAGGGTGCTGTGTTACAGTTAGTTAGGGTGCTGTGTTACAGTTAGTTAGGGTGCTGTGTTACAGTTAGTTAGGGTGCTGTCTTGCAAGAAATATGTTCATCCCCATCCTGCTGCTGAAAGATAGAGGGTCTGCTGACGCTACCCTGACCTTGGTGTCGCTGTGAGAGAGAGAGGGGTCTCAGCCCCCTACTCAGGAGGTCGCCGCTCCCCTGTTACTTGCTGACGATTTGATGATAATTTATAAACAAGTGCTTTCTTCAGTCCGTTACAAAAAAAGAACGGTGAATTACGAGGAGTAGATTGAGGTAATCG
>NC_069438.1:10093914-10138914 GCF_026875155.1 Cherax quadricarinatus
TCAGTACTTGTAACCAAGCCTAAGTCTGGCCACTACAACATCAGTCAGTACTTGTAACCAAGCCTAAGTCTGGCCACTACAACATCAGTCAGTACTTGTAACCAAGCCTAAGCCTGGCCACTACAACATCAGTCAGTACTTGTAACCAAGCCTAAGTCTGGCCACTACAACATCAGTCAGTACTTGTAACCAAGCCTAAGTCTGGCCACTACAACATCAGTCAGTACTTGTAACCAAGCCTAAGTCTGGCCACTACAACATCAGTCAGTACTTGTAACCAAGCCTAAGCCTGGCCACTACAACATCAGTCAGTGTTCACATTGCAAGTTGCTCCATAAACATACTTATCTACGTTCATGTGATCATGTAGGCCTACTAATAATTTAGTGTTGTGTGTTACAGGTGGACGTGACTAACAGGACGGCCGAGGTGGACCTGACCAACTATATACCTAACGGGGAGTGGGAACTGCTGGAGGCCAGGATCATCCGTAATGTCATATTTTACTCCTGCTGTCCTGAGCCCTTCCCTGATGTCACTATCACCATCACTATCAGGTACTGTAACTCATTGATGTCACTATCACTATCAGGTACTGTGACTCAGTGATATCGCTATCAGGTACTGTGACTCAGTGATGTCACTCTTACTATCAGGTACTGTGACTCAGTGATGTCACTAACACTATCAGGTACTGTGACTCAGTGATGTCACTAACACTATCAGGTACTGTGACTCAGTGATGTCACTAACACTATCAGGTACTGTGACTCAGTGATGTCACTATTACCATCAGGTACTGTGACTCAGTGATGTCACTAACACTATCAGGTACTGTGACTCAGTGATGTCACTAACACTATCAGGTACTGTGACTCAGTGATGTCACTAACACTATCAGGTACTGTGACTCAGTGATGTCACTATTACTATCAGGTACTGTGACTCAGTGATGTCATTAACACTATCAGGTACTGTGACTCAGTGATGTCACTATTACTATCAGGTACTGTGACTCAGTGATGTCACTAACACTATCAGGTACTGTGACTCAGTGATGTTACTATCACTATCAGGTACTGTGACTCAGTGATGTCACTGTCACTATCAGGTACTGTGACTGAGTGATATTACCATCACTATCAGGTACTGTGACTCAGTGATGTCACTGTCACTATCAGGTACTGTGACTGAGTGATATTACCATCACTATCAGGTACTGTGACTGAGTGATGTCACTATCACCATCGCTATCAGGTACTGTGACTCAGTGAAGTCACTATCACTGTCAGGTATTGTGACTCAGTTATGTAACTATCACTATCAGGTACTGTAACTCCCTCATGTCACTATCACCATCACTATCAGGTACTGTGCTCAGTGATGTCACTATCAGGTACTATAACTCAGTGATGTCGCTATCACTAGCAGGTACTGTAACTTCCATGATGTCACTATCACCATCGCTCTCAGGATCTGTAACTTCCATGATGTCACTATCACCATCACTATCAGGATCTGTAACTTCCATGATGTCACTATCACCATCACTATCAGGAACTGTAACTTCCATGATGTCACTATCACCATCACTATCAGGAACTGTAACTTCCATGATGTCACTATCACCATCACTATCAGGAACTGTAACTGCCATGATGTCACTGTTACCATCACTTTCAGGAACTGTAACTCCCTCATGTCACTATCACCATCACTATCAGGAACTATAACTTCCATGATGTCACTATCACCATCACTATCAGGATCTGTAACTTCCATCATGTCACTATCACCATTAATGTCACTATCATTCAATCTTTATGAACTACTCAGATATGGGAAACTTGAAGAAGTATACAGGATATACAATAAATTCTAACCATACAATTGAGCGGAAAAGTAATGTGAAGGACCTGGGAGTGATAATGTCAGAGGATCTCACCTTCAAAGACCACAACATGGTATCTACCTCATCTGCTAGGAAAATGACAGGATGGATAATGAGAACCTTCAAAACTAGTGATGCCAAGCCCATGATGATTCTCTTCAGGTCGCTTGTTCTATCTAGGCTGGAATATTGCTGCACACTAACGGCCTCCTTTAAGGTTGGCGACATTGCAGACCTGGAGAGTGTACAAAGAACTTTCACGGCACACATAAGTGCGATAAAGCACCTAAATTACTGGGAACGGTTCATGGCCCTTGATTTGTATTCCTTGGAACGCAGGCGAGAGAGATACATGATAATATACATTTGGAAAATCCTTGAGGGACTAGTACCAAACTTGCACACGAAAATCACTCCCTATGACAGCAAAAGGCTCGGCAGGAGATGCAACATATCCCCGATGAAAAGCAGGGGCGCCACGAGTACACTGAGAGACAACACAATAAGTGTCAGGGGCCCAAGACTGTTCAACTGCCTCCCAGCTTACATAAGGGGGATTACCAATAGACTCCTGACTGTCTTCAAGCAGGCACTGGACAGGCACCTAAAGTCAGTACCTGACCAGTCGGGCTGTGGTTCGTACGTCAGTTTGCGTGCGGCCAAAAGTAACAGCTTGGTTGATCAGCCCCTTATCCACCATGAGGCCTGGTCTCAGACCGGGCAGCGGGGCGGATCCTCTAAATTTACCCTCTCCAGGTATACTCCAGATATTACTATCTAGTACTGTAACTCACTGTCACTATCACCATCACAATCAGGTACTGTAACTCCCTATGTCACTCACCATCACAATCAGGTGCTATAACTCACTATGTCACTATCACCATCACAATCAGGTGCTGTAACTATGTCACTGGCACCATCACAACCAGGTACTGTAACTCCCTATGTCGCTATCACCATCACAACCAGGTACTGTAACTCCCTCATATCACTATCACCATCACAATCAGGTGCTGTAACTCCCTCATGTCACTATCACCATCACAATCAGGTACTGTAACTCCCTATGTCACTGTCACCATCACAATCAGGTGTTGTAACTCCCTCATATCACTATCACCATCACAATCAGGTGCTGTAACTCCCTCATGTCACTATCACCATCACAATCAGGTACTGTAACTCCCTATGTCACTATCACCATCACAATCAGGTGCTATAACTCCCTATGTCACTATCACCATCACAATCAGGTGTTGTAACTCCCTCATATCACTATCACCATCACAATCAGGTGCTGTAACTCCCTATGTCACTATCACCATCACAATCAGGTGCTGTAACTCCCTATGTCGCTAACACCATCACAACCAGGTACTGTAACTCCCTATGTCACTATCACCATCACAATCAGGTGTTGTAACTCCCTCATATCACTATCACCATCACAATCAGGTGCTGTAACTCCCTCATGTCACTATCACCATCACAATCAGGTACTGTAACTCCCTATGTCGCTATCACCATCACAATCAGGTACTGTAACTCCCTATGTTACTATCACCATCACAATCAGGTGTTGTAACTCCCTCATATCACTATCACCATCACAATCAGGTACTGTAACTCCCTATGTCGCTATCACCATCACAATCAGGTGCTGTAACTCCCTATGTCACTATCACCATCACAATCAGGTACTGTAACTCCCTATGTCACTATCACCATCACAATCAGGTACTGTAACTCCCTATGTCACTATCACCATCACAATCAGGTACTGTAACTCCCTATGTCGCTATCACCATCACAATCAGGTACTGTAACTCCCTATGTTACTATCACCATCACAATCAGGTGTTGTAACTCCCTCATATCACTATCACCATCACAATCAGGTACTGTAACTCCCTATGTCGCTATCACCATCACAATCAGGTGCTGTAACTCCCTATGTCACTATCACCATCACAATCAGGTACTGTAACTCCCTATGTCACTATCACCATCACAATCAGGTGCTGTAACTCCCTATGTCACTATCACCATCACATTCAGGTGCTGTAACTCCCTATGTCACTATCACGATCACAATCAGGTGCTGTAACTCCCTATGTCACTATCACGATCACAATCAGGTGGTGTAACTCCCTATGTCACTATCACCATCACAATCAGGTGCTGTAACTCCCTATGTCACTATCACCATCACAATCAGGTGCTGTAACTCCCTATGTCACTATCACCATCACAATCAGGTGCTGTAACTCTATGTCACTATCACCATCACAATCAGGTGGTGTAACTCCCTATGTCACTATCACCATCACTATCAGGTGCTGTAACTCCCTCACGTCATTATCACCATCACAATCAGGTGCTGTAACTCCTTCACGTCATTATCACCATCACAATCAGGTGCTGTAACTCCTTATGTCACTATCACCATCACAATCAGGTGCTGTAACTCCCTATGTCACCATCACCATCACAATCAGGTGCTGTAACTCCCTATGTCATTATCACCATCACAATCAGGTGCTGTAACTCCCTATGTCACTATCACCATCACAATCAGGTGCTGTAACTCCCTATGTCACTATCACCCTCACTATCACTGCAACTGTCGATCCTCAATAGAACCCTGTTTCTCCAGGTACTATCGTCAACAGAACCTTGTTTATCAGGTACTGTCGTCAGTAGAACTCTCTTTCATCACGTACTATCATCAACAGAACCTTGTTTATCAGGTACTGTCGTCAGTAGAACCCTCTTTCATCACGTACTATCATCAACAGAACCTTGTTTATCAGGTACTGTCGTCAGTAGAACCCTCATTCATCACGTACTATCGTCAACAGAACCTTGTTTATCAGGTACTGTCGTCAGTAGAACCCTCTTTCATCACGTACTATCATCAACAGAACCTTGTTTATCAGGTACTGTCGTCAGTAGAACTTTCATCACGTACTATCATCAACAGAATGTCGATGATTTGATAGTATGTCCTTGGCGTTGATGCCTATTTAGGCTGTGTGAGACACTTCCCTGACACTGCCGGTACTTTCTACCCCAACAGACGGAAGACGCTGTACTACATGTACAACGTTGTACTTCCCTGCATGATGATGTCAGTGCTGACACTGCTGGTGTTCTGTCTGCCGCCTGACTCCGGGGAGAAGATAGCCCTGGGGGTGACGGTCCTCCTGGCTTTCAGTGTCTTTATGCTGGCTATAGCAGAGAAGATGCCGGAAACCTCGGAGTCTATCCCACTGATTGGTGAGTCAAGGTTTCCTAGAAGGAAGAATTGGTGAGTCAGTGTTTCCTAGAAGGGAGAATTGGTGAGTCAAGGTTTCCTAGAAGGGAGAATTGGTGAGTCAAGGTTTCCTAGAAGGGAGAATTGGTGAGTCAAGGTTTCCTAGAAGGGAGAATTGGTGAGTCAAGGTTTCCTAGAAGGGAGAATTGGTGAGTCAAGGTTTCCTAGAAGGGAGAATTGGTGAGTCAAGGTTTCCTAGAAGGGAGAATTGGTGAGTCAAGGTTTCCTAGAAGGGAGAATTGGTGAGTCAAGGTTTCCTAGAAGGGAGAATTGGTGAGTCAAGGTTTCCTAGAAGGGAGAATTGGTGAGTCAAGGTTTCCTAGAAGGGAGAATTGGTGAGTCAAGGTTTCCTAGAAGGGAGAATTGGTGAGTCAAGGTTTCCTAGAAGGGAGAATTGGTGAGTCAAGGTTTCCTAGAAGGGAGAATTGGTGAGTCAGAGGTTTCCTAGAAGGGAGAATTGGTGAGTCAAGGTTTCCTAGAAGGGAGAATTGGTGAGTCAAGGTTTCCTAGAAGGGAGAATTGGTGAGTCAAGGTTTCCTAGAAGGGAGAATTGGTGAGTCAAGGTTTCCTAGAAGGGAGAATTGGTGAGTCAAGGTTTCCTAGAAGGGAGAATTGGTGAGTCAAGGTTTCCTAGAAGGGAGAATTGGTGAGTCAGGGTTTCCTAGAATGAAGAATTGGTGAGTCAGGGTTTCCTAGAAGGAAGAATTGGTGAGTCAGGGTTTCCTAGAAGGGAGAATTGGTGAGTCAAGGTTTCCTAGAAGGGAGAATTGGTGAGTCAAGGTTTCCTAGAAGGGAGAATTGGTGAGTCAGGGTTTCCTAGAAGGGAGAATTGGTGAGTCAAGGTTTCCTAGAAGGGAGAATTGGTGAGTCAAGGTTTCCTAGAAGGGAGAATTGGTGAGTCAGGGTTTCCTAGAAGGAAGAATTGGTGAGTCAAGGTTTCTCTTCTCATACAAGGCAGCTGCTGGTGACACTCTCAACCACAGGGATGTCAGCTGCTCTCAGCTTCCTCGGATCAAGCATTCTTATATCTTATTTTGCAGGCACTGCAAGACTCCTCAGTTATTAGCATAGTAATAATATGGTAAAGAGCCAGTATAAAAAGCAGTGGATTAATTAGAGTCAGTGGAGACGAGTGATCATTAAGACTTAATGACTTGTTTGGTTACACCTGGAAAGGTGAAGATAATGATGGTGAAATATTTAATAATGTCTCGAGTGTCAAGAAGCTGTATATCTCGGCACTGATTAAAAACAGAACTAAATTGCAGTGGCAATTCAATGGTAATTCAGTGGATAGGAGATGTGTTTACCTCAGGTGTGTCTGAGAGAACTGAAGCCGAAGGAGGAGTAGACACAGGGATATTTAATGATCGACTGTAGAAAGAGGAAAAGGAGGGTTAATGGTTTTAAATGAGAGAATTGGGTGGATTAGAATAAAAGCTGAATATGAGAAGTGGGTTATAGTAAATTTCAAAGTGCTATATTGAAAAGTTTAGAGTCATGTTTAGGGAATTTCAAACCAGGAAAGATTTTAGTTGCTGTGAGCAACCCAGATTATGAAGTATCAGAGACCGCTGTAGAAAGCTCGGTTCTGAGTGTCAGTGGTAGTGGATCCCCGGGGGCCCAGCAGTAGTGGATCCCCGGGGGACCAGCAGTAGTGGATCCCCGGGGGCCCAGCAATAGTGGATCCCCGGGAGCCCAGCAGTAGTGGATCCCCGGGGGCCCAGCAGTAGTGGATCCCCGGGGGTTCCAGCAGTAGTGGATCCCCGGGGGCCCAGCAATAGTGGATCCCCGGGAGCCCAGCAGTAGTGAATCCCCGGGGGCCCAGCAGTAGTGGATCCCTGGGGGCCCAGCAGTAGTGGATCCCCGGGGGCCCAGCAGTAGTGGATCCCCGGGGGCCCAGCAGTAGTGGATCCTTGGAGTCCATTAACTGAATTACGTGTATCAAGAAGCTTTGCAATAGGGAAGGCATAGTTTAATTAAGAATAAATAGTAACAACTTAGTGATGGTAGTTTGTTAGACTTGTATATGAGTGGATGACTGACCAGGATAAACTTTATGCTGTAAATGTTCTTAAAAGAACAACCGATATGTCAGATCATTGTATAGTGGAAGCTACAGTGTGAGAGACAGACGAGTGCAAGAAGAAGGATGCCAGTGGGTAAGAACATGCGAGTGAATGAAGATAAGAAGAGATGTTTAAGAAACTATAGAAATAAAGAAGAGCTAGAAAGAGTGTAGATAATGAGGAGGTTGAAAAGGTATGGAAATGATAAAAGGTCGACTTTCAAGTGTACACAGTAGAGGATTTTGAATATAGAAGGGTGGTTGGAGGTGGGAAGAGGAGTGATTGGTGGAATGATGAGATAAAGAGGGTGATAAAGGAGAAAATGTTAACATATGTGATGTTTATTACGAATGTATGTAAGAAAAGGATGGTGATACTGTGTTAATAACATTTGCTATCCTTAAAAAAAACAGTTTTGAATAGCAATTAATATGTTTGGAAAGCCTGGTAAGGAAGCAAACTTTAGCAGTAGGAAGATGTAGAGAATATTTTGATGAGTTGTTAAATGTTGATGATGTTAACAAAGTGGTGACTCGATGCATTGGGCAGGGAGGAATAATATCTGTTAGGAGTAAGGAAGAACAGAATGCGAGTGTGAAGGAAATGCATGAAGCAATGGGTGGGATGAATGAGGAACTGGGACAGATTGAAATAATGAGATGCTGAAACCAGGTGAAGATACAGATTAGGCGAGGTCGATGTACTCGCTCAACAAAATGTATAAATGAAGGAAAGAATCGAAGGATAACCAGAAGAAGGGACAAGAAGATGTAAGAAATACAGGTTAGTATACCTCTTAATCATACCATACCACATTATAGGTAATGTACAGAGAAGAGTTGAGACAAATAGGAAGAGTGTTGACCAAGTGTTGACAGTGATGACTGTAAGTGAACAACACTTAGATAAGATCAGAAAAAATAGATGGATTCAAGGATTTTGAAAGTAAGCATTTAATAAGGTTATTAGAGGAGCAGTGAGGTACTGAAGTTTTGGCACCAGTAAAGATGAAAGCCAAATACCTGGTCATAGTGGTTGTATACAAGCCTCGGTATACATCTTTCCAGGTAATTCCAAGGAGCAGCTATTGAGAAATTGTCAAACTGTCTGGAAACATCTTCAGCCCAGGCAACCAAATACCTTGTTGCTGGGTGATTTCAGGTTTAAGAAATTTAAATGGAAGGGAATGTGGAAATAATGTTTTAAAGCAAGATAACCCAAAAGGGCAACCAGATGATAAAACTCTCGCACATGAGCTTATTAAATCTCTGCAAACAAAATTCACTCTATCTCTAGCAAATACTGCGAGTCCAAAACAAAAACACTTCGACCTCATCTCACTGATAGAATGATGATCTCATACGAAATATAAACAGTATCAAAGTCATACTACACTCAGGTTCACCACATAATGAGGTACAGACATGTATGCACAGGGCTCCTAGACCAGCATAAATTGATCAGTCATGAGGAGTGTCTTCACAAAATTCAGCTTTAATACACAGAAACAAACAATGGGAAACATGTCGTCCACTCGTCTATATGAAACTCTGATGTCGTTAATCCTAAAACACACGAATGAAGAATAACAGTATATTAAAAAGAATTAACTCTGTGGCACTTGAGATATGCTCAAGGCATTCCTTTCAGAAAAAGAAGAGAAGATGCAAACTAGAAAGAGAGAGATGCTACCTATACAAGCAAAGGTGAAGAATCACAGAGCTGCTGAAGGGGGCCAGTATGTCTGAAATGCTAAAGGAGATATATACCTGACAGCTGTTATGACTTGTGTGTTGATCTCTCTCTCTCTCTCTCTCTCTCTCTCTCTCTCTCACACAGGTATATACCTGACAGCTGTCATGACTCAGGTGTTACTTTCTAACTTACAGGTATATGTATATGATGGCTATCATGACTGAAGTGTTGCTCTCTCACTTACAGATATATATCTGACAGCTGTCATGACTCAGGTGTTGAATTCTCTCTTACAGGTATATATCTGACAGCTGTCATGACTCAGGTGTTGAATTCTCTCTTACAGGTATATATCTGACAGCTGTCATGACTCAGGTGTTGAATTCTCTCTTACAGGTATATATCTGACAGCTGTCATGACTCAGGTGTTGAATTCTTCTTAATGTATATATCTGACAGCTCTGTTCATGACTAGGTGTTGGATTTCTCGTCTCTTACAGGTATATATCTGACAGCTGTCATGACCATCACATCAATCAGCATCATCATGACAGTCATTGTACTGAACTGTCACTACCGAGGACCCATTCAGCGAGAAGTACCTCCCTGGATGAAGAGTTGTATATATCTTTACTCTATCTATCTATCTATCTATTATCTGTTATCTATCTGTCCTAGCTAGATCTACTCTATCTATCTATCTCTCTTAGTTATATATTTATTTACTCTGATTATTAATAATGACAGTAATAATATTAGTAATAATAATAATAATAATTATTTATATACTAACACATCGGCCGTCTCCCACCAAGGCAGGGTGGCCCAAAAAAGAAAATTTTTCACTATTATTCACTCCATCACTGTCTTGCCAGAGACGCACTTACACTACAGTTATAAAACTGGAACATTAACACCCGTCCTTCAGAGTGCAGGCACCCTGAAGGAGTGCAGGCACCCTGAAGGAGTGCAGGCACCCTGAAGGAGTGCAGGCACCCTGAAGGAGTGCAGGCACTTTGAAACCGGCAGGCCGGTCTTGAGTCCGGCCTGCCGGTTTCTCTGACTCCCCTCATAAATATTACCCTGCTCACACTCCAACAGCACGACAAATCCTAAAAACCATTTGTCTCCATTTGCTCCTATCTAACATGTTCATGCATGCTTGCTGGAAGTTCAAGCCCCTTGCACACAAAACCTTCTTTACCCCCTCCCTCAAACCTTACCTTGGCCGACCTCTACCCTGCCTTCCATCCACTACAGATTTATACACTCTCGAAGTCATTCTGTTTTGTTCCATTCTCTCTGCATGTCCCAACCACCTCAACAAGCCTTTCTCAGCCCTCTGGATAATAGTTTTGGTAATCCCGCACCTTCTTCTAATTTCAAACTAACGAATTCTCTGACATGATATTTCACACACACATTGCCTCAGACAGTCCACATCTCCCTGCCCTCCAGCCTTTCCTCGCTGCAACACTGCACCACACTGTTTCACACACATATAGAACGTTGGTATACGCACGATATCTCATACTATTCCACCCTCTTTGCTTCATGGACGAAGTTTCTTTCGTCTACGACAGACTACTCAGTCCACTACTTCACCTTTTTCCTCTCGTCAGCTTATGATTCACCTCATCTTTCATAGATGTCTGCTGGACACGCTGCACTCCTAAATATCTGAATACATTCCACTCCTCCATACTTCTCCATCAATCTGTTATCAATCTTCCGTTTACCTTAACTTGTTGTTACCCTCATAACTTTATCTGTCCTATATTCATTTTTAATTTTCTTCTTTTACATATATACCAAATTCATCCACCAACCTCTGCAGAAACTTCTCTTCAGAATTCTCACATATAGCACAGTGTCATCAGCAAAAGAGCAAACTGTGACATCTCCACTTTGAGTTGTAGATCTTATCTTTAACCCCACACTCTTGCCAACACCCGAGCAATCACTTATGACAACTAGCATCATCATCTGTCTCATGAAATGTTATTGAACAACCACGGTGACATACATTCTTGTCTAAGGCCTACTTTTACTGGGAAATAATCTCCTCTCTCCTACATACTCTAACTGAGCCTGTTAGACTTGCTTGGAAAGTCTGTCCTGGACCAGCTGCAGCTGGTTGTTGCGGCTGCTGTCTCTTTGCCTTGCAACACGATGCTAGGTTAATGCAACACTTGCGGTTGTTGCTTCAGCTGCTGTTGCTTGTGCAGATGCTGGTTATGCTTCTGTTGCTGCAGCAGCTACTGTTGCTGGCGCAGCTGCTGCTACTGGTGCGACTGCTACTGCTGGTGCAGTTGTTGCTGTCGGTGTAGTTGTTGCTGCTGGTGTAGTTGTTACTGCTGGTGCAGCTGTTGGTGAAGCTGCTGCTGCTGCTGTTGTTGTTGACTTCATTGTCTTAAAAATCTCTCAGTATAAATTAGCTTGTCATCTCCATACGATAAACTTATTAAGGAAAACCCAGCGATGCCTTTCCTTACAAGGATAGTGAGTGAGGTGACTGTCCTTACAAGGAGAGTGAGTGAGGTGACTATCCTTACAAGGATAGTGAGTAAGGCGACTATCCTTACAAGGATACATGAGTATGGTGGAACTATCCTATACAAGGATGATACGTGTGTGGTGCCTATCTACAGTGGGCGAACTATGTATTAAAAACCAGGCACTACTGGACCCGGTTACACTTACTAGTATGATGTCCTTGTTGAGACCTGGTTCCTGGTTCAGTATCAGACTGAATGATCCTGCGGGGGAGACAATGGACTGACACAGTGGTATATACACTGCACCTTGATGCAACACTTCAACACACTCCTCAGAGCTCGGCCACTTCCACTTTCTATACCAACACTGTACATGTCACTCGGGTCCCCTACCTGCCTTGGTCATGGACGGGACACTGTTTTACGAACGACGTAATGAGTAGTGCATTTTACCTGGCCTCTCTAGTTAATTAATTATACCTGAAGTTTTTGGTTGCTGGGATCGCAATGTTGAGATCAGAAAGGACGAAAAACAAATTTTTTTTTTTTTCAATTTATCGTATGCTCTCATTATTCATGCTTAGCCGAAATGTAGTCAGTCATTATAGCCACGCACATTACAATGTCTTCGACAAACACACGTCCTACTCCTGGAGTATGGCTTCCAGCTTAAGTCAGAAAAGTCCAGTGGTAGCTTAAGTGATCACACGTTAAGCTCAAAATAAACAAAGATACTGGGTCTCTCTATCAGGGGATGGCATTTAACAAGGCTCCCTAGTGAGTTAATTACGAAACGCCCATGGTGATTCCTCCAGACCTTCTGAGGACCGTTCTTTGGAGAAGAAACCGCTCAGCCACAAGACTGTGACTCGACTTGGGGAACACAGTTGCCGGGTCGAATGGCCCAAAGAGCAATGTACTTATAAACTATGATTATGTCCGAACACATGGCACACTACTACTACACTATACTATACCACTACTGTACCAATACTACTACTACCATACTACTACTACCCATACTGCTACCACTCCTACCTACTACCACTACTACTATACCACTACTGCTACCACTACTTCTACTACCACTACTCCTACTCCATATGCTACAAACTACTACCTACCACTACTACTACCACTACTACTCTACCACTCTACACCACTATACTTAACCACTACTACTACTAACCACTTACTACTACCACTACTACTACCACTACTACTACCCCTACAACTACATACCACATACCACAACACTCCCACTAATCTACCCTACAACAACCGATACTACTACACTACTACTTACCACTACTACTACCAATACATCACTAACCACATACTTACTACCCTTTCTTATACTACAACTACTACTACCACTACTACTACCACTACTACACCTCTACTATATACACTACTACTACAATTACCACTACTCCTACCACTTACTACTACTACTATACTACCACTACTACTACTTCTACTACTACCACTACTACAACCACTACTACTACCACTACAACTACCACTACTACTACCAAACTACTACCATTACAACTACATACAATCCATACCTACTACTATACACCACCACACCCTACTACTACCCATACTACTACTACACTACTACTACTACTACTACTACCACTCTACTACCACTACAATGCAACTTACTACTACCACTACTACTCACTACTATACTTACTAATACCACTATACTACCACTACTTCTACAACTACTACTACTACTAACCACTACAACTACCACTACGACTACCACTACTACTTACCACTACAACTACATTTACTTCTACCACTACTACTACCACTACTACTATTCACTACTACTACCATACTACCACTTACTATACTACTACCCATACTATACATATACTCTACTACTACTACTACTATACTACTACTAACAACTACCACTACTATTACCACTAATACTACCACTACAACTACCATTGCTACTACCACTACTTTACTAATTACTACTAGACTAACTACTCCCACTTACAATACCATACTACTACCATTACTACTACTACCACTACAACTACACTACTACTACCATTACTACTATTAAACCCCCCACACACAACTCCCACACCAACTACCCAACAACTACTACACTACTACTACCAATACAACTACCACTACTACTACACTACTACTATACCTTATACTACTACTACTATACTACTACTGCTCTTACTACTACTACCATACAAATACTAATACTATTACCACTACAAACTACCACTACAAACTACCACTACTACTACAATACTACTACCACTACTATACCACTACTACTACCACAACAACTAACTACTATTACACTACTACTACTACAAAATACTACATTTCAATAATACTACCACAACAACTACCTAATACTTCTACCATACTACATTACATACTAATACAATACAAATAACACTCCTACTACCACTACTCCTACCACCACTACTACTACCACTACTACTAAAAACTCCACTTCAATACACTACTACTACCACTACTACTACCTCACTACTATACCACTATACAATCACTACAACTACACATACTTCCATACTACTACCACTACTACTACCACTACTATACTACTACTACCCTACAACTACCACTACAACTACACTACACTACACTACTACTACCACTTCTACTACCATACTACTACACTACAACTATCACTACTACTACCACTATACTACATACTAAAACACTACTACTACACAACTATACCACTTCTACTAAAACTCAAAACTACACCTACCACTGCTAAAAACCACTAACTACTGCAACTACTACTACCACTACTACTACCACTACTATACCACTACAACTTACCACTACTAATAATATACTACTACCCACTTATACTACACTACTACTACCACACAAATACACTACTCTACCAACTACCTACTACTCCACTACTACTACCACTACTACTAACATCTATACCACTACTACTACTCTACAATATCCATACTACTACCACTACTATTACTTCTATTACTAATACTACTACTATACATACAACAACGAACTTCTACTTGCATAATACTAACACTACTACTCTACCACTACTACTACCACTACATTACACTACTACTACCAATACTACTACTACTTACAAACAAGACCACTGCTACTACATACTACTGCTACCACTATACTATCACTCTACTACCACTACAACTTACAACTACTCTACCACACTACTACTACCACTACTACTACCATACTACTACTACCACTACTGCTACCACTAGTATACATACTACATTCCACTACAACACCACTACAACTACCACTCACAACTAACCTCTACAACTACAACTACAAACTTACCATACTACTACTTACACTACTACTACACTCACTACTACACCACTATACACTACCTCTACAAACTTCCCACTTACTTACTACCACTACTAATACCATACTACTAATACCACTATAAATACCTCACTACTACTACACTACAACTACCATACAACCTACCAACTACAAAACTTCCACTAAACGCTACCCTACAAACTTACCACTATACTACCACTACTACTACACTACTACTACTATCACTTACTCACAACTACCACTACTACTCCACTACTGTACTACGTACTACCACTTACTTCTACCACTACTACTACCACTACTACTACATACAACTACCACTACTACTACCATTACTACTACACTACTATACCACAAATACTACACTCTGTACTACCACTACTACTATACCACTATTCTAACATTATCTATCCACTACTCTACCATTACAACTACAACTACTAATACCACTAATACTACTACACTACTAGTACTACACTTCAACTACCACTAATACTAACAATACTACTACCAATCCAATAATACATTACAACTACCACTACTACTATCCACTACTTAATACTACTCTATACTTACCATTCTACCACCACTACAACTACACTGGATGACCAGTGGTACTATACACTATACCTTTGATGCAACACTTTCAACACACTCCTCAGAGCTCGGCCGCACTTACTTCTCTACCAACACTGTACATGGCACTCGGGGTCCCCTACCTGCTTGGTCATGGACGGGACAAGTTTACGAAACGGACCGTAATGTAGTAGTGGATTTTACCTGGCCTCTCTAGGTTAATTAATTATACTGAAGGTTTGGTTGCTTGGGCTCGTCTGTTGAGATAGTGAAAGGGACGATCATTATCTCTTATGCTCTCATTATTAATGACTTAGCGAATGTCGTCAGTCATTATAGCCGCAATGTCTTCGGACAACACAGTCATCTGGAGTATGGCTTCAGCTTAAGCCAGAAAATCCAGTGGTATGCTTAAGTGATCCCACGTTACAGCTCACATAAACAAAGATACTGGCGTTTTTTTTTCTTTTCTATCAGGGGATTGCATTTAACAAGGCTCCCTACAGTTGAGTAATTACGGTACGCCCATGGTGATTCCTTCAGCCTTCCTGAGACCGCTCTTCTGGGAGAAGAAAACCCTCAGCACAAGCTGACTCGACTTGGGGAACCAGTTGCCCGGGTGAATGGCCAAAGAGAATGCTACTTAATAACTATGATTAGTCGAACATGGACACACTACTACTACCACTACTACTACTACCATACTGCTACACTACTACTAACTACACTATACTACTACCACATCACATACAACCACTCCAACTACAAACCACCACACACTACCAAAATACCCCCACCTCCACAACCAACCACCACCACCCCACCATCACCCCACACCACACCCCACACACCCCCACCACCCCACACCACCCCACCACCAACCCCACCAACCACCAACACACCAACAACCAATCCACCAACCCACCACCAAACACACCACCAACACAACCCAACCCACACCACCACACACCACCACCCCTACCCCTCCTCACCACAACCACCAACCACCCCCACCACACCCAACCCCCACCCACCACAACCAACCACCACCACACACACCCACACCACACCACCCCACCAACACCAACAACCACAACAAAACCCAAAACACCCCCATCCATAACACCCACACCTACTACTACAAACTAACCCCTCCTACAATCCACTACAACTACAACCACCACCCCCACCACCACCCACAACCCCAACACAACAACACCCAAACAACACCAAACCAACTACCCTCACAACACCAAAAACAAAACAAAACTAACCAACACCACCACCCAACACCACCACCCCACCAACAAGAACCAACCAACAACCCCAAAACACCCCCACCCCCATCCCACCAACACCACCACCACACCCACAACCCCCACCAAAACCACAAACTAACAACAAAACCCAACCACACCCCCCTACACCCACACCACCTTCCCACAACCAACTACAATACTACAACAAACACTACCACTACTACATAATCACTACTCCTACCCCTTACTACCCACTAACTACTACAACTAACAACCAAACTACAACCACTAACCAACCACTCCTAATACTACTACTACACCTACAACTAACCACTATATTACCATAATACTACCCTACCACTACATGCTATCACTACTACTATTACTACTACTACTACTACCACTAAACTCCCACTAATAACACCCACCAACACCACCACCCACCCTAACTACCCACCAAAAACCCAATACAACACCACCACCCCCCCCACCCCCCCACCCCACCACCAACCAAACACATCCAACCCACAACAACACCCAACCACCACCCCCACACCACCCACCACACCACAACACACCACACCACACATCTAAACCAACACAAACCCCAGTCCCCAACACAACAACAATAAACCAAACAAACCACAACACCACCCCCAATCAACCACAACAACAACCCCTAAACAACACCCAAATCCAACCCACAACACCCACTACACAAACCCAACAACTACAACCCTACCACCACCCTCAACTACAACTACAAATACAACAACACTCCATCCCACAACCACAACCTCCAACACCACCCCAACACAACCAACAAATACCCACGCCCCCTCACCCAACAAACACCACAAAACTAACCCAAACACCCCAAACCAACCCCACCCACTTCACCAACCAAACTAATACCCACAACTCTAACCACTACTATACACAAAACTAACATCAAACTACCACAAAACAACCACTACTACAACCACTACTACTACACTACTATACTCCAACAACCACTACAATACCACTACAACAACCCCACCAACAACCACAACTACTACCACATCTACTACACTACTAAACAACCAACTACAACTCTCACTCCTACAACCACTATCTCCCACAACTAATCCACTACTAACTCCCACTACTACTCCCAACTTCTACTAAAAAACTACACTACCACTACCCCTTCTAAAAACCCATACAAACATTCACTATACTAGCATACTACTACACACTACTAACTACCACTACAAACCACTATAATAATACTACTATACCCTACTACTTACCACTACTACTACCACTACAACTACCACTACTACTACCACTACTACTACCACTACTACTACCACTACTACTACCACTACTACTACCACTACTACTACCTCTACAACTACCACTACTACTACCACTACTATTACTACTACTACTACTACTACTACTACTACTACCACTACAACTACGACTTCTACTGCCACTACTACTAACACTACTACTACTACCACTACTACTACCACTACTATTACCACTACTACTACCACTACTACTACTACTACAACAACCACTGCTACTACCACTACTACTACTACCACTACTACTATCACTACTACTACCACTACAACTACAACTACTACTACCACTACTACTACCACTACTACTACCACTACTACTACTACCACTACTGCTACCACTAGTACTACTACTACTTCCACTACAACTACCACTACAACTACCACTACAACTACCTCTACAACTACCACTACAACTACCACTACTACTACTACCACTACTACTACCACTACTACTACCACCACTACTAACACTACCTCTACAACTCCCACTACTACTACCACTACTAATACCACTACTACTACTACCACTATAACTACCACTACTACTACCACTACAACTACCACTACAACTACCACTACAACTACCACTACAACTACCACTACAACTACCACTAATACTACCACTACTACTACCACTACTACTACTATCACTACAACTACCACTACTACTACCACTACTACTACTACTACCACTACTTCTACCACTACTACTACCACTACTACTACCACTACAACTACCACTACTACTACCACTACTACTACCACTACTACTACCACAAATACTACCACTACTACTACCACTACTACTACTACCACTAATTCTAACACTACTACTACCACTACTACTACCATTACAACTACAACTACTACTACCACTACTACTACTACCACTAGTACTACCACTACAACTACCACTAATACTAACACTACTACTACCACTACTACTACCATTACAACTACCACTACTACTACCACTACTACTACTACTACTACTACCACTACTACCACCACTACAACTACCACTCTGGACTGACACAGTGGTATATACACTGCACCTTGATGCAACACTTCAACACACTCCTCAGAGCTCGGCCACTTCACTTCTATACCAACACTGTACATGTCACTCGGGTCCCTACCTGCCTTGGTCATGGACGGGACACTGTTTTACGAACGACGTAATGAGTAGTGGATTTTACCTGGCCTCTCTAGTTAATTAATTATACCTGAAGGTTTTGGTTGCTTGGGCTCGTGTTGAGATCAGGAAAGGACGATCATTATCTTATGCTCTCATTATTAATGACTTAGCCGAATGTCGTCAGTCATTATAGCCCGCAATGTCTTCGACAAACACAGTCCACTCCTGGAGTATGGCTTCCAGCTTAAGTCCAGAAAGTCCAGTGGTAGCTTAAGTGATCACACGTTACAGCTCACAATAAACAAAGATACTGGGTCTTCTATCAGGGGATTGCATTTAACAAGGCTCCCTAGTTGAGTAATTACGACCCCCCCAAATTTCTTTTTTCTTTTCCCTTTCTTTCCTTTCTTCTCTCTTTCTCTCTTCTCCAGTCTCTCCTCCTCTCTCCTTCTCTCTCTGTCTCTTCTCTCTCTCTCTCTACTCTCTCTCTCCTCTCTCCCCTCCCCCCTCTCTCTCTCTCCTTCTCTCTTCTCTCTCTCCACTCTCAGTCTCATCTCTCATCCTCCTCTCTATCGTCTCTCCTCTCCTCTGTCTCACTCTCTCTCTCGTCTCTCTGTCATCTCTGCTCCTCTCTCTCGTCTCGTCTCTCTGTCTCTCTCTCTCTATCTCCATCTCTGTCTCCCCTCTCTCTCTGTCTCTCTGCTCTCTGTCTCTCCTCTCTCTGTCTCTCATGTCCTCTCTCTCCATCTGTCCTCTCCTGCTCTCTGTCTCTCTGTCTCTCTACTCTCTCTCTGTCTCTCTCATCTCTCTCTCTGCTCTCTCTCTCTCATCTGCTCTCTTCTTCTTTCAGGCTCTTGTCTCTCTCTTCTCTCAATATGTTCTTTCTCCTTTCTCTCATTCTTTCTCAGATCTTTTCTCTCTTCCCCCTTTCTCCTCTTCTCTCTCTATCTCTCTTGCTGAGTGGACCTGGTTCAAGAGTGTTACTGATAGTGTTGCTGTGTTACAGAGTGTTACTGATAGTGTTGTTGTGTTACAGAGTGTTGCTGAGTGGACCTGGTTCAGAGAGTGTTGCTGATAGTGTTGTTGTGTTACAGAGTGTTGCTGAGTGGACCTGGTTCAGAGAGTGTTGCTGATAGTGTTGTTGTGTTAACAGAGTGTTGCTGAGTGGACCTGGTTCAGAGAGTGTTGCTGAAGTGTTGCTGTGTTACAGAGTGTTGCTGATGGACCTGGTTCAGAGAGTGTTGCTGATAGTGTTGTTGTGTTACAGAGTGTTGCTGATGGACCTGGTTCAGAGAGTGTTGCTGATAGTGTTGCTGTGTTACAGAGTGTTGCTGAGTGGACCTGGTTCAGAGAGTGTTGCTGATAGTGTTGTTGTGTTACAGAGTGTTGCTGAGTGGACCTGGTTCAGAGAGTGTTGCTGATAGTGTTGTTGTGTTACAGAGTGTTGCTGAGGTGGACCTGGTTCAGAGAGTGTTGCTGATAGTGTTGCTGTGTTACAGAGTGTTGCTGAGTGGACCTGGTTCAGAGAGTGTTTGCTGATAGTGTTGTTGTGTTACAGAGTGTTGCTGAGTGGACCTGGTTCAGAGAGTGTTGCTGATAGTGTTGCTGTGTTACAGAGTGTTGCTGAGTGGACCTGGTTCAGAGAGTGTTGCTGATAGTGTTGTTGTGTTACAGAGTGCTGCTGAGTGGACCTGGTTCAGATAGTGTTGCTGATAGTGTTGTTGTGTTACAGAGTGTTGCTGAGTGGACCTGGTTCAGATAGTGTTGCTGATAGTGTTGCTGATAGTGTTGATGTGTTACAGAGTGTTGCTGAGTGGACCTGGTTCAGATAGTGTTGCTGATAGTGTTGCTGTGTTACAGAGTGTTGCTGAGTGGACCTGGTTCAGAGAGTGTTGCTGATAGTGTTGTTGTGTTACAGAGTGTTGCTGAGTGGACCTGGTTCAGAGAGTGTTGCTGATAGTGTTGTTGTGTTACAGAGTGTTGCTGAGTGGACCTGGTTCAGAGAGTGTTGCTGATAGTGTTGCTGTGTTACAGAGTGTTGCTGAGTGGACCTGGTTCAGATAGTGTTGCTGATAGTGTTGCTGTGTTACAGAGTGTTGCTGAGTGGACCTGGTTCAGAGAGTGTTGCTGATAGTGTTGTTGTGTTACAGAGTGTTGCTGAGTGGACCTGGTTCAGAGAGTGTTGCTGATAGTGTTGCTGTGTTACAGAGTGTTGCTGAGTGGACCTGGTTCAGAGAGTGTTGCTGATAGTGTTGTTGTGTTACAGAGTGTTGCTGAGTGGACCTGGTTCAGATAGTGTTGCTGATAGTGTTGCTGTGTTACAGAGTGTTGCTGAGTGGACCTGGTTCAGATAGTGTTGCTGATAGTGTTGTTGTGTTACAGAGTGTTGCTGAGTGGACCTGTTCAGATAGTGTTGCTGATAGTGTTGCTGTGTTACAGAGTGTTGCTGAGTGGACCTGGTTCAGATAGTGTTGCTGATAGTGTTGCTGTGTTACAGAGTGTTGCTGAGTGGACCTGGTTCAGATAGTGTTGCTGATAGTGTTGCTGTGTTACAGAGTGTTGCTGAGTGGACCATGGTTCAGATAGTGTTGCTATAGTGTTGCGTGTTACAGAGTGTTGCTGAGTGGACCTGTTCAGATAGTGTTGCTGATAGTGTTGCTGTGTTACAGAGTGTTGCGAGTGGACTGGTTCAGATAGTGTTGCTGATAGTGTTGCTGTGTTACAGAGTGTTGCTGAGTGGACCTGGTTCAGAGAGTGTTGCTGATAGTGTTGTTGTGTTACAGAGTGCTGCTGAGTGGACCTGGTTCAGAGAGTGTTGCTGATAGTGTTGTGGTTACAGAGTGTTGCTGAGTGGACCTGCTTCAGAGAGTGTTGCTGATAGTGTTGCTGTGTTACAGAGTGTTGCTGAGTGGACCTGCTTCAGAGAGTGTTGCTGATAGTGTTGCTGTGTTACAGAGTGTTGCTGAGTGGACCTGGTTCAGAGAGTGTTGCTGATAGTGTTGCTGTGTTACAGAGTGTTGCTGAGTGGACCTGGTTCAGAGAGTGTTGCTGTGTTACAGAGTGTTGCTGAGTGGACCTGGTTCAGATAGTGTTGCTGATAGTGTTGCTGTGTTACAGAGTGTTGCTGAGTGGACCTGGTTCAGAGAGTGTTGCTGATAGTGTTGTTGTGTTACAGAGTGTTGCTGAGTGGACCTGGTTCAGAGAGTGTTGCTGATATGTGTTGTTGTGTTACAGAGTGTTGCTGAGTGGACCTGGTTCAGAGAGTGTTGCTGATAGTGTTGTTGTGTTACAGAGTGTTGCTGAGTGGACCTGGTTCAGAGAGTGTTGCAGATAGTGTTGTTGTGTTTCAAGTGTTGCTGAGTGGACCTGGTCAGAGAGTGTTGCTGAAGTGTTGTTGTGTTACAGAGTGTTGCTGAGTGGACCTGGTTCAGAGAGTGTTGCTGATAGTGTTGTTGTGTTACAGAGTGTTGCTGAGTGGACCTGGTTCAGAGAGTGTTGCTGATAGTGTTGTTGTGTTACAGAGTGTTGCTGAGTGGACCTGGTTCAGAGAGTGTTGCTGATAGTGTTGTTGTGTTTCAGAGTGTTGCTGAGTGGACCTGGTTCAGAGAGTGTTGCTGATAGTGTTGTGTTACAGAGTGTTGCTGAGTGGACCTGGTTCAGAGAGTGTTGCTGATAGTGTTGTTGTGTTTCAGAGTGTTGCTGAGTGGACCTGATTCAGAGAGTGTTGCTGATAGTGTTGTTGTGTTTCAGAGTGTTGCTGAGTGGACCTGGTTCAGAGAGTGGCTCCACCAGTAGCAACACAAGAACCAGGGCCACACACAACTTCCTGGGCCGCACTCTCAAGCGTCGACGACCCAGGTAAGTCACTCCTGGCTCACAACCCAAGATCCCGGGGTTAACCCCGGGCGCGGGGTTACGAAGTACGGCTTCTGACTTCACTGGTAGCGCCCTCGGCTCACAATGGAAGCACCCGGGCTCGATCCCAGGAGGAACTCTGTTTCGTTACACCTCCTGCCCCTCCTATCCCAGTGATTAATAATCCAGAATTATATTAACCAATAGTGAATAATAATCTAGGATTATATTAACCCCTAGTGATTAATAATATGGAATTATATTAATTAGTGATTAATAATATAGAATTATATTAACTACTAGTTATTAATAATCTAGAATTATATTAACCAGCTGTCATGAAATAATCTACTAGTTATTATTTAGAATTATATTAACCAGTCGGTATTAATTATTCAGAGTTAATTGTATTACTATCGCTCCAGGGTTAATAATCCTGGATTATCCTGGGTTAATAATCCTGGATTATCCTGAGTTAATAATCCTCATGGGTTATTTTTTATTAATATCTTGGTGAATTATCTCTTAATGAATAATAATAATCTTGGGACTGCCTGGATAATCCTACAAGACACATTATCCTTGGTTATTCTCTTCTATTTCCTCTCTGGAGGTAATAATCCTGAATTATCCTGACTTCATAACCCTCTGGAGGTAATAATCCTGAATTATCCTGACTTCATAACTCTCTGGAGGTAATAATCCTGAATTATCCTGACTTAATAACTCTCTGGAGGTAATATTCCTGAATTATCCTGACTTAATAACTCTCTGGAGGTAATAATCCTGAATTATCCTGACTTAATAACTCTCTGGAGGTAATAATCCTGAATTATCCCGACTTAATAACTCTCTGGAGGTAATATTCCTGAATTATCCTGACTTAATAACTCTCTGGAGGTAATATTCCTGAATTATCCTGACTTAATAACTCTCTGGAGGTAATAATCCTGAATTATCCTGACTTAATAACTCTCTGGAGGTAATAATCCTGAATTATCCTGACTTAATAACTCTCTGGAGGTAATATTCCTGAATTATCCCGACTTAATAATTCTCTGGAGGTAATATTCCTGAATTATCCTGACTTAATAACTCTCTGGAGGTAATAATCCTGAATTATCCCGACTTAATAATTCTCTGGAGGTAATATTCCTGAATTATCCTGACTTAATAACTCTCTGGAGGTAATATTCCTGAATTATCCCGACTTAATAATTCTCTGGAGGTAATATTCCTGAATTATCCTGACTTAATAACTCTCTGGAGGTAATAATCCTGAATTATCCCGACTTAATAACTCTCTGGAGGTAATATTCCTGAATTATCCTGACTTAATAACTCTCTGGAGGTAATATTCCTGAATTATCCTGACTTAATAACTCTCTGGAGGCAATAATCCTGAATTATCCTGACTTAATAACTCTCTGGAGGTAATAATCCTGAATTATCCCGACTTAATAACTCTCTGGAGGTAATATTCCTGAATTATCCTGACTGAATAACTCTCTGGAGGCAATAATCCTGAATTATCTTGACTTAACTCTCTGGAGGTAATAATATAGGATAAACTTGGATTATTACCTCTCTGGGGGATAACGATCTTGGATTAACCTGAGTTAACCCTCTACAGCTAATATTCTTGGATAACCCCGGGTTATTAACACTTTGAATTATCCTGGATTATCACCTCTCTGTAGGTAATAATACTGTGTTATCCGGAGTTATTAATACTCTAGTAAATATCCATGGGTAAGTGTTTACTCTCTGAGAGTAATAGTCTAGTTAAATATTATCTGACGTTGATAATCCTGGGTTATTAATGTGTTAGTGTTCTCGGGTTATCCTGGGTTATTAATGTGCTAGTGTTCTCGGGTTATCCTGGGTTATTAATGTGTAGTGTTCTCGGGTTATCCTGGGTTATTAATGTGGTTTAGTGTTCTCGGTTATCCTGGGTTATTAATGTGTTAGTGTTCTCGGGTTATCCTGGGTTATTAATGTGTTAGTGTTCTCGGGTTATCCTGGGTTATTAATGTGTTAGTGTTCTCGGGTTATCCTGGGTTATTAATGTGTTAGTGTTCTCGGGTTATCCTGGGTTATTAATGTGCTAGTGTTCTCGGGTTATCCTGGGTTATTAATGGGCTAGTATTCTCAGGTTATCCTGGGTTATTAATGGGCTAGTATTCTCGGGTTATCCTGGGTTATTAATGGGCTAGTATTCTCGGGTTATCCTGGGTTATTAATGGGCTAGTATTCTCAGGTTATCCTGGGTTATTAATGGGCTAGTATTCTCGGGTTATCCTGGGTTATTAATATGCTAGTATTCTTGGGTTATCCTGGGTTATTAATGGGCTAGTATTCTCGGGTTATCCTGGGTTATTAATGGGCTAGTATTCTCGGGTTATCCTGGGTTATTAATATGTTAGTATTCTCGGGTTATCCTGGGTTATTAATAGGCTAGTATTCTCGGGTTATCCTGGGTTATTAATGGGCTAGTATTCTCGGGTTATCCTGGGTTATTAATGGGCTAGTATTCTCGGGTTATCCTGGGTTAATAATATGTTAGTATTCTCGGGTTATCCTGGGTTATTAATATGCTAGTATTCTTGGGTTATCCTGGGTTATTAATAGGCTAGTATTCTCGGGTTATCCTGGGTTATTAATGGGCTAGTATTCTCGGGTTATCCTGGGTTATTAATAGGCTAGTATTCTCGGGTTATCCTGGGTTATTAATAGGCTAGTATTCTCGGGTTATCCTGGGTTATTAATGGGCTAGTATTCTCGGATTATCCTAGGTTATTAATATGCTAGTATTCTCGGGTTATCCTGGGTTACTAATGGGCTAGTATTCTCGGGTTATCCTGGGTTATTAATAGGCTAGTATTCTCGGGTTATCCTGCGTTATTAATGGGCTAGTATTCTCGGGTTATCCTGGGTTATTAATGGGCTAGTATTCTCGGGTTATTCTGGGTTATTAATGGGCTAGTATTCTCGGGTTATCCTGGGTTATTAATGGGCTAGTATTCTCGGGTTATTCTGGGTTATTAATGGGCTAGTATTCTCGGGTTATCCTGGGTTATTAATGGGCTAGTATTCTCGGTTATCCTGGGTTATTAATGTGCTAGTATTCTCGGGTTATCCTGGGTTATTAATGGGCTAGTATTCTTGGGTTATCCTGGGTTATTAATGGGCTAGTATTCTCGGGTTATCCTGGGTTATTAATGGGCTAGTATTCTCGGGTTATCCTGGGTTATTAATGTGCTAGTATTCTCGGGTTATCCTGGGTTATTAATGGGCTAGTATTCTTGGGTTATCCTGGGTTATTAATGTGCTAGTGTTCTCGGGTTATCCTGGGTTATTAATGGGCTAGTATTCTCGGGTTATCCTGCGTTATTAATGGGCTAGTATTCTCGGGTTATCCTGGGTTATTAATGTGCTAGTGTTCTCGGGTTATCCTGGGTTATTAATGGGCTAGTATTCTCGGGTTATCCTGCGTTATTAATGGGCTAGTATTCTCGGGTTATCCTGGGTTATTAATGTGCTAGTATTCTCGGGTTATCCTGGGTTATTAATGTGCTAGTATTCTCGGGTTATCCTGGGTTATTAATGGGCTAGTATTCTCGGGTTATCCTGGGTTATTAATGTGCTAGTATTCTCGGGTTATCCTGGGTTATTAATGGGCTAGTATTCTTGGGTTATCCTGGGTTATTAATGGGCTAGTATTCTCGGGTTATTCTGGGTTATTAATGGGCTAGTATTCTCGGGTTATCCTGGGTTATTAATGTGCTAGTATTCTCGGGTTATCCTGGGTTATTAATGGGCTAGTATTCTCGGGTTATCTCTGGTAATTAACTCTGAACCTTAATATTCCTGGGTTATCCTGGGTTGCTGAAGCTGTGGGCTGGGTTACACTGGTACTGTTGGTCAGGATCCCAATGGAAGTCAGTCAGTCTGTCTGACTTTTCCGGGTTATCCCAGGTACTTTACACATATGCTGTTATGTATGATAATCTATGTAACTGTATTTGTGCATACCTGAATAAACTTACTTACTTACTTACTTACTTACTTACTTACTTACTTACTTACTTACTTACTTACTTACTTACTTACTTACTAGGTCTAACACGGCTGGCAGTGAGGAGGCAGCGTTGACGACCTCACACACTCGTGTGGTCACTACTGCTCTCTACGGTGACTACAATATTTCCAAGGATCAGCTGGCCAAGGTAAACAACACACAACTACAACACCGTGACTACAACAATACAGAAATAACCTGCACACAGGAGAGAGAAACTTACCACTACGTTTCGGTCCGACTTAGACCATTTACAAGTAACACTGACACACGAAGGTAAGGGAGCCAGTATTTATAGGAGAGTGGAACAGAGAAGTCTCCTATAACTACTGGCTCCCTTACCTGCGTGTGTTAGTGTTACCTGTAAATGGTCCAAGTTGGATCGAAACGTAGTGGTAAGTTTCTCTCCCCAATGTGTACGGGGTATTTGTGCATGGCTAAGGTAAGATTACCCTCCCGGGTAGCTCCCCTGATCAGCGGGACGGGAGTTACCTGATTCACTTAAGATTCTGTCATGATATACTTTCTTATTCTCTGATTGTTTATCTGAGGTAATATTGTTAACATTGCTCATTTTTTGCTCTCTCTCTCCCCTTTTCTCTGGTCACTAATTATGTGACCTGGCTGCTGGTGTGGCCTGGCTGCTGGTGTGTCCTGGCTGCTGGTGTGTCCTGGCTGCTGGTGTATCCTGGCTGCTGGTGTGTCCTGGCTGCTGGTGTGTCCTGGCTGCTGGTGTGTCCTGGCTGCTGGTGTGGCCTGGCTGCTGGTGTGGCCTGGCTGCTGGTGTGTCCTGGCTGCTGGTGTGGCCTGGCTGCTGGTGTGTCCTGGCTGCTGGTGTGTCCTGGCTGCTGGTGTGTCCTGGCTGCTGGTGTGGCCTGGCTGCTGGTGTGTCCTGGCTGCTGGTGTGGCCTGGCTGCTGGTGTGTCCTGGCTGCTGGTGTGGCCTGGCTGCTGGTGTGTCCTGGCTGCTGGTGTGGCCTGGCTGCTGGTGTGTCCTGGATGCTGGTGTGGCCTGGCTGCTGGTGTGTCCTGGATGCTGGTGTGGCCTGGCTACTGGTGTGTCCTGGCTACTGGTGTGACCTTCCTGGACTGGTGTGTGTGTCACCAGAACGACACAACAATTCGCCTGACAGTGGAGGGTGTTGGTGAGGATGTGAAGGAGACATTGCCACCAGGGGATTACTCCAGCGGGGACGATGTTCACAACCTTAACATAGGATGGAGAGACTTTAACAACGATAATAACACCTACCACAGGAACACTAATACTAACAGGTGTGTGTGTGTGTGTGTGTGTGTGTGTGTGTGTGTGTGTGTGTGTGTGTGTGTGTGTGTGTGTGTGTAGGGCAGCAAATATAAGAATAATAATAATGAAAATAATAATAATAATAGTAATAATAATAATAACACCAGCACAACCAAAATTACTCTAAAAACAATCTTTTTGCTCTAAAATCCACGGACCATATCTTAAGGTTTACTCCTTTACGTTCATTCACGTTCATTCATATTCATTCTCGTTCTTTGACGTTTAGTCACGTTCATTCACGTTCAGTGATTAGATCCTAATTATGTACAGTGCTGATATACGAACGTTTCTTTGCAGCGCCTACAGTCCAAATCTGGGGGCCCTGGGTGCCAGCCGCACTCACGAAGAGATTCTTCGCGCCCTCAAGCTTCTTATAAGCCGACAAGAACGTGAAGACGCAGAGAAGAAACGTCTCAACGAGTGGCGTGTTATTGCTATCGCTGTTGATCGTATCCTCTTCTGGATCTTCTTCATTGTGACCACCGTCAGTTCGGTGGTGTTCCTGGTCATCCTGCCGCTAGTCAAGAGGTCAGAATATGTGCGCAACACCTGAGGTCGCCTGGATGTCCAGCAGCTCGTCCTTGAAGCGCTGTTTGTGTCATCTCCCTCGTTCCAACCATGGCTGCTCTAAACCGGAGTCAGTGTACCTTCCCTCCAGGTGGACCCTGAGGTCTTTCTACTGGGCCGTGCCCTACCACACGTGTTTGTGAACGCTGCTAGAACGTTCACTCCCTCTAGCAATAGAGAGTTGTCCTGGGCCAAGCCCTGATACACGTTTTTGTAAACACTGGTAGAATGTTCACACTAACATATACAGTTGGTTTGTACTGGACAACACCCTGCCACATGTCTTTGTAAAAAAAAAAAAAAACATGGGTAGAATGTTCACTGTAGTATAGACAGTTGGTTTGAAAGGCGGCATGCCGACAGGTGTAGACACAAACATATGCACACAGAACAGTCCTCGATTTGGTTAACTATTACGTCTAACTAGAGCACTTCTCAGTTAGCGGAGAACTGCGCTTAGAGTGACACCTTGACCAAGGAAATGCTTTGTAAACGTTTTTCTAGTTGTCCACGATCATAGGCACTTGTTTCCTGTTACCGTCAGAACCGAGATGTTCCCGTCACACTCGCTGAAGACTTGTCCGTCAAGAGTGGTCACGGTCCAGAGAGTTAACAAGAGGTTTTACTGACCTGCCAAACACAAAAGCTCACTTTGTTTGTAGCTGGGGCCGGCAGGACGGGCCGTGGTTGTAAGCGAGTCTACTCTGTGATAATGGGTTCCAGGTCCCCTACGACTGGCGTCAAGTTAGTGAAACAGGTGGAACGAGATGGGTGCTTTTTCCTGCCTACCCATGGGCCAGAGCTAGCGTAGTTGAGAGCTTCTGTATCTCCACGGGAGAACTCTCCCGCTTGTTTATCTAAGTCCTACTTGTTAAATACAACAAAAAAAATAATTGTATAGATAAATAACTGTAATATATTATAAGTTACTATTATTATTGTTTGGAATCTCCAGGGATGATGTCGAGAAGGATGGAAATGGACGGAGAGGCGATGTTTTGCGTCAGGCAAGACATCATTGCTCCTGACGGAACGTCAACAAAGCTTCTCAGTTTTTGATGTGTGTGTGTGTGTGTTGCGTATGTTGCAGGTCACGTGATCCTGCTGACAATAGGACTTTGGCTGGTCCATTTGTATGTAAACCTTATAAATACGTTGTACATGAAATAATCTAGGATAGTTTACTTATCTACAGATATATATTAATACCGCCAAAATATATTAACCTTATAATCTACACTTGAATTAGCAGTCATGTGCACAAACTTCCTAAAACTGTAAAAATTAGGAAACGTCCAGTTAAGGCCCCGTGAGCTTCACCCTTGTGGGTTTGCCTCTTCAATAAACAGATATTGACCCTGGTTTTACAGGCACAGAGATATTGATATAATGCACCAAACAGTCGTATAACTAAGCAGTTGTTATACGAGTGGAAGGTCCAGGAGGGACCAGGAGGGTCCGGAAGGGACCAGGATGGTCCAGGAGTTCCAGGAGGACCAGGAGGGTCCAGGAGGTCCAGGAGGACCAGGAGGGTCCAGGAGGTCGCCTAACCTTCCCCCTACAACGTCTGGGTGAATTGTAAATTTTTCCACCCACTGAATTGTGGCTTTTGTTTACTCTTCAGTCATTTTTAATGCTCGATATGTTGTGTAAATATCAACTGTGATCAATGGCTTAGAAAACCCACAAGCTGAAGTCTGAGACACTTTTGAAACATCTGGTAATCTTTACTGATGAAACGTTTCGCCAGCCATTGGCTTCTTCAGTCCATTACCAAGAAGAACGGTAGAAATAGAGGAGTCTGAGGTAATCAGTCCCTTAGCCTGGAACCCATGAACACATCGACTACACACATACACATCTGCTACATACACAACATGTTTGTTCAGCGCAATATTTATCTGTCAGTATATTAGCTACTACAGCTGTGAAGCCGGTCTGGATGTATGAATTAGACATGACCTTTAAATGAGGTCCTTCTCAGCAGCTGAAGTGGAACTCAGGTTGAAGATATAGTCAACCTCTCCAGTTCTTGTTCTAGTCTTGTCTTCAGATTGTTTTCTCCTGTTTACACTGAGTGTTCATTATGCCATCAATAATGACTGGTGTTCAGTATACCTCCAACAGTGACTGGTGTTCATTATAACAACAGTGACTAGTGATTATTATAAGAACAGTGATATGTTCATTATACTAGCAACAGTGACTAGTGATGATTATAATACCAACAGTGTATGTACATTGTAACAACAGTGACTAGTGTACATTGTAACAACAGTGACTAGTGTACATTATAACAACAGTGACTAGTGATCATTATAACAACAGTGACTAGTGATCATTATAACAACAGTGACTAGTGTACATTATAACAACAGTGACTAGTGATCATTATAACAACAGTGACTAGTGTACATTATAACAACAGTGACTAGTGATCATTATAACAACAGTGACTAGTGATCATTATAACAACAGTGACTAGTGATCATTATAACAACAGTGACTAGTGATCATTATAACAACAGTGACTAGTGATCATTATAACAACAGTGACTAGTGATCATTATAACAACAGTGACTAGTGATCATTATAACAACAGTGACTAGTGTACATTATAACAACAGTGACTAGTGTACATTATAACAACAGTAACTAGTGTACATTATAACAACAGTAACTAGTGATCATTATAACAACAGTAACTAGTGTACATTATAACAACAGTGACTAGTGATCATTATAACAACAGTGACTAGTGATCATTATAACAACAGTGACTAGTGATCATTATAACAACAGTGACTAGTGATCATTATAACAACAGTGACTAGTGATCATTATAACAACAGTGACTAGTGATCATTATAACAACAGTGACTAGTGATCATTATAACAACAGTGACTAGTGATCATTATAACAACAGTGACTAGTGATCATTATAACAACAGTGACTAGTGATCATTATACAACAGTGACTAGTGATCATTATAACAACAGTGACTAGTGATCATTATAACAACAGTAACTAGTGATCATTATAACAACAGTAACTAGTGTACATTATAACAACAGTAACTAGTGTACATTATAACAACAGTAACTAGTGTACATTATAACAACAGTAACTAGTGTACATTATAACAACAGTAACTAGTGTACATTATAACAACAGTAACTAGTGTACATTATAACAACAGTAACTAGTGATCATTATAACAACAGTAACTAGTGTACATTATAACAACAGTAACTAGTGTACATTATAACAACAGTAACTAGTGATCATTATAACAACAGTAACTAGTGATCATTATAACAACAGTAACTAGTGATCATTATAACAACAGTAACTAGTGTACATTATAACACCAACAGTGACTGGTGCTCATAATATAAACACTGATATATACATAAATCTGAAAGGTAATGTGATACGGAGTGAGAAATCCTACAGTTGCACTTTGCTGATGACACTGTGCTTTTGGGGGATTCTGAAGAGAAGTTGCAGAGGTTGGTGGATGAATTTGGTAGGATATGTAAAAGAAGAAAATTAAAAATGAGCGAAGGAAAGAGCAAGGTGATGGAGAGTAACAAAAAACATTAGGCAACGAAAGATTGGATATTAGATTTGAAGGAGGAAGTGAATGTGTTCAGATATTTGGGAGTTGTGTCAGCAGATGGGTCTATGAAAGACGAGGTGAAACATAGCACTGACGAGGGGAAAAAGGTGAGTGATGCACTGAGGGGTCTGTGGATACAAAGAACTCTGTTTATGAAGGCTAAAAAGGGAATGTATGAGAGTATAGTGGTGCCATTACCTCTTTCATGGGTGTGAAGCGTGGGTGGTGAATGTTGCAACAAGGAGAAGGCTGGAGGCAATGGAGATGTCGTGTGTGAGGGCAATGTGTGGTGTGATTATTATGCAGAAAATCCATAGCTCAGGAGATTAAGAGGAGGTGTGGGGCTACTAATAGTATTATCCAGAGGGTTGAGGAGGTGTTGTCGAGGTGGTTTGGTCATCCAGAGAGAATGGAACAAAAGGAAATAACTTGAAGAGTGTATAAATCTGTAGTGGAAAGAAGATAGGGAAGGGGTTTTCCTAAAAAAAGGGAGGGGGTAAAGGTTTTGTGTGTGAGAGGCTTAGACATCTATCAAGCATGTATATGTTAAATAGGAGTGAGTGAAGACAAGTAGTTTTTATGTCTTCAAGTGCTGTTGGAGTGTAAGCAAGGTAATATATATGAAGGTATTTAGGGAAACCAGTTAGCCAGACTTGAGTCCTGGGGGTGAGAAACTACAGTTCCTGCACTCTGAAGGAAGGTTGGGGATATTTATATACTGGAAGGTCATATGAACTACCAGCATACTTCTGACAAACACTGACTAAATAACAGTGAAAGTGTTTTTTTCTTTGTCAGGTCACCTTGCCTCAGTGGGAGACAGTGTCTTAAAACACTACATATATATAATTCATAATAATCATAATAATAAATGCACCACTGCCTTTTGGACCGACAATTAAACATGTATTTTTGAAAGAACATTTTGGAACAGCAGAATTAAAGTTGTTGGAAAAAAAATTTAACTTTGACAATGTCTCTCTAGGTAAATAGCCCGAGCGCTCTGTAGCCCCTACGGGCTTACTGCTTCCCCTTAAGCATATTACTAGGGAAGAGGCCACTCACTTGTAAATTCTGTTCATAATATTCATATATATATATATTGTATGACTTCCAGCTGGAATGGAATCAACTGATATATATATATATATATATATATATATATATATATATATATATATATATATATATATATATATATATATATATATATATATATATATATATATATATATATATATATATATATATATATAATTGTAAATACTAGTAATGTCCTTCTTGCTTGTACCTGGCAATACCCAGGTGCCTGTGGGGTCCTGACGGGTTTAGTGCTTCACCATGCATGATCCCTATGGGTTTATAATAAGCTTTAAGTACTGAATGTTATGAGATTGTTAGGACTGTGAGAGACTCTCTGTGTCAAGTACACTTACATGTACACTTGTGCTCACACTTACACTTAAACTCACACTCACACTTACACTTACACTTACACTTACACTTACACTTACACTCACACTTACACTTACACTTACACTTACACTTACACTTACACTTGCACTCACACTTACACTTACACTTGCACTCACACTTACACTTACACTTGCACTCACACTTACACTTACACTTGCACTCACACTTACACTTACACCAGCACTCAAACTTACACTCACACTCACACTTACACTCACACTTACACTCACACTTACACTCACACTCACACTTGCACTTACACTCACACTTACATTCACACTCACACTTGCACTTACACTCACACTTACATTCACACTCACACTTACACTTACACTTACACTGACACTTACATTTACACCCACATTAACACTCACACTCACATTTACACTTACTTACACTTACAGTTACACTTACACTCACACTTGCACTCACGCTCACACTCACACCTACACTCCCACTCCCCCCCACACACACACACTACACATACACACACACACACACACACACATACACAAACACACACACACACACACTACACATACACATACACACATACACACACACTACATAGTTGAGCTCCAAGTGGAGAGAGTAGCAGGAATAGGCTGGGAAAAACCAAACTACAAAAGGGGGAACTACTCAGGCATGAGGAACTTCAAGACATTCAGTGGGAGAGGGAACTGACAGGAAAACCAGTACAAGAAATGATGGACTATGTAGCAACAAAATGCAAGGAGGCAGAGGAGAGGTTTGTTCCCAAGGGAAACAGAAATAATGGGAAGAACAGAACGAGTCCTTGGTTCACCCAAAGGTGTAGGGAGGCAAAAACTAGGTGTACTAGAGAATGGAAAAGGTACAGAAGACAGAGAACTCAGGAAAATAAAGAGATTAGCCGAAGAGCCAGAAACGAATATGCACAGATAAGAAGGGAGGCTCAGAGACAATATGAAAATGACATAGCATCAAAAGTAAAGACTGACCCGAAGCTGTTGTACAGCCACATCAGGAGGAAAACAACAGTCAAGGACCAGGTAATCAGACTGAGGAAGGGTGATGGGGAATTCACAAGAAACGACCGAGAGGTATGTGAGGAGCTCAACACGAGATTTAAAGAAGTATTTACAGTGGAAACCAGTAGGACTCAGGAAATCAGAACAGGGAGGTACACCAACAAGTGCTGGATGCGGTACACATAACCAAGGAGGAGGTGAAGAAGCTGCTGTGTGAACTTGACACCTCAAAGGCGGTGGGACAAGACAACATCTCTCTGTGGGTCCTTAAAGAGGGAGCAGAGATATTGTGTGAGCCATTAACAAAGATCTTCAATACATCCATTGAAACTGGACAACTCCCTGAGGTATGGAAGATGGCAAATGTAGTCCCAATTTTTAAAAAGGGAGACAGACATGAGGCATTAAACTACAGACCTGTGTCACTAACGTGTATAGCATGCAAAGTCATGGAGAAGATCATGAGGAGGAGAGTGGTGGAGCACCTGGAAAGAAACAAGTGTATAATCGACAACCAACATGGTTTCAGGGAAGGAAAACCCTGTGCCACAAACCTACTGGAGTTTTATGACAACGTGACAGAAGTAAGACAAGAGAGAGAGGAGTGGATCGACTGCATTTTTTTAGACTGCAAGAAGGCCTTCGACACAGTTCCTCACAAGAGGTTACTGCAAAAGCTAGAGGAACAGGCACACATAACAGGAAAGGCACTGCAATGGATCAGAGAATACCTGACAGGGAGGCAACAACGAGTCATGGTACGTGATGAGGTATTACAGTGAGCGCCTGTAACGAGCGAAGTCCCACAGGGGTCAGTCCTAGGACCAGTGCTATTTTTCATATATTGTGTATGGATTTGATGTATGTGAATGACATGATGGAAGGGCCATACTCTGAAGTGTCCCTGTTCTCAGATGATGTGAAGTTAATGAGGAGAATTAAATCATATGAGGATCAGGCAGAACTACAAAGAGACCTGGACAGGCTAGACACGTGGTCCAGCAACTGGCTTCTCGAATTCAACCCTTCCAAATGCAAAGTAACGAAGATTGGGGAAGGGCAAAGAAGACCGCAGACAGAGTATAGCCTAAGTGGACAAAGGCTGCAAACCTCACTCAAGGAGAAAGATCTTGAAGTGACCATAACACCGAGCATGTCTCCGGAAGCACACATCAACCAGATAACTGCTGCATCATATGGGCGCCTGGCAAACCTGAGAATAGCATTCCGACACCTTAGTAAGGAATCGTTCAAGACACTGTATACTGTGTACGTCAGGCCCATACTGGAGTATGCAGCACCAGTTTGGAACCCACACCTGGTCAAGCACGTCAAGAAATTAGAGAAAGTACAAAGGTTTGCAACAAGGCTAGTTCTGGAGCTAAGAGGTATGTCCTACGAAGAAAGGTTGAGGGAAATCGGCCTGACGACACTGGAGGACAGGAGGGTCAGGGGAGACATGATAAGAACATACAAAATAATGCGTGGAATAGACAAGGTGGACAGAGACAGGATGTTCCAGAGAGGGGACACAGAAACAAGGGGTCACAATTGGAAGCTGAAGACTCAGACGAGTCACAGGGACGTTAGGAAGTAGTTCGGTCACAGAGTAGTCAGGAAGTGGAATAGCCTAGCAAGTGATGTAGTGGAGGCAGGAACCATACATAGCTTTAAGACGAGGTTTGATAAAGCTCTTGAAACATGGAGAGAGAGGACCTAGTAGCGACCAGTGAAGAGGCGGAGCCAGGAGCTATGACTCGACCCCTGCAACCACAAATTGGTGAGTACAGTTAAGTGAGTACACTCACAATCTCACCCTCGCCTATACACACAAACACACACACACACACACATTCACACACACAGTTTTAATACATAGTTGACTACTACTACTACTACTACTACTAATACTAATAATAATAATAATAATAATAATAATAATAATAATAATAATAATAATAATAATAATAGATTAAGTTTGTGGTATTGACATTATTTTTTAGATCATGTAAAAGGCATATCATGTAACACATAGTCACTTTATTCTGTACCGGGTGTTACAAACTGTACCGGGTGTTACAAACTGTACCGGGTGTTACAAACTGTACCGGGTGTTACAAACTGTACCAGGTGTTACAAACTGTACCGGTGTTACAAACTGTACCGGGTGTTACAAACTGTACCGGGTGTTACAAACTGTACCAGGTGTTACAAACTGTACCGGGTGTTACAAAACTGTACCGGTGTTACAAACTGTACCGGTGTTAAAACTGTACCGGGTGTTACAAACTGTACCGGGTGTTACAAACTGTACCGGGTGTTACAAACTGTACCGGGTGTTACAAACTGTACCAGGTGTTACAAACTGTACCGGGTGTTACAAACTGTACCAGGTGTTACAAACTGTACCGGGTGTTACAAACTGTACCGGGTGTTACAAACTGTACCGGGTGTTACAAACTGTACCGGGTGTTACAAACTGTACCGGGTGTTACAAACTGTACCGGGTGTTACAAACTGTACCGGGAGTTACAAACTGTACCAGGTGTTACAAACTGTACCGGTGTTACAAACTGTACCGGGTGTTACAAACTGTACCGGGTGGGTTACAAACTGTACCGGTGTTACAAACTGTACCGGGTGTTACAAACTGTACCAGGTGTTACAAACTGTACAGGTGTTACAAACTGTACCGGGTGTTACAAACTGTACCGGGTGTTTACAAACTGTACCGGGTGTTACAAACTGTACCGGGTGTTGCAAACTGTACCGAGTTACAAACTGTACCAGGTGTTACAAACTGTACCGGGTGTTACAAACTGTACCGGGTGTTACAAACTGTACCGGGTGTTACAAACTGTACCGGGTGTTACAAACTGTACCGGGTGTTACAAACTGTACCAGGTGTTACAAACTGTACCGGGTGTTACAAACTGTACCGGTGTTACAAACTGTACCGGTGTTTACAAACTGTACCGGTGTTACAAACTGTACCGGGTGTTACAAACTGTACCGGGTGTTACAAACTGTACCAGGTGTTACAAACTGTACCGGGTGTTACAAACTGTACCGGGTGTTACAAACTGTACCGGTGTGTTACAAACTGTACCGGGTGTTACAAACTGTACCGGGTGTTACAAACTGTACCGGGTGTTACAAACTGTACCGGGTGTTCCCAACTGTACCGTGTGTTACAAACTGTACCGGTGTTACAAACTGTCCCGGGGTGTTACAAACTGTTACCGGGTGTTACAAACGTACCGGGTGTTACAAACTGTACCAGGTGTTACAAACGTCCCGGGGTTGTTACAAACGTCCCGGGGTGTTACAAACTGTACCGGGTGTTACAAACGTACCGGGTGTTGCAAACGACCGGGTGTTAAAAAACTGTACCAGGTGTTACAAACTGTCCCCGGGTGTTACAAACTGTCCCGGTGCACAAAACTGTACCGGGTGTTACAAACTGTACCGGGTGTTACAAACTGTACCGGGTGTTACAAACTGTACCGGGTTTCCCAAACTGTCCCGGGGTGTTACAAACGTACCGGGTGTTACAAACTGTACCAGGTTTTACAAACTGTAGGGGGTGTTACAAATTGTACCGGATGTTCCCAAACTGTCCCGGGTGTTACAAACTGTACCGGTTTTACAAACTGCACCGGGTGTTACAAACTGTACCGGGTGTTACAAACTGTACCGATGTTACAAACTGTACCAGGTGTTACAAACTGTCCCGGGGTGTTACAAACTGTACCAGTGTTACAAACTGTACCGGGTTTTTACAAACTGTACCGGTTTTACAAACTGTACCAGGTGTTACAAACTGTACCAGGTGTTACAAACTGTACCGGTGTTAAAAACTGTACCGGGTGTTGAAAAACTGTACCGGGTGTTACAAACTGTACCGGGTGTTACAAACTGTACCGGGTGTTACAAACTGTACCAGGTTTACAAACTGTACCGGATGTTACAAACTGTCCCGGGGTGTTGCAAACTGTACCGGGTGTTACAAACTGTACCGGTGTTACAAACTGTCCCGGGTGTTGCAAACTGTACCGGGAAATTGCAAACTGTACCGGGTGTTACAAACTGAAACCGGGTGTTACAAACGTACCAGGTGTTACAAACTGTACCAGGTGTTACAAACTGTACCGGGTGTTACAAACTGTACCGGGTGTTACAAACTGTACCGGGTGTTACAAACTGTACCGGGTGTTACAAACTGTACCAGGTTACAAACTGTCCCGGGGTGTTACAAACTGTACCGGTGTTACAAACTGAACCAGTTTTTACAAACTGAAACCGGGTGTTACAAACTGTACCGGGTGTTACAAACGTACCGGGGTGTTACAAACTGTACCAGGTGTTACAAACTGTACCGGGTGTTACAAACTGTACCGGGTGTTACAAACTGTACCAGGTGTTACAAACTGTACCGGGTGTTACAAACTGTACCGGGTGTTACAAAGAGACGGATCCAATTTGATAACAGACTGCTTTGAGATCAGCTCCATCGTTCTGAAGCACAGGGTGTTTCAGAACGATGTTCCTCTCTGTTGGTCATCACAGTTTTGTTGAGTGAGCAACTGGAAGACATGTATATTTGTCCCTATTGTGCAATAAGACACATTTCAAATATCTAATGGAACTGTCTATAAACAGCCGTCAGTCGCCTGGTAGACATTCACGTCCCATTGGAAGAACTCCAGGGATGTTATTGCAGTGTGCAAGTTGTTCATCTTGGCTGAAGTAAGGAAGGAGTTCAACCTCTCTTGTTCAATAAGCTGTTATTTTAACCTCTTGTTGAAGACGGTTCTTTTCTTTTAGTCGGGATGCTGAAAGTTCAGATGGTTGTTTTGACAGACTGAGGTCACGTATCAGATCACTGAGTTCTTCTTGGGGGAACTGCTGGGCTCTTGTAATGTTTACATTATACTCACTTTCACTGTTATCACCTGTGTTACATCCTGAACCCTGAGTTTCTTCAACACATGACAAGGGAAAGTCAGGTAGTGTTGTATACACTGGTATGGTAACATCATCAATCTGTGGCACAGTGATTCTTACTGACTCCAGATCAGGATATTCCCACTTGACATTCTTGTATCGACTGCAACCTACCACATTCTTGTATCGACTGCAACCTTCCACATTCTTGTATCGACTGCAGCCTTCCTCATTCTTGTATCGACTACAACCTACCACATTCTTGTATCGACTACAACCTACCACATTCTTGTATCGACTGCAACCTTCCACATTCTTGTATCTACTACAACCTTCCTCATTCTTGTATCGACTACAACCTACCACATTCTTGTATCGACTGCAGCCTACCATATTCTTGTATCGACTGCAACCTACCACATTCTTGTATCGACTGCAACCTACCACATTCTTGTATCGACTGCAACCTACCACATTCTTGTACTGACTGCAACCTACCACATTCTTGTATCGGCTGCAGCCTACCACATTCTTGTATCGACTGCAGCCTACCACATTCTTGTATCGACTGCAGCCTACCACATTCTTGTATCGACTGCAACCTACCACATTCTTGTACTGACTGCAACCTACCACATTCTTGTATCGGCTGCAGCCTACCACATTCTTGTATCGACTGCAGCCTACCACATTCTTGTATCGACTGCAGCCTACCACATTCTTGTATCGACTGCAGCCTACCATATTCTTGTATCGACTGCAACCTACCACATTCTTGTATTGACTGCAACCTACCACATTCTTGTATTGACTGCAACCTACCACATTCTTGTATTGACTGCAACCTACCACATTCTTGTATCGACTGCAACCTACCACATTCTTGTATTGACTGCAACCTACCACATTCTTGTATCGACTGCAACCTACCACATTCTTGTACTGACTGCAACCTACCACATTCTTGTATCGACTGCAACCTACCACATTCTTGTATCGACTGCAACCTACCACATTCTTGTATCGACTGCAACCTACCACATTCTTGTATCGACTGCAGCCTACCATATTCTTGTATCGACTGCAACCTACCACATTCTTGTATCGACTGCAGCCTACCACATTCTTGTATCGACTGCAGCCTACCACATTCTTGTATCGACTGCAGCCTACCACATTCTTGTATCGACTACAACCTACCACATTCTTGTATCGACTGCAGCCTACCACATTCTTGTATCGACTGCAACCTACCACATTCTTGTATCGACTGCAACCTACCATATTCTTGTATCGACTGCAGCCTACCACATTCTTGTATCGACTGCAGCCTACCACATTCTTGTATCGACTTCAGCCTACCACATTCTTGTATCGACTTCAGCCTACCACATTCTTGTATCGACTTCAGCCTACCACATTCTTGTATCGACTGCAGCCTACCACATTCTTGTATCGACTGCAGCCTACAACATTCTTGTATCGACTGCAGCCTACCACATTCTTGTATCGACTTCAGCCTACCACATTCTTGTATCGACTGCAACCTACCATATTCTTGTATCGACTGCAACCTACCACATTCTTGTATCGACTGCAGCCTACCACATTCTTGTATCGACTGCAGCCTACCACATTCTTGTATCGACTACAACCTACCACATTCCTGTACCGACTACAACCTACCACATTCTTGTACCGACTACAACCTTCCACATTCTTGTACCGACTACAACCTACCACATTCTTGTATCGACTACAACCTACCACATTCCTGTATCGACTACAACCTACCACATTCTTGTATCGACTACAACCTACCACATTCTTGTATCGACTGCAACCTACCACATTCTTGTATCGACTACAACCTACCACATTCTTGTATCGACTACAACCTACCACATTCTTGTATCGACTACAACCTACCACATTCTTGTATCGACTACAACCTACCACATTCTTGTATCGACTGCAACCTTCCACATTCTTGTATCGACTACAACCTACCACATTCTTGTATCGACTACAACCTACCACATTCTTGTATCGACTACAACCTACCACATTCTTGTATCGACTGCAACCTTCCACATTCTTGTATCGACTACAACCTACCACATTCTTGTATCGACTACAACCTACCACATTCTTGTATCGACTACAACCTACCACATTCTTGTATCGACTGCAACCTACCACATTCTTGTATCGACTACAACCTACCACATTCTTGTATCGACTACAACCTTCCACATTCTTGTATCGACTACAACCTGCCACATTCTTGTATCGACTACAACCTTCCACATTCTTGTATCGACTACAACCTGCCACATTCTTGTATCGACTACAACCTACCACATTCTTGTATCGACTACAACCTGCCACATTCTTGTATCGACTACAACCTACCACATTCTTGTATCGACTACAACCTGCCACATTCTTGTATCGACTACAACCTGCCACATTCTTGTATCGACTACAACCTACCACATTCTTGTACCGACTACAACCTACCACATTGTTGGAGACCAACACAGGTGTTGGAGACCAACACAGGTGTTGGAGACCAACACAGGTGTTGGAGACCAACACAGGTGTTGGAGACCACTTGGGGACCTTATTTTACAAAACCCTCGATGTAATTTCTTTGTCTTTTGCAAAGAGTACTCGCCTGGTCACAGACCGGGCCGCGGGGGCGTTGACCCCCGGAACTCTCTCCAGGTAAACTCCAGGTAAACATATATATAGCAAAAAAAAATGTATTTGGATTGTTCATTCAGACTCTTCGTGAAGAACTCATGCTTATCTAGACAAAATAAAGAAATAATGAGAATAACGTCAACTGGACGATGTTTATATATCTTCTCTCTATATATATTGAATCATTTAAAATTAAAAATTCCAAAACTTACTACAACTCTCTGTATTTACAAATTTTCACAACACCGGTGGCCTGGTGGCTAAAGCTCCCGCTTCACACACGGAGGGCCCGGGTTCGATTCCCGGCGGGTGGAAACATTCGACACGTTTCCTTACACCTGTTGTCCTGTTCACCTAGCAGCAAATAGGTACCCGGGTGTTAGTCGACTGGTGTGGGTCGCATCCTGGGGGACAAGATTAAGGACCCCAATGGAAATAAGTTAGACAGTCCTCGATGACGCACTGACTTTCTTGGGTTATCCTGGGTGGCTAACCCTCCGGGGTTAAAAATCCCAACGAAATCTTATCTTATCTTATCTTATATACACGAGTTATGGCTAAGTTAATTGTGGGTAGGTATCCAATATCTCACAAATTAGAGCCATTTTGGAAAATTCAAACTGCCATCTTGTTGGTAGAATTACCGACAATATGTAAAGTAAAAGGACACAAGTGCAACTAATGTGACATTTATTGTGGCAACGTTTCGCTCTCCAGGAGCTTTGTCAAGCTTGATAAAGCTCCTGGAGAGCGAAACGTTGCCACAATAAATGTCACATTAGTTGGACTTGTGTCCTTTTAAAATCCAAACTGCCATCTTCGAATTCAGAAAACCCAAAATACCCGAAATACCTTCAGATATCTTCGGCAAAGATTTTTTTTCTGGCGGGTCAGTGTCACGTTTCTACCAGACTTTTCGACCTTCTTGTCACTCAAGGCTTAACCATTATTCCTTTTTTTTTAAATATTAGTTTAGGGGGAGGAAGCGCTAAACTCACAAGGGGCATGCAGTTTGGGAAATGGGAGGTAGTCGGACTCGACTCCTGGAAGGCGAGATCCAGTGTTCTTCCCTATTACGGCTGGAGACTTTTGTCCAGCCTGGGGACTTGGCAGAACTGTTCCAGTCACTATATTGTGACTTTCTGAGTTGTTCCAGCCACGGTACTGTGGCAGAATTGTTCCATCTGAGGTTATTCATCGTTCCAGTCACAGTATTTTGACTGGGGGATTATTCCGTCGACGGGCTTGTGGGTTGTGAATTGTTCCAGCCAAGATAAAATTACTGAATTGTTCCATTTGTTTCTGTGGGTTATGAATTATTCCATCCTCGGCATCGTTTCTTGTGAATTGTACCAGAGACGGTGCTGTGGAGTGTGAATTGTTCCAGCCACGGTATTGTAAGTTGTGAATTGTACCATCAACAGTGTTATGGGTTGTGAATTGTTTTTGCACAGCACTGAGTTGCAGATTGTTCCAGCAACGGAATTTAGTTGTAAATTGTTCCATCTGCAACATCCAGGGTTGTGAACTGTTCCATTTGTAACTTTGTGGATTGTGAATTGTTCCAACCTAGGCATTGTGAATTGTTCCATTGACGGTGCCATTGGCTGGGAACTGTTCCAGTGACGGTATTATTAGCTGTGAATTGTTCCAATTAAGGTATTGTGAACTGTGAATTGTTCCACTCGCGAAATTGTGAAATGTTCCATTCACGGTATTGAGACCCGTGAATTGTTCCATTCAACGCATAGTAAACTGTAAATTGTTCCATCCACGGTATAGTGAAATGTAAATTGTTCCAAGGTAATGTGGGCTGTGAATTGTACAGGCCACTCTGGTCACCTGGAGTGAAATTGTTCAGCATTTGTGGTGCAATTACTACTCTCGCGGGTTTACCGCTTCTCTACAATCATAATAATAATAATAATAATAATAATAATAATAATAATAATAATAATTATTATTATTATTATTATTATTATTATTATTTATAACGCACGTTGAAGAGTTCTTGATCCAAGGATCAAAGAGTCAATTCTCCCTGTCCTCGGATCAAACCTGATTACCTATCATAATACCCCCCCCCCTTCCCAAGCACTACATGACCCCTGCGGGTTTACCTCTCCCCCGTAGACATGTCGACAGTGTATGGGAAACAGCAGTCCAGAGCAATGTGATGGTCGACACGTCGTAATAACTGCTCGAAATGTTAAAGATACGTTTATGACTTGTTAATATATA